>JAJHPC010000010.1:3029384-3633768 GCA_024447665.1 Juncus inflexus
GAAGGATATAGAGAAGCCTTCGATTGTGAGGCAGCCTGGAGTGATTCCTCTCTATTCTGAGGTTGATTTCTTCTTCTTTTTTTATGGATTTTTCTTTATTTTTTTTGGGTAATTTTTGTTATTTTTTTCTTGTTATTTTTGAGTTTCTAGTGGTAGTTTTGGTGTCAGAAGTTTAGAACTAAGAACTTTGTTTGGTTATGATTATTTTGGGTATTACTATTTATTGGGATATCACGGGATTCCTTCTTTTTTTCTTATCTGAAATGAAATTGGCAGTGTATTGTTTACTAGACATGATTTAGCGGATATTTGGAGATTTTGATCTATTGTTTTTTTCTGTATTTCCATACTTCTTTGGTGATATTTCTTATTTTTGTATGTTTTGTGTGCTTTTTTTGTATGTTTTGTGTGCTTTTTTTGGGTGGGTTTATTGCATGATCATCAATTATTTTGTGCTTTTTTTTAGGTATTAGGTGATAATGGCAGAATTTGTTTTATCAATTAGTCAATATTTTAGGGTGAATTTTAAAATTGATGACTTGAGATTTAGGGTTTAGGGTTTATGAGGTTTCCTGATTTTTCTTTATGGATTTGTGCCAATATACCCTAAAATATTCTTGTTTTTATGTTTTATTATCCTGGAAGTTAGAGTATAAATTCCAAACATTAAGTTTTATACTTTTTGTATGCTTTATGTTCTTTTTGCCTTGTTTAGGATTCTTAAACAGATGAGCGTAAGTTTCCAAAAAAGAAAAGAAGGCAAGCCAACAAAGGCTTCAATATTGAGGTATGTTCCTTTCTTTTCTTTCTAGCTGCAATTATCTTTACACTTCTACTTTTCTTAATGAAATCTATAATTTTCATTGAATCTGATTTGGGTAATAAAGATTCATAACAAAAGTATCATTTTTCCTTTTTTTTTGGTCATAAGAAATTTTGATGCAGAATTTATGTTACATCATTTATGATGCTCTTCTTTTCTCTTTCTTTCGATATTCCTATGCTGTTTATTGAAACATATTTGATATATCAGATAATTTATGAAATTATTTACAATTCTTTCCGTGGCGCATTAGGTTAAAAATGTGGCAAATATGAAGAGATGCAAGCTGAATAAATCCGCAGAAAAAAACAATTCTGAGGTTCTCATTTTTCTAATCATTAAATTAATTTTTTTACATAACAAGTAGTTTAAATCCAGCGTGGAAATTTGTAAAATGTTGAATAATTTTATTCTCATTTTTCTTTACACCTGCACATTGTCCTCCTCATTTTACCTATAAATCCATGCCTTTTGATGCGATCATAATGAAAAACAGGAGGGCAAAAGGGTCTTTTACAAAGGAGAGAGAGCCACGATGTGTCATCAGTGTCAGAGGAACGACAAAGGCAGAGTGGTCCACTGCGTCATTTGTAAAATGAAACGCTTCTGTCTCTCCTGCATGAAAAGCTGGTATTATATGTAATATTCTTCTGTTTGAAATTTGAAGAAAAGCCCCCGTATTGTGTCAAAATTGCAAAATACCCCTCCGTTGTTGATTGGAACAAAGTGTTAGAAAAATTAGAAGCTCTGCATTTTTTAGTTTTGGCAATAATGCAGGGGATTTTCTGCAATTTCGGCATAATGTTTTTTTTTTCTTTTTTGCAAATTTCTCTTATTTATTATGTATTTTTAGCTTTTGAGTATATGCATGTGAGATCGTATTTCAATCGAGTGTTTCATTCTATATTGGTTATTTTACAAACAAGTCCTTGAACTTATTTGTTTTGCATGAAGGTATCCTCTCTTATCAGAAGAAGAAATTGCAGAAAAGTGGCCGGTCTGTCGCGGTAACTGCAATTGTAAATCTTGTCTCAGAATAGGAAACAAAATGGTATTTAATTTTATATTCATTTATTTTTCCTTTTTTTGGGTTAAATGAGCCATTCGTCGATATACTTCACATTTAACTTTTCTAGTCCCTGGATTAATGGAATTGGTTAACCCCGTTATTTTAAAAAAAATTAAAAAATATTGGCTCTCTTTAGTAAAATATTTTTTTATGTTCAAATGATGAGTATTTTGCTCTTCCCTGTTAATATTTTTTTTATTTTTTAGAAAATGAACATTTTTGAAAAAAAAAAGAAGGCTAAAATTGTTATTTCTTAAAAAGTATTCATTATGTCAGGGACTAAAAATGTACAATTTTAGAAAATTAAGGGACTAAAAAGGTTAAATGTGTAGTACTGATGCATTTATCCCTTTTTTTACCATCATGCTACTTTTCAATTTCTTTTTGGTTTTCTTTTTTTTTTTTAAATTTAGATTCCGGAAATTAATGTATCAAGAGATGATGAGGTGAAGTATGCTTTGCATATTTTGAAATATTTATATCCTTGGTTCAAAACCTTCCATGCTGACCAGCTTGCCGAGATGGAATTTTATGCCAAAATTAAAGGTAACATTATATAAATAATATATATCATAATACGGTAAATCCTCTCATATTTCTTTTCTTATAATTGCTCTTATTTAGGTGTTGATGCGAGCGAGCTTGTGATACCAAAAGCCAAGCTTCAATTGGACGAACATATATATTGGTAGGCTCATTTCTTCTAACAAAATCAATCTTTTAATTTTTATTTTTTTCAATATTTAATCTTTAAAAAATTTTGGTGGTACAGTACCAAATGCAACAGCTCAATAGTTGACTTGCACAGGAGTTGCAACAGCTGCTCTTACAATCTCTGTCTGAATTGTTGTCGCGAGTTCAAACCCTCGACCAATGAGACGCCGCCAGCTGGCATACCGTGCCCTCAGAAGAAACACAAGGCCTTAGAGCTTAAATCTGCCTTGGAGCAAATCTCCATCCCTCAACTGTTCGAAAAGATCCCCCAAATCACCAGCCAAAATAATGCAAATTTCGAAAATAACGAGGGCTCGAGTGAGAAATCGAATTTGGAAAATAACGAGGACCTAACCGCAAATTTGCGAGGACTTAACTGCCTGTATTGCCCGGTGGAAAAGGAGGGGCAATTGCGTCATTTCCAGAAGCGGTGGGCGAAGGGCGAGCCGGTAATTGTGCGTGATGTGCTAGCGCTGGCAGCTGGCAGTAGCCTGAGCTGGGAGCCGATGGTGATGTGGCGCGCTCTCAGAGATACTAAGTGTAAGGATCTGGATGACAGGCTGGACGTTTCTGCTCTTGACTGTCTCTCTTGGTCCAATGTGAGTTTAAGTAAACTTTAATTAGTTGCACGTTTAGTCCTTGTACGTTTCGTTTGAATTTTTCGGTCCTTGTACTTTATAAATTGTGCACGTTTAGTCCCTTTGACTGCCGTGATTGGTCCAATGTAAGTTTAAGTAAACTTTAATTAGTTGCATGTTTAGTCCTTGTACTTTTCGTTTGAATTTTTTGGTCCTTGTACTTTATGAATTGTGCACGTTTAGTCCCTTTTAACTATCGTGATTGGTCCAATGTAAGTTTAAATAAAGGGATAAACGCATCGTTAGTCTCTGTACTTTAATTAGTTGCACGTTTAGTCCTTGTACTTTCCATTTGAACTTTTTGGTCCTTGCACTTTATGAATCGTGCATGTTTAGTCCCTCACTTAGCGGAAGTAGCTAACACTGTTAATTTTTTTAAGAAATGAGTATTTTTCCATTTCATTTTTAACCAAAAAAAAAATATTTTTGCAGAGAAAATAATTCTACAAAATTAATAATAAATGCAAATATTTTATTATTATTATTATGAAAGACCAGATCAATAGTACAGGGACTAAACGTGCAAACAATTAACTACAAGGACTAACGGTGCATTTATCCTTTAAACGAACTACAAATCCATAAATAATCATTTCTCATCGAACAAAACTTGTGATATTTCCCAGGCATACGAGCTTTTTTAAGTGGGTACGCCTCAGGCCAATCGCACGATGACAGCTGGCCCAAGCTTCTTAAATTGATAGATTTTCCTCCCGCCAGCTCGTTCAATGAGAGGCTGCCACGTCACACGGATGACATCAGAGCTGCTCTGCCTCTGAAGCAGTATTCCGACCCCACCGGGCCCCTCAACCTTGTTGCCAAAAAAAATAATTATAATAATAATAAAAGAAATGATAATAATAATAATAATAATAATAATAATAATAATAATAATAATAATAATAATAATAATAATACACCGTCATGTGTCTGACATGGTAATCAATATTTATTAAAAATATTAAATGTGGAACTAATCTGATAAAACTTATTAAATGTATTGCGTTGTGAGACCAGGTGAACATCATGACGCACACGTCAGAAATGGCCCTCACTTGCGAACAAATCAGGGCCGTTGAGAAAAGACGTCAGAAGAATAACAAAAAAGACGAGTCAAAAAATGGCGATAATTTAAAAAGCAAAGAATATTATGGCGGAGCTTTGTGGGACATTTGGCGAAGAGAAGACGTGCCGAAAGTGAAAGAATATTTGATAAAGCATGCAAGTGAATTTGTTCGTTATGATAACAAGCCGGTTTTGATGGTTAGTTTGGTTCGCATTATTATTATTATTATTTTTGAAAATTTATTTATGTTTTGCATCCTTCTTTTGAGTGAAATGGCGCCTTTTTTCGTGTTTTGATAGGTTGATGATCCGATTCGTGACGATTGTTTCTATTTGAGTATGGAGCATAAAAAGAAGCTCAAGGAGGAATACGGTACATTCACATATCAAATCTATAGAACAATTCTTTTTGTCTTCGTACAAATACATGCTAATTATCTGAGTTTAGAAATCTACTAATAAAATAATGAATTTGGTGATTCATTTAGGGATTGAGGCTTGGACATTTGAGCAGAATATTGGTGAGGCGGTGTTCATACCAGCTGGATGTCCCCATCAAGTTAGAAACTCAAAGGTATAATACTACTACTACTACTATGTTGTTGCTTGTTTTAATTTGAACAGTCGTGCATAAAGGTTGCAATAGAGTTCATTTCGCCAGAGAGCTTACGTGAGTGTATTAGGTTGTCAGAAGAATTCAGAGTAAAAAAGGATCATGACAAATCGGAGCTGGAAAAGATGGCGATTTACGCCCTAAAGAAGGCCGTTGATGATATTGATGGTGTAAATAGGTTTGTTACCCTTATATATTTCGAGCTGAGCTTTTTTAGAGAATGTGAAGTATTAGTAATAATATGATTGATTGTGCAATATTTGGGGCTGGGGCAAATTAAGGTTTGAAATGCACAAATGATAAGAAAAAAAGAAAAAGGCGTGGAAGGCTTAGAAGGTGAGTTTCAGTCATCTAGCCAACATTTTTCTAATGTTGTCCTAAATTAAAGGCTTATTCATACACATTTATATAATTATTTGTCAGGCCAAGGGAAGCGGAACATATCAATGGTGAAATGAATAGTCATGAAAGGTCAGCTTATTTTCATGTTCATAATAACATTGTTTTATATTTTATTAACGGCTTGTTTCCATAGATTGGGATTTTAAGGTTTAGAATAGGTAATGAAAGTAATGTGTTTAGATGAAATGTAACGATAAGTTGGATCATGATAATTGATAAGACAAATTGCTAATGATACTTTTGCTTCATTAGGAGATTTTGAAGGATCAGAGAAATTATTTGGTCCTATAAAGGGACTGATCTCTGATTGCGCTTTTCACCTTTTTTTAACAAACAAACAATTTAATAAAAAATCATGAGCAATTCAATCAATGCCAGTGTTAACCAATAAATATTATGAGAATGTAAATATGTAATTCCCCTTTTGTTAAATATTGACATGACTAGAATATCAGGTTGCTATAAATCATTTACACCTATGCAAGATATAAAAAATGTATATCCTAACATAAAAACTTAGATTCAAGAAATTTTAATGTGTATGTAGCAAATTTTTTCCTAGATTAAATTATAAATTGTTGTTTGTAAAATAATGAAATATAATAGACGTATCATATTCTATGATTTTTGTAATTATCGTATTTATATCCATGCAATATTGCATAAAACACTCCAGAAAAAAAAAGGAAATATTAATAATATAACTCTTCATAATTCAAACATATGACGGTATACATAAAACATTTAATTTCATCAAAAACACACACACACACACACACACATACACACACCATGTTTAAAGTCTAAACTTGCATTAGATTTCACAATAATAAACTCTTCGGTCCCCCCCCTTAATTTGAAGTTTTATGTTCAGATGATTCAATAGGATAAACCTTGGCACTAGAGGCTTCCAGTTTCTCTTCTTTCTCCTCAGACGATTCAGTAGGATGAACCTTGGCACTAGAGTCGTCCGGTTTCTCTTCTTCTTTCCCCTCAGACGATTCAGTAGGATGAACCTTGGTACTAGAGGTGTCTGGTTTCTCTTCTTCTTCCTTCTTCACCATCTTCGCCTTCACCTTGTCTTTCTGAATTTGGAGCTGTGCGTAACTGAAACCCACAGACATATCCATATTTTTTTGGAGGTATTTGTTAGAAATTTGATTCGATTTTGGGTTTGAGAAATGAGAGTGGTGACTTATAAAGAAAAGAAAATCTCTACGGGTACTCACGAAAAGTTAATAATTTATATTGTTTACATAATGAAGTCTTGCCATAGTTGCAACCAATATTTCGTGCACGGAAAAGAAAAAAATATTGATATGTGCCATTCTGTAAGAAAATAGAGTAATATAAAAGAATATTTATTTTATGTCCATTGCATTTAGACATGTGGTATTATAAAACAGTCATGAGGTACCCTTGCCGTATGCTATTACATCTAAATAAAGAAAATAATTATTATAATATGAAATTGAGGTTTCTATTAAAAAAATCATATATTTTGATATAAAAAGAAATGAAATTGAGGTTTCTTACAAGCTATTTGGTTTTCTACATACCATTTTTAGATCAGGTATTACAAAATAGCCATGTGTTTCTGTCTTACCACACGGAGTTCCACCTAAACGGAGAAATATATTAATATGTTAAAAAGAAAAACATGTTCTATCATATGAAAATTTAATTAAGGCGCTATTATAGTACATATAATTGTTTTCATCAAATGTTTTTTGTTGGGAACTCGCTGTAACAAACATGCATCCAAGTGTCAATGAATGTTATTCCATCTACATGTTATTTCGTCCAAAAAAGAAATTGTATCATCACATATTGTTTCTTCTAGAAAAGAAAAATAATTTCGCTAATCTAAAAAATATAATCTCTTTGTTTGATATAAAATTAGTTAACTTTCTATTTTCCGCAATACTTTCTTGCGCGACATGATGCTAGTACTTTATTATAAATTTTTTTTTTGTCATAAATGCTTTCTAGTATGTATCCCCGCAAAGAATGTTAGCGAAGCAATTTTTTTTTTTTTTTGAAAATGATTATTTCATATAGAAAGTTGTTTTAATTTATTTATATTTAATTATGTTACCAAAAAAGATGATTTTTTTGTTATAAAAAGTAATATTCATGAAAAGTTACACTTTTTTAGTGATGAAACATTATTCCTTATAAAATCCTGTAAGATTTCATAATATTTCAATGGACAAATTGAAAAATAATTTTATAGCACGTACCTAGAGGGTTTCATGAGAAACAAGAGTTCGTTCAGAATTTCCTAAACCACTCATTCTAAAAACTTCACGAATCCACAGAAGCAAGATCTTGAAATTTTTTGACGATATCTTTCGGAATACCCATCATTTCCTTACACAAGGAAATGTGGGAAACTATAGTTTAAAATTTTTGGTGAAGTTTAATGCAAAATTGAAGAAGTATACAATGCAGATTATTTGAGACAGAAGGAGAATGAGAAAGAGGAGGGATGATGGAAAGGAATGAGTCCCTGTATTTATAGGAAGAAATTTATATTCAAAGCATGATTAAAGATTTAGTCAAAAATATTAATTAACTAAAATCTTGAATTAAATGAACAAGTGATAACATTTATTGCTTATTTTTATCAATTAATAAAGTTAGAACTTGTTCTTTGAATGGTAATTTGGAATTTGCAATTTTATGTTTCTTCTAGAAAAGTTTAGAAAATAAATCATCCTCAAAATTAATTGGTCGATACTTTAGGTCGCTTTGGTAATTCGTAATTCGTAGTTCTAATTTTTCTTTTTCTTTTTATATATACAAAACATGTTTAGGTAATTACTTTTATTTGGATCGCTTCTGATTTTTTTTGACAAAAACAACAAAGAAAAACAAGATTTTGGAAATGAGAAAATTTTTATTCCATTTTTTGTTTTTACTATCACGTAAAAGATTCACACATGTCTTCAGCCACGAATCCATTCAAATAAAAGTTACTATGAGTATAATTTTCATTGCTTAAATACTCCAAAAATAACACTTCAAAAAAATACTCTAAAAATAATATAATAAATATCTTTTTAGAGTTACAAATTTATATTAGAAACTCAGATGGTATATTAACACTTAAAAAATATAATAATGATATATCAACACTGAAAAAAATTTGGCAAAATTTAATCAGTTATTTTTTTATTTTAGTTGGTTTGTGTTGATTTTTCAAGATTTTAGTATGACATGTGGAGCTGAGTGATTAGTGAACCAAGTCCAGGGAAAGAAGAAGAAGAAGAAGAAGAAGAAGAAATCACATTTAGCGCAATTTGAAGAAGCATATTTGTTCATTGCCAGCTTAAACAGCATCACCATACATTTATAACTTTTTAGTTCATTAATTAAACAAATTGAAAAATAATATCGTTTGTATATCAATATATCTTTGTATGTGTTAATTCTACCTTTTTTTTATCAATATAACTTTTTATAATTTTGTTATACCTTTCTGAATTCGGACGAACTGGGCGGCAAATAAGCCGGCGGTGCGTATCAGGTCCTATTTGTTTCTGAATCCATCATACAATCTGAACCGTGCAATCCTAACCTTGTATCCCAACATAATTTCATTTTAACCCATGAAGTTTGCAAAAAATTACTTTTTTCCGTAAACTTTTTTCTAATTTTGTATATATACCCAATCTAGAAAAATTCCATATATGCATTCTATTTTGGGTACTCTAAATAGTCTTTTTTTAGATTGAAATCACAATTGTGTGATTTGATAGACTTTGCTAAATATATTGTATACAAAATTATGTTTGCCGGGACATCAACTTAGGAATTCTCTCAAAGTTCTGAGATGCCTAACCGCTTAAACTAGCAAGCATTGACATAAATAGCCTTGTTTATATGCAGTTACTTATATTTATTTTTTCCATGAATTATTAAGTCAACTATACTAAATAGATAGTAAATGATTCATATTCTAGTTGATAAAACATATTGCATGTATAGCAAGATGTCATAGTAGAGGAACACGTTGATTGAATCTGGTCTGTTGGGAGGTAGGTAGGAGTGCGCATGATGCCTCTGGGTGCCAGCAGACTTGATCTAACCAGTGGATTTGGGCAAACATGGTATATATGTCTTGCTTGCCGACAGTAGATGCAAGATTCACTGGCTTAACTTGATCACATAAAATAACAGTGAGCTCAAAGAGAAGTCAGAAGTGGTATGAGAAAAAGAGATTAATATTTGTATGTATCAGAAAGGAGAGTTGGCTCGTCAAGGGATCGACGGTGTGGATTTGTCCGATCCGAAATCCGACCTGAAATTTTCGGTTTTGACCCGAATCCAAACACCGAAATCATTAAGGATTTTTTTTTCGAACCCGCGGGTAAAACCCAAACCCTATTTAATTCTTCAAGTTTTCAAATTTTAAATAATCCATACAAGATTTAAATTACAAAATAATCCATAAATAAATAAGGATTAAAGCATTTATTTTATAAAATCGTTCAAATTACATAACGTTCATAAAACATTCAAATTGGTCACAATAAAAATACTAGTTTGTAAACACATTTCACCTTATTTGTTTTGATTTCGTCCAATATCTTAGTTTAATAAAATTTGATCTCCTCACTGATTGATTTTTCTTTACTCATAATAAATGTAAAGTGCATGATAAGGAGAAAAAAGAGAATGAATTGTGATGTTGCTTCCATGTTTGTATTCATATGCGCTATTTATTCAGTACATAACAAGCTCACATAATAAGTGTGGGGAAGAACAAAGCTCAGACAAGAAGCATGAACATCAAATTATGTCGGACTCAAAGAAAATCATTCATATAGTGTGTGTATATGTATATATAATTAAATAAAATCTTTAAATATACTCATAGACTTCTCCATTGGGCCCAACAAACTCTATTTTCTAAATTATAATCGGGCCCAACAAGCTCTATTTGTTATGACTTCTAATCTCTAATCACCCCCTCTTCCTTCCATTTCTCTCCCAAGCATGCGTTTCTCCCTCAATATTCACTGTTTCTTCTCTTCTTCTCAGCGAGCCATCGCTCACCACCCTCAATTGCCGTAGCAGCGGAGATAGAACCAACTTCATCAGATGAGTCCTGATTGGTCTCTTCTTCATCCAGAGCTGATCCAAGATATTTCCGAAAAAATTCCTTTTACCAACACCTACTTCCATTTCCGTGCTGTTTGCTGTTCATGGCGACTCTCCTCTTCCCCCAAACCTCGCCATATTTCCCATTTCCATGACTGGAACTCCCTGAAAGAACCCCCACCATGTCTACGCTCTCCTTTTATGACTTGTCGAATTCCGAAACCCACCGTTTTGAGCTTCCTTTTTTACCTAGTAACGGCTTGTTTTACTCAGGCCATAGTTGGTTTGTTCATGAAAAGAAAGACAGCTCTGCCTCCTTGTTTGACCCAATTACAGGAGAGGTGAAGACTGATCTTATTCCTTCCCTTTCGGCTCCGCCCACCATTTTAGAGTTTGCGAGCAATGAAAAGACTCGAAACCTTTTACCTTCGGTCAACCATCAAGGATACCTTGGTTGTATGACTTGTGTCATCCAAAAGGTTGTTATTACGTCAAGCCCATTTGATGAAAACTGCTTTGTGGTGGCTACTTTTAGATCACAATGGGAATTAGTGTTTTGTAAAATCGGCGATAATCATTGGACTATTCTGAAACTGACAGAATACGGTTGTGTTAGCTGCTTTATTTTGGATTTCACATGCAAAAAGAATTTGGTTTATACAATAAATAACGTGGGTCATGTGACGGTTTAAGACCTTCAAAATCTTTCACAAAATGTCATGATTGCAAATCTTAATTATTCGCAATGTCGGTATGATGTACATTTGGTAGTAGGAATCGAGGGAAAGATTATCTCTTGCAGTAAAAGAAATTGATTATATGACGGAAAATCGTAGATTTGAGGTTTACAAGTGTATTTATGATGAATTGAATAGAAAACATAGATGGAGGCAGGTTAAAAATATTGGGAATGCAGTGATGCTTTTAGACGAAAAATTTGGAATCGTATCTCTTGATAATTTTCAGTTGAATGGACTGGAAAAGAACCAAATTTGCTTTTATGAGAGTAATTCTACGGAAAATGGTTCTTCTAGTTTTGAAATTAAAATAACATGCATTGAGACTGGTTCTATTAAAGAGGTGCGTGCTTCTTTGTACGAATATCGCTCAATGGGAATCCCTTCTTGGTTCACTCATTACTAGCTATCTGTGAAAAAGGTGGTATCATTCAGGTAGTATGTTTCCTCATATTGTTTAATTTGATGTATTATTGCCTAGTGGTTTACTTTATGGCTTTATTTTAAATGAAAGATTTACTTTGATGGGCAATACTCTCAATGGCATAATGAATACTCAAAACAAAAGAATATATAAATAAGTTAGAAAATCAAAATACAGTCTAAAATGATAAAAATCTGAAGTCCCAAGTGTCAATACAACATTATTCCCCTGATGTCAATAAAAAAACTCTACTTCTCACCAAATTAAATTTAGTTTACCAGCAAACTAATAAAACTTCCTCAACCACCGTAGACACACATCAAAATATGTCATTTAAGTCCGAATCATACTAAAAATGAACAAAGTATTTTCTGTTGCAGGTGTTTAACCATATCGAGTCATGTTAGTAGCTGTCACCGTTGCAATAATGGCTATGGCCGTCGTTGGTTACATGGTTGTTTTTTTTCTTTTAAGTTTTTGGTCTTTTTTTTTTTTTTTTTGAAGCTCGAGCAGGTGATTGCCTACTAGAGAGTTTCATTTTTCATTGAAAGAAATAAAAATGTTTTGTTACAAGCTGATAGTGCACAGCCGGACATTTGCACTCCTGGTTCCTTTAGGAATGTTCTATATGTACAAATTTCCTTTTATCTATTACATTGAAAATGAGAAGAACACTAAGAAAGAAAAGCAAGGTGGAAGGAGATTTCCGGGGTGGGGCCCTTGTGAAGATCCTTTGGTTGCGTTGTTTTCAGATTGTCCAGCAGGCCGCTGCCCAGTTACGATCCCATCTTAGTTTGGTCATTACATCCTGTAGTTGATTTCTCTTTGTTTTCCAAAAAGAAATAGCTGAGGTTGTATTTTGTGTTGGTTGATAGCCGAACAAGTTTTTGGTCTTTGTAATTACTGATTGGAGGAAGAAGGTGGGGAGTGAAAAGAGTTAATTTTTTGTTATGGTAATGGGGAGAATGTGGATGTAGAAAAAGAAAACTCATGAGAGAAATAACTAGAGAAGAAGAGAGAAAACGTTTATTCAATTGAGAGACTACATTGTAAGAATTGGGATACAATTACAATAGTTATATGCCTCTTTATATAGGAGAGAGTCACACTAATTATCAAAATACATTGCCTAAATTAAAGATACAATTACCTAAAATACAATGCAAGGATGGAAATAATTCACCTCCTTCCATTGTCTAAATATTTCCTAAATATTTATTTCCATAGCCTAATCGTTCCCTAAATAATATTACCAAATAGGAAATAGATTATTGAGAGATTTAGAGTCATACATAACAATCTCCACCTTGACTCAAAATCTCACCCTTGATGCACAGTCGCAATAATAATATATCCAAAATGAGCTCCACCTTAATGCAGCAATCCACTTTGCCGCTCCACATGAGGCTACCGCCTTCTTGCAAATCGAGAACTCGCCATACACGGATTCATTGTTCATTGCCAAACAACACACAAAATCGAAGTATCCCTTACCAAAGCATAAGGTCGTTGCCCTTCTTGACTCTCCTTAATCGATACAATATCGCCAAAGTGAGAGTCAACACTGTTATAATACAACATAAAAAATAAAAAAATAAAAAAATGAATGAATGAAATAATATGAAAATGTTGAAAAGTCAATAAGCTGCTTACCTTGAAGACCCATTCACACCTTCACGAAGATAAAATTTTCATTTCGTTTTGGGCTTGGATAAATTAAACGGTGCCCATTATTTTCCTTATAATATTTTGATACTATTCCTTCTCTCTCTAAACACAAAAAATAAAACCATTTTCTCAATAGAGAGAGAGAAAGGCAGAGAGAGAGGGAAGAGTTGTGTCTGTAGATAGGGGTCGAGTTGAGCAGAGACGACTTGATCGGAGCTCGGGTCAGAGGGCGGCATCACCGGAACTCACGTATCGGAGAAGAGCGAGTAACCTTAATCGCCAAGCTTGAGCTTTTTGAGGTAATAGCTCAGATTTATCCTCAATATAAGTTGGAAACTCATATATTGCCATTAAAATTTGATCAAAAGCTTGGAATAATGAAAACCCTAGATTTTGGGGTTAAGTCGGAATTGAGTGGGGAGATGGGAAAATGAATTTTTGAGTCGAGAGGTGACCTGTGGTTGTCCGGGCGTCTTGATTGGTGGCGTCTCGGCCAACTATTGTGTCGCTTTCATGGGGATAAAAGAGAGCTCGATTGGAGAAGGTAGGCGGAAGGAAGGAGAGAGAATTAAGATGCTTAAGTTATTGGGTCGGGTTCAAGTCTAAATGGGTCGGGTTATTAGTTCGGGTTTAATATCCACCAAATAAATATCCATTAAGCCTTTTAATATAAATCTGTTTGGGCCGAGAAGTATTATTGGGCCGAGTTTAATAGGCTGAATTTTAAGTAATGGTGGGCTGAATTATATTTCGAATTTGGGCTGAAAATAATAACTAAATTTGAATTGGGTATTTATTTGGAGTTGGGCCATGTAGTAATTAATTAAATTTAAATGGATTAGGCCTTTTACTTATAATGATCCAATTAATTAATAGTTGGATTAATAAGCTTTTAGGCCAAGATAAAATACATGGCTAAGTAATTGAGTATTTCTATTCAGTAGGTAGTTGTAGTTGCTATCAGTAGAATAAAATCAGTTTTAGACTGACGTGTCCGATTAGTAGAATTGAATTCGTAAAATATTCATAACTTCTCCATTCAGTATCTGTTTTGAGTGTTCTTGTAGTCGTCGGAATATTTATTCCGAGGCGGTTTTAATGGTATTAATTAAAATATATTATTATTATTTATTTATTTATTTAATTATTTTTCAATATTATATAAATGTAGTTATTTCAGTAGAATATGTAGTCAGTGGTAGATCTTGTGGTATAACTGATAGTGGTAGAAAATTATTATTTTTATACACGTGGATGAGGAAGACACATGTACGGACAATTTTGGTAGGCCTGGTACCAGAGAGCAATTTTTGGGTCGCTCCCGAAACTTGCAAACTGTTAGACGTGACAGTACGGTCTCCTCGGGTGGTTAGAGGGGGCGTGTTTCCACTGTGGCAAAGTTGGAGACACCACTCTCGTGTGGTTGAGAGTGCAGCAGACTGACTTATCTCAAGTAGATCCGAGATTGCAGTCTATGAGTGGGTCCCGTGTGGTTGCCAACCTTATCGTAGTTTTTAAATATACTTATATGTATATTTTCAGTAGTACTACTTATAATATTATAAAAGTAGTAATTTTTGTAGCAAGTGTTAGTTCTTATAAGTGGTGACAGTGTTTCATAGAAGTGTAGTATTTATCATTCCAGTAGGGTAGTAGCTGTAGTAGTGGATAATATTTTATTATCTGACTCTTCTGACGCTCAGCCAATATTTCCGAGTAGCGCTTGAGGCGGGAGGTGGTGGCATACGTAGATTCTTTTGAGAGCGTAGCGAGAGCGCCAAAGCATTAGTGTATATTTTTATCTAGTAGTCGTAGTTGTATTTATAGTTTGTAGATCTTATTTTTAGTTTTACATGGTGAGAGCTAGTTTGTATTGTTTTGACTCGCTATTGCTCTATATATATATATATATATATATATATATATATATATATATATATATATATATATATATATATATATATATATATATATATATATGTGTGTGTGTGTGTGTGTTGTGCATGATGAATTTGGGTCATGACAACTCTTTTGGTATCAGAGCAATGGT
This sequence comes from Juncus inflexus, assembly GCA_024447665.1. NCBI lineage: Eukaryota > Viridiplantae > Streptophyta > Magnoliopsida > Poales > Juncaceae > Juncus > Juncus inflexus. The sequence goes on from JAJHPC010000010.1 coordinate 3,044,697, forward strand.
TCTATTGGACCTGCGGATGTCTTAACATTCAACCGTAGAAATTTTTCTAATTAAGTCTTAATTGACTTTAGGTAGTGAAAATGTCACCGAAGCAAAAATTGAAGAAGGTTGCCTCAGTTGGCGCAGGAAGCTCAGCAAATCCTGGGAATGAGACGGCTGTAGGTGGTGGAGATGAAGTACGTGGGTCCCGTCCTGAGTCGGATTTATTTCGGGAGATACTAGAGCAGCAACAGAGAACTAATGAGACATTAGTTCAGCTGATGAGGCAGCAAGGCTCTCAGCCACCGCAACAGCAAGCGCATCCTCAGGCTCATCGTAGTAGTAGTGGTGGTGGGGGATCTAGCAGTGGAATAAATGAGAGGTTGAGTCAATTTAAGAAGCTAGGTCCGAAGCCATTCTTTGGTACGACTGATCCAACTAAGGCGTATGAGTGGATTCGTCATTCTGAAAAGACACTTGAGGTGATTGAGGCGACTGATGCGGAAAAGGTGAGGTTTGTTACCTTTATGTTAGAAGGGAATGCGGATCATTGGTGGTCTATGAACCAACAATAATTGGGTAATACTGTTGATTGGAAGGGTTTTAAAGGTGCATTTTTCGAGCAGTATTATCCATATTCGCTTCAGGAGAAAAAGGCACAGGAGTTTGCTAATTTGGCACAGGATGATATGTCTGTGTTGGAGTATGAGAGGAAGTTTACTGAGTTGTCCCAGTTTGCACCGCATGATGTCAGCAATGAAGCACAAAAGGTGTCGAAATTTGTTCGCGGGTTACGTCCTGATATAAAAGGGAGAGTGCGCGCTTTTCAGTGTAGTAGTTATGTGAGTGCAGTGGACAAGTCGGTTTTGGCCGAATGTGATGTTGAGGAGATTAGGCAGTATGAGGGGAGGTTGGAGAGGGGGAAGTATGAGATGAGAGCGCCACGTGTACAGTTCAAGTCACCTGGTAGAAGTTTCAAGAAGCAGAAGACTCTTCCATCAAAGAGGGATGATGTGGTCAAGCCACGACCTGATCAGTCTACTTGTCATTTCTGTGGTAGGACCGGACATTGGTCCAAGACGTGTCCTTTTGGGCAACCGGTGTGTTATTATTGTTATCGTCCAGGACACCTTGCAGTTAATTGTCAGAAGAAGAAGCAGCAGCAGAAACCTGTTCCCGCACGCACCTTTGCCCTCAATAATCAGGATGCTCAGGCTTCAGGTTCGATTATCCATACTGTAGTTAATATTTCCGATATTCCTGCTAGTGTATTGATAGATCCTGATTCGACGCATTCTTTTGTGTCTATTTTATTTGTGGCGAAGTTGGGTAGAAGTCCAGAACCTCTAGATAATAGTCTTTTAGTAGGCACTCCTATGGGAGAATCTTTGTTAGCGGAGTTAGTGTTTAGAGGTTGCGTGGTGAAAATTAGGGAGCAAGAATTGCTAGTCGATTTAGTCATCCTAGATTTTCAGGATTTCGATGCCATACTCGGTATGGACTGGTTATCCTCGTATCATGCCACAGTAGATTGCTTTCGAAAGGTCGTTACATTCAATCCAGTAGGGCAGTCACCATTTCAGCTTGCAGCGGCAAGAGAAACTGAATACGTAGTTTTATCGGCAATTCACGATACGCACATATCCGACAAAAGTACTCAACACCAATTGGTGGTAAAGTCGGATAAATCAAAAGAACCGGTAAATGAAGAGATACTAGTTGTTCGTGATTTTCCAGATGTATTCCCGGATGATTTAGTCGGGTTACCACTGGATAGGGAAATCGAGTTTACAATCGAGTTAATGCCTGGCACGACACCTATTTCGAAGCAACCATATCGCATGGCGCCAAAGGAGTTAGAAGAATTAAAGAAGCAATTGCAAGATTTGCTCGATAAAGGTTTCATTCGCCCGAGTGTGTCACCTTGGGGAGCACCCGTATTATTTGTAAAAAAGAAAGATGGTTCATTGCGACTCTGTGTTGATTACCGACAACTTAACCAAGTTACGGTAAAGAATAAATACCCACTTCCGCGAATCGATGATTTGTTTGATCAACTTCAAGGCTCGACGATTTACTCGAAGATTGATCTTCGGTCAGGTTATCATCAGTTAAAAATTAGGAAGGAGGATATTCCTAAGACAGCTTTTCGTACGAGATACGGTCATTATGAATATTTGGTGATGTCGTTTGGTTTAACGAATGCACCCGCAGCTTTTATGGATTTAATGAATCATGTTTTTCACGAGTATTTAGATCGGTTTGTTATTGTCTTTATTGACGATATTTTGATTTACTCGAAGAGTCGAGAGGAGCACGCGATGCATTTGAGGCTTGTGTTGGAGGTTTTGAGAAAGGAGAAGTTGTATGCGAAATTAAGTAAATGTGAATTTTGGATTAATGAGGTATCTTTTCTTGGACATGTAATATCAGGTGAAGGTATCTCTGTAGATCCAAAGAAAGTAGAAGCGGTTCTCAACTGGAAGCGGCCTAGTAGTGTGACAGAAATACGTAGTTTTCTTGGTCTCGCGGGTTACTACAGAAGATTTGTGGAGGGTTTTTCGAAGATTGCGTTACCGCTGACACGTTTGACTCAAAAGAAGGTGAAATTTGTTTGGGATGAAAATTGTGAAAGGAGTTTTGCAGAATTAAAGACGAGATTAACTAGCGCACCAGTGTTAGTTATTCCTTCTGGTGGAGACGGTTTCATAGTTTACAGTGATGCTTCGTATTGCGGTTTAGGATGCGTACTCATGCAAAATGGCAAAGTAGTAGCGTATGCGTCGCGGCAATTAAAGGAGCATGAAAAGAATTATCCGACGCACGATTTAGAATTAGCTGCTGTTATTTTTGCGTTAAAAATTTGGAGGCATTATCTGTATGGTCAGAAGTTTGAAATCTTTACTGATCATAAGAGTTTGAAATATTTATTTACGCAAAAAGATCTGAATATGCGACAAAGGCGTTGGATGGATTTCTTGAAGGATTATGATTGCAGTATTAATTATCATCCCGGAAAGGCCAATGTAGTAGCAGACGCGTTAAGTAGAAATGTAGTAAGTTATAGCGCGCATATTTCAGTACGTAGATGGAATTTGATTTCAGCTCTTGGTGATTTAGGTTTGAAAATTTTAGCTGGACAATCGCATGGACTTTTATCCGTTATATGGGCGCAATCCGAGTTGGTAACAAGAATCAAAGATGCGCAGCTGAATGATCCTTATGTGCAATTAGTACGGGATGACTTGGCTCATAATGAGAAGTCAAAATTTCAAATCGCGAATGACGTACGGTTAGGCTTCATGGACGATTGTGTGTAGCTAATAATCATGAGTTGAGACAAGAATTACTTAATGAAGCTCATAAATCAAAGTTTGCGATTCATCCCGGAAGTAATAAAATGTATCGGGATTTGCGTCAGCATTACTGGTGGAAAGGAATGAAAAGAGATATAGCTGAATTTGTTTCTAAATGTTTAGAATGCCAGCAAATAAAGGCAGAACATAAACGACCTGCGGGATTATTACAGAATTTGGAGATACCAGAGTGGAAATGGGATCATATCACCATGGATTTTGTGACGGGTTTGCCAAGAGCGAGAAATGGCCATGATGCAATTTGGGTGATAGTCGATCGTTTGACAAAGTCGGCTCATTTTATCGCAATTAAGCAAACCGACAAGCTCGATAAATTGGCGGAGTTGTATGAGAAAGAGATCGTGAGATTACATGGAGTACCTGTTTCGATCATTTCGATCGGGATCCTCGATTTACTTCCACATTTTGGAAAAGTTTGCACAAGGTACTTGGTACACATTTGCATTTTAGTTCAGCGTATCATCCTCAGACAGATGGTCAGTCCTGAGAGAACAATTCGAGACGTTAGAAGATTTATTGCGAGCTTGCGTGTTAGATTTTGAGGGTAGTTGGGATTCACATCTACACTTAGCGGAATTTGTTTATAATAATAGCTATCACTCGAGTATAGGAATGGCTCCTTATGAGGCGCTTTATGGGAGGAAGTGTAGATCACCAGTAAATTGGTATGAGGTGGGCGAAAAGAAATTTCTTGGACCAGATATGGTACAAGAAGAGGAGAAGAGGGTGCAGTTAATTCGTCAGAGATTATTAACCGCACAAAGTAGGCAGAAAAGTTATGCAGATAAGAAGCGTCGACAAATTAAATTTGAGGAGGGAGAACATGTGTTTTTGCGAGTATCACCTACAAAAGGTGTTATGCGTTTTGGAAAGAAAGGCAAGTTATCGCCTAGATATATAGGTCCATTCGAGATACTGGAGAAGATTGGACCGGTAGCGTTTAGACTTGCTTTACCTCCAGGTTTGGCGGGTGTACATAATGTTTTTCATATTTCAATGTTAAGAAAATATGTGCCGGATGCGTCGCATGTACTTGCGCCACCAGTTTTTGAGTTGAGAGAGGATGCGACGTATGTTGAGAAGCCAGTAGAGATTTTAGATCGAAAGGAACATGTGTTAAGAGATAAGGTTATAGCGCTTGTTAAAGTGCGTTGGCAGCACCATTCTTCTCGAGAGGCGACATGGGAACGTGTAGAAGAAGTGAAGGAGAAATATCCGGAACTCTTTGTATCACAGGGTACGTAAAATTTCGAGGACGAAATTTCTTTAAGGAGGGAAGAATGTTATAATACAACATAAAAAAAAAATAAAAATAAAAAAATGAATGAATGAAATAATATGAAAATGTTGAAAAGTCAATAAGCTGCTTACCTTGAAGACCCATTCACACCTTCACGAAGCTAAAATTTTCATTTCGTTTTGGGCTTGGATAAATTAAACGGTGCCCATTATTTTCCTTATAATATTTTGATACTATTCCTTCTCTCTCTAAACACAAAAAATAAAACCATTTTCTCAATAGAGAGAGAGAAAGGCAGAGAGAGAGGGAAGAGTTGTGTCTGTAGATAGGGGTCGAGTTGAGCAGAGACGACTTGATCGGAGCTCGGGTCAGAGGGCGGCATCACCGGAACTCACGTATCGGAGAAGAGCGAGTAACCTTAATCGCCAAGCTTGAGCTTTTTGAGGTAATAGCTCAGATTTATCCTCAATATAAGTTGGAAACTCATATATTGCCATTAAAATTTGATCAAAAGCTTGGAATAATGAAAACCCTAGATTTTGGGGTTAAGTCGGAATTGAGTGGGGAGATGGGAAAATGAATTTTTGAGTCGAGAGGTGACCTGTGGTTGTCCGGGCGTCTTGATTGGTGGCGTCTCGGCCAACTATTGTGTCGCTTTCATGGGGATAAAAGAGAGCTCGATTGGAGAAGGTAGGCGGAAGGAAGGAGAGAGAATTAAGATGCTTAAGTTATTGGGTCGGGTTCAAGTCTAAATGGGTCGGGTTATTAGTTCGGGTTTAATATCCACCAAATAAATATCCATTAAGCCTTTTAATATAAATCTGTTTGGGCCGAGAAGTATTATTGGGCCGAGTTTAATAGGCTGAATTTTAAGTAATGGTGGGCTGAATTATATTTCGAATTTGGGCTGAAAATAATAACTAAATTTGAATTGGGTATTTATTTGGAGTTGGGCCATGTAGTAATTAATTAAATTTAAATGGATTAGGCCTTTTACTTATAATGATCCAATTAATTAATAGTTGGATTAATAAGCTTTTAGGCCAAGATAAAATACATGGCTAAGTAATTGAGTATTTCTATTCAGTAGGTAGTTGTAGTTGCTATCGGTAGAATAAAATCGGTTTTAGGCGACGTGTCCGATTAGTAGAATTGAATTCAAGTAAAATATTCATAACTTCTCCATTCAGTATCTGTTTTGAGTGTTCTTGTAGTCGTCGGAATATTTATTCCGAGGCGGTTTTAATGGTATTAATTAAAATATATTATTATTATTTATTTATTTATTTAATTATTTTTCAATATTATATAAATGTAGTTATTTCAGTAGAATATGTAGTCAGTGGTAGATCTTGTGGTATAACTGATAATGGTAGAAAATTATTATTTTTATACACGTGGATGAGGAAGACACATGTATGGACAATTTTGGTAGGCCTGGTACCAGAGAGCAATTTTTGGGTCGCTCCCGAAACTTGCAAACTGTTAGACGTGACAGTACGGTCTCCTCGGGTGGTTAGAGGGGGCGTGTTTCCACTGTGGCAAAGTTGGAGACACCACTCTCGTGTGGTTGAGAGTGCAGCAGACTGACTTATCTCAAGTAGATCCGAGATTGCAGTCTATGAGTGGGTCCCGTGTGGTTGCCAACCTTATCGTAGTTTTTAAATATACTTATATGTATATTTTCAGTAGTACTACTTATAATATTATAAAAGTAGTAATTTTTGTAGCAAGTGTTAGTTCTTATAAGTGGTGACAGTGTTTCATAGAAGTGTAGTATTTATCATTCCAGTAGGGTAGTAGCTGTAGTAGTGGATAATATTTTATTATCTGACTCTTCTGACGCTCAGCCAATATTTCCAAGTAGCGCTTGAGGCAGGAGGTGGTGGCATACGTAGATTCTTTTGAGAGCGTAGTAGAGAGCGCCAGCATTAGTGTATATTTTTATCTAGTAGTCGTAGTTGTATTTATAGTTTGTAGATCTTATTTTTAGTTTTACATGGTGAGAGCTGGTTTGTATTGTTTTGACTCTGCTATTGCTCTTATATATATATATATATATATATATATATATATATATATATATATATATATATATATATATATATATATATATATATATATATATTTATATATATTTATATGTGTTGTGCATGATGAATTTGGGTCGTGACAAACATAATGCTCCAAGTTACGTTGAGTAACTTCACCTTGTTGATCCGGAATAGCAAACTCCACCTTCTTCGTGATCGTCTCACCATCCTCAAAAGCCGGATCAGACAATCACTCCCTTACCCGTAACATAACCGGATCAAAAACCACGTCTCTCAAAACAAGTAGTTCCGTAACAGGACACCACAAATGATATGCCATTACACCTGAAGCATATCCCAAGAAGAATATATTTCTTCTCCTCATACTCGAGTATCCATTTAACGGCTTGTTCATAAACGGGATATCCAAATACCACCAAGCAGTATTCCAGAACTCCTCGCCTGAGTCCGCCCCAACAAAAATAAAACACGCACCAAGCCTTCTCGAGTAGTTTTCGATCAGCCACGCCATTCTGTTGTCGAGAGCGAACAACCATGTAGTGCTGAACAATCCTTATAAAAGGATCACAAATTTGTCCCCACAAATCTAAATAGATATCATCCAAAATTTTCTTCGTGTGATGAACGGCTTTACTAGAGCTGAGTCTCCTCCGTTTGCCACAAACGAAATCTTCACAACTCATGCTTTCTGGTATTCTGGCCACACAGTAGATCCCTCGTGCTCAAAATTGTCACCCCGCATCCAATCGTAAACCCTGACCTTCTAACTGAGGTAGAGAAGGCGACGACACACGAGCCTAAAACTGCGCCAACTTCCCGAAATAACTTTCCGGTACTCTGGACTTCCAGAATATAACACACCGATATTCTGGCCACACAGGAGATCCCTCGTACTCAAAATTGTCACCCCGCATCCAATCATAAACTCTGACCTTCTAACTGAGGCAGAGAAGGCGATGACACACGAGCCTAAAAACTGCGCCAACTTCCCGAAATAACTTTCCGGTACTCTGGACTTCCAGAATATATAACACACCAGTCATTCTAGCCTTCATCGATGTAATAGCTCATCTAGATACCTTGAGGACTCCACCTTCACATCGGAACTTACAACCGATATCTCCGAGAACGTCTAATGAGATCAAATGGACAGCCTGGCCCTGCATCTTGATCGAATGGACAACCCCGTCCTGCATCTTGATCTCAATCGTGCCAACACCTGCAACGCAACATAGATGATCGTCTCCCAAAAAAACATCTCCACTAGACGCCTCGTATGTGGTGAACCACTCTCGATTCGGGATCATCTGATTTGAATTACCCGAATCCACCCAATTCTTCTCAAATCTCTCATTCTCATTCGCCACAAAAAGTAACTCAACTTTACCGGACATCGTTATCTGCCTCTTGCTTCTCTTTAAGATTATAACAGTTGGCCTTAATGTGTTCCGTCTTCATGCAATAGTTGCTCATCAGGTTCTTGTACTTGAATTGCGAATGAGTCTTATCTAATGTTGCATCTCTCTCCTTACGTCTTCCCCTCTCCACAAACAATCCAATCTCTTGATGATTACTTTCAGCCAAGGACAAGTCATAGTCGATACATGACTTGACTAATAAGTTACTATCGACATCATCAACGGTAAATAACTCCCTGAAATGAAGCATGGTCTCTTTAAACCCATTATATGACTTTTGCGGCGTGCACAGCAACATCACGGCTCTGTCATCTTTGTCCATCTTAATACTGATTCTCTCCATAGCATTAAAGAAACAAATATACACCAAAACATGAACCTTAACATACATACCGTCTGCCATATTCAAAGAGTCGAATTGCCGCTTCAAATATAATCGGTTTGTAACTGATTTCTGCATGTAGATTTCTTCTAACTTCTTCCATGTGACATCTGATGTAGCCCCCGTGAGAATTTCTTGAAAAGTCAAGTCGCCCAAATATAGCTGAATTGTCGAGAGGGCTCTATGATCCATCATCTCCCATGCTTTGCCCTTCATCTCTTTCAGTCGTCCAAAAATGACGGCCTTCACATGTTGACTCGATAAAATAGCCTTCGTCTGCACTTGACATAGTGCAAAAATTCATCATGCTATCGGATTTCTCAGTATCAGATTTAGTCGACATAACCGTACTTGAATTCATGATAGAACAAGACAGTATACTTGACTTACGGAAGCACAAAGATTATCGTAACATAGCTCTGGTACCAATTTGTTATGGTAATGGAGAGAATGTGGATGTAGAAAAAGAAAACTAATGAGAGAAATAACTAGAGAAGAAGAGAGAAAACGTTTATTCAATTGAGAGACTACATTGTAAGAACTGGGATACAATTACAATAGCTATATGCCTCTTTATATAGGAGAGAGCCACATTAATTATCAAAATACATTGCCTAAATTAAAGATACAATTACCTAAAATACAATGCAAGGATGGAAATAATCCACCTCCTTCCATTGTCTAAATATTTCCTAAATATTTATTTCCATGGCCTAATCATTCCCTAAATAATATTACCAAATAGGAAATAGATTATTGAGAGATTTAGAGTCATACATAACATTTGTTATCCTACCATAGTAGGGTTAAGATATGGGAACATGTTTTTGGTTTGTATTATTGCTTTGCGGTTGCTTTTGATTTTTGTTTTTAATAAACATTTGATTTGACGCGTTCTTCATGTTCGAATCCCTTAGTTCCCATTACTGCTACTAGATTGTTAGGAGAAGTAACAAAATGTATGCATGAAGCTTTAAGCTGAGAGCAGTTGTGTTGCTCTGCCAAGGTTAATGTTGTCGCACAGTTTTTTACCTCAATATTTTGAGCTAATTTATTTTCACATACTGATTTTAACCTATCTACTTCATATTGATCAGCAGCTACAAGCAAATGTTGATACATATTTATTTTGTTTTGTTTATCAAGAGCATCAATAGTCTCCTCCAACTTTGACATTGAATCGGAATATATGAAATCAAGAAAAACCCTAAAGACCTCAGCTTCAATATTTTTGGGTTTTATGTGTTCTGTCTGTTTCTCCTTCATGTAGCCAAAAAATTGAGCATGAAAAACTCGTGACCTTGTTCCGAGTATGAGTTTATGAGCTTTGAAAATTTCTTCACCAACTTCAAAAGTAACATCTGCTCCCTCGCCGCTTTTCAAAAGATAATGAAGTTGTTGGTTTAAGTCAGAAGGTGGCACTATAACTGGCATAAATTTTTTTGACTCCATAAAAGAACATTTTAGTACTGTAATGCCTCGTTATTGGCGAATCTCATGTCTTGCTATATTTACGTGCTTCTACCAAAAATAGATCTTAGCGGTCCCATAAATTCTCCGTGGCACATTTAGATAATTTGTGAAGGAGTTGGTTAGATCGCTAACATTGGTTTTGCCAAATTTCACGCCTATTCACGCTAATAAACCAGGTTTTGTCCTCTGACGCATGTTTTTGTGCACAGATTTCACGTCGTTTGTCCGATTTTAGCGAATTTGGTCGTTCCGGAATCGTCTCGAGGTCATGTTTGTCATGGACAGAGACTAAATAAAATATACATGAGTTACCTAAGTATATATAAATCTTAATTTGAGCAAATATGTATGAGCTAACTCGTTATAAATCTTAATTTAACAAGTATATCCCATTATTCAGAACTTCGTAGGTTCTTTATGCTACAAGATGTATTTCTAATTCTTGCTACTCAATGGAATTAACATCACATAATTTGTTGGCATCGAAACAAATAAATCTGCTTCATCACGTATGAAATATTGGAGAAAATTGCATTATCACCTTATTAAACACACAATAGTAAAATTAATAGTATGCGAGGAAGTAAGTCTTGAGACAAATTGCAGTTACATGATATTTTTATGTTACTATGGATGAACACAAAATAGCAGTCTTAATACTTTAAATGTGATATATATATTTCAACATCTAAGGCTTTTAAATTTAGGATTTTTTTAGTTATGAAAATGTAATATTTATCTGAATTAATTGGGTAAAAGTATCAAACTTTATTATGGAAAATAAAAATATTATATATATGAAGACATTCCCACTAATATTATGGTATTTTTTCAAAAGAAATTCTTCTATTATTTTCTTCGCGAAAATAACCTATGTGTCTACTTCATACAAACATACTATTTTCATCCATACTCACATACCCTTTTGTTCTAAAGGAGCTCATTGAGAACTCCAATAATAATAAATAGATCTTTCTTCTATAGTATTACTATCTAAAATAATTTATATCATGTTTTACTTTTGAAGGCAACTTTGTTGTGTAACTATAAATTGGAGATAATATATTGTTATAATATTTTTGTGATCCTCTGTTGGATTTTTTGTTGTTTTTCTTGAATCTCGAAAGTGTTTTCTGAATTTCTTTAAATGCAGTAGCTTTCTGCAATGTTCAATTGTGAAGGGATTTAAATTTATACTGGACGGAACAGACCTTTCAGAGCTTGAATTTGGACTCCTCGTCCTTGACTGAGTGGAAACGGAAACGGCCCTTGGTGTCGTAGAGCAGGTGGAAGTTCTCGTTCGTCTTTGGTTGCGTTATTTTTATATTTAGTGTACTTATATAATTGCAGCACTTGATTTAGAGTTTTTTTTTTTTTTTTTTAAATGTTTTTTTAAAAGGGTGAATTGGTTAGACAGCCACATGAGATTTAGAGATTTATATATCATTATTTCTTTATGTGGCTAGCTAGTGATTTAGTTTGATTATTTATTCTTCATCACAAAGCTTATTTATTTAAATTTATTTAATATATCAATTTCATTCTCTTCACATAATTTGTGATGCATTTATTTCATTCAGCCCGCTGTTTATGAGACACAATAGGTGTGAGAGATACAATAAGCTAATTGGATTGGGGCAGCTCTTAATTTAATATTTTTGAATATTGATTATATAGTAATATTGAATAAATACATCATTATGTTGCAATAAACAAAGTTTCTAAAATTAGACATATTATTAATATCATAAAGATTGCAGAATGATACTGTGAGCCCCCCCCCCCCAAATTATACTTAGGTTGACTTTCTAAATTCTAAACGACTTTTTTTAATAGTATAAACCACTTTTAGCCCAAAAAAGAAAATAAAGTATATACAATAAAGTCATTTCTCATTACATATTTTAGCAAATTTCCCTTGCCCCCCTTCATTTCTTCCCCGACTGATTTCCTCAAATTCTTAATTTCAACTTCAAAACCCTAAATAAACCTCACTCCGATGTACGGATCGACGGAAGTTGGGCCGGGAGAAATGGGCCCAAATTGGCGCGAGGAGATTTGATAGTGATTTGGGGGAGAAGGATTAGTGGTTGTTTGTGATGTCTTTTAGAGTTTAGGTCTTTGTTTTTTTGGTTCATTGTTAAGTACTTTGTTTAATCCATGGTATGAAAAAATGTAAGATTGAAATTTGCTGAAGTTATTTTTATCATGCTCCTTGATTTGCCTATTTTGTTGATTTTCCAGAATTTTCAATCTTTGAAATGCATAATTTATGAGTTCAATATTTTTAATACTGCAAATCCTTATTCAACTATATATATTTTGTGAAGGGAGATGAATGTTTCATAATTTTCTTTTTGCTAAACTTTTTGTTGAGGTGCATATCCATTCCCCTGAATTGGGTTGTTGTGAAATAGGTGCTCTGCCGATTGTTGTGTTTTCTATCAAATATGACACATGATCCATGCCTTCTGTTTAACTTTGTGTATGATAACATAATGAGCTTGATGTGATCTCAATTCTCAATTATGTCTGTTCTATCTAGAATACTTATGCCTCTCAGTCTCACACTTATTATGTGATCTTATTATGTGCATATGAAATCAAACATGGATGCAAAATAACTCTACTTTGATATTCTCTCTTTTTTCCTCCATAGCATGCATTTAACGTTAATGAACAAAAATAATATTTCTGATATTGAGATATTGGAGGGATCAAAAGACAATTGTGCCGCAAATTGAGGTACCAGTTGTCTCCGATCCAGTTTATGAAAATTCATCAGGTAGTAGGACCATTGTCCATCGCACATTGAATCTATGGAAGGGGTGGTAAAAGAAAGCTCAGTTCTTCCATGGAATCCATTTGGTTAAATTGATATTCAATTGCATAATGTGGCTTAATTACATTTGGAGGAAACTGGTGCGGGAATTACGGCTGAACCATTGCACATGTTTTTTTTTTTTCATTTTCTCAAATTTACATTGTCCTACTAAATATTCTGCTTTTCATAATTTTTTTTCGGGATAAGAATCTAGCAAATGGAATATTCTTCCTTCAGGTTTGGAGCATAGAGTGGTATTTATCATGTTAGTTTTGGTCATAACTCCACAAAGTGAAATGACAACAATAACTATCCGTAACAAATGAAAAGTATATATTTTGTATTTTTCTTGTAAGAAATGTGATTTTTTAGTATATGAAAGGTGTCATTTTAATTTAGGTGTTCAAAAGTAATTAGAAAAAAAATTATAATCACTGTTTTAATCTTCAATATTCTCACTCAAAAGAATAAAACTCTGAACTGCTGGGTGTGTGATGTGATGCGATTAATTAAATCCATTACTAACTCTTTAAACCAGTAGCATTGTTGAACAAGGCAAGGTTATTTAGTCCATGGTGAACAAATTAATTGAACATAGACTTTGTCACTTGAAATTTCCATGAAGAAATGTCATTTTCCATACTTTGAGCTACTGGGCCTAAAAGCCTTTCATCTAAATTACAATTGGATTGTTTTGTTAGCCCATAAATAAAACAAACAAACAAATAAAATATATATTCAACAGACAACGTCCTATTATTCGAATATAATAAACTTATTCGCCATTTTAACCCTTCATAAGTTCATATCATATCTCCCCCAAATCGACTGAAGCTCAGCTCAGCTTCCATTTCCATTCCAAAACCTTAAAATTGGGCCGGGGGAAATGGGCCCAAAATTGTACCTCCAATTTGGCGCCGACCAGCCTATATAAACCCTTCGCGCGCTCTCTCTCTCTCTCTCTCTCTCTCTGCATACAAACTCTTCTAAGCACAGTCTCTCGTACGATTCCTCTTTGCGCTCATTGTTGTTGTTTTCTGCGATTGAGTTACTGGAATGGCGTCGAGATCTGTGAGGAAGGTGAAGGGATGTGGGATGATGAGGGATGATGCTCCGGTTTTTGTTCGAGTGGAGGTCCCTTCATTCCAAACGGAGCAGCGTCAGGTATTCATTGTTTCAATCTTTTCTTTTTGAAGCTTTTCTTTGTTGGGTCTTGTGTTTTACTCTTTTTCATTCGTTTCTAATCAAGACTGAAAAGAAAACAAAATCTTGATTTTCATTCTTAATTTTCAGTCCTGTTCAATTTTGATATGTCATTCTTTCCCATCAAGATCCGTTAATCTTTTCATTTTTCCAATCTCCGATTCCGTTTCAGTCTTAATTTTCTTGCTCAATTTAATTTGTTTCATTCTTGATCAATCTTTTTGAAGTTTCTGTTCTTGACATTCTTGTTACTTCTTTTTGTCTATGAAGGGAAAGAAAGTGCAACAAATTGAAGCACTTGAGCGTGCAAAGGAAGCGAAGCTTTTGATGGATCAGGACGAAGAAGAAAGAAGGATCAAGAGGGAAAAAATAAAGGCAAGGATTGAGAAGAGAGAGAGAGACAGGGAAGAAAAGAGGAAGCAAGAGGAAAGGAAGAAGAAGGAAGAGGAGAAGAATCTGAGCAGAGAGATGAAGAAGTTGGGCAGGGATTTGATGAAAGTGAGCAAGGATTTGAAGAAAGTGACTAAGGATTTGAAGAAAGGAGCCGGTTCTACAGTTAGTGAGGCAATTGTTCCAGTTTCTGAAGGTAAAATTCATCTGATCAAAACCATTTTCTCTTTCCAAAAAGCAGTCATTTTTACTCCAAAACCCTAAATTTCTAGCTTTTAGATTGTGAACTGGTATGATTTAGCGAATAATAATATTTAATTGAATTTTTATGAATGTAGGTGGTGAGAGTTCTCAACTCGAAGAGGCAGCTGTCCCTCTATTCAAGACCGATTGTCAGGTATGTGAAGTATTTTTATAAAGATTTTTTCTTATTTCACTAATTGTAGAGATTTGGCAAGTTTATGTAATGCTTTCATTCTTCTTCCTTTTGATTTTCTGAAATGTCTGATGCGTTATTAGGGGAAAGGAAAGAAAGAGAAGGAAAAGAAAGATGATATGTTGAGCAATGATTTTGAATCTGTTTCATTTTGGATTTTTCAGCCTACTACACTTGTAGTTTTTTGTTGACGATGCAAGACTTTGAAGAGGTATGTATCATATTTTTTTTTTCTTCTTCTTTTTTTTTTATAAATTTCCCTCTTGTTAAATTGAGTAAACCTCCATGACCTAACACTTGATTAAAATATGGCTTTGTTAGGAGTAATTTTAATAATCTAATCTCTCTATTTCTCTCTCTGTTAAGTTCTGTCTTGAGGAGGCAAAAGCCGAAGAAATTAGGCTTGGACGCAATAATTCAAATCTTGAAGATTATTCAGCTCTTGATGAAATATTGGACAGTTTTGACGCTCCTCAATTTGTTGATCTGTCCAATTTTGATGATGATTTTGGGTTTTTCTACCGAGCCGGTATTGTTCTCTCCATTAATTATCTTTACTTTATAATTTTTCTTGTTTGTTTTAGGACATAGCATACTGTAAATATAGGTAATAATATTTCATGGAATTGATACTGTAAATGCAGGTTGTGAGAGTGAGAGTTCTGAACTCAAAGAGAACTTAGTCTCTGTCTGCTCCTTCTGTTGTTTCACACGACTTTGAGGCCTCCTTCATTCACACAGATTTTCTTCAGGTTTGTTATATATTTTCTAGAGAAATTCTGTTATTCGATTAATTGCAGAAATTTATCTAGTTCATGTAATGCTTTCATTCTTCTTCCTTTTAATTTTTTGAAATTTCTGATGTGTTAATAGGGAAAAGAAGAGAGAATTGTTAGTGCAGTTGAGCTTGCAAAGAAGGAACAGAGCACTGTTCTCATTTATCAGGAGGTTCAGACTGATTATCAGGTATGTTAAGTATTTTTTAAAGATTTTTGTCATTTGATTAATTATAGAAATTTCGCTAGTGATATTAATGTTTTTATTCATCTTCTTTCCTATTAATGTATTGGAATTTCTTATGTGTTATTAGGGAAAAGAAGTGAAAAACAGTATTGCAAATGAGCTTGCGAAGAAAGATGTAAAGGCAAAGAAAGCGAAAGAAAGATAATAAACAGAGGAAAGAAGAAGAAAAGAAGGGAAAGAAAGATGGTAAGTTGAGAAAAGAGTTCAAATCTGTTTCTACAGTTTCTGAGTTGCCTCATCAGGTACTTTCTTCTTTTTGTTCTGTTGGAATTACATTTTTTTCTCCTTCTCTTTTTTCTATAAATGACTGACCATTTTTTTAAGGTTCGCGTACTTGATTTTTGCGAGTACTATACCAGGAGTTTTATTTTTGACGATGGAGGATTCAGAGATGGTATGCATCATTTCTAACCTTCCATATATATATATATATATATATATATATATATATATATATATATATATATATATATATATATATATATATATATATTTCCTCTTGTTGAATTGAAGTAAAGCTCTCTGAAAATACATACTTGAACAAATTCTGATTTTAATCAAATCTCACTATTTATTTTTCTCTATTTGAAGATTTATCTTGAGGTTGGACGTAATAATTCAAATGAGTTCGAAGATTATTCAGAACTTGATGAAATATTGGATAGTTTTGACGCCCCACAATATGTTAATCTGTCCAATTCTAATAATGAATCAGCCCATTTTGATGATGGTTTTGGATTTTTCTGTCAAGCCGGTATTATTCTACCCATGAAGTAATTTATTAATAATCTTTAATTTAGATATTTCTTATTGTTTTTTTAATATTTATTTGTTTTTATTTGTGCAGATTGTTATCATTCTCAAGATTTGTGGCATTATTACAGATGTTAATGGCCAGGACTTGTGATTTAAGCATAGGATATATTTGTCTTATTGAGTAGTTTTCGCGATTCATTTTATTTAGAGTTATTTTACATTTTATTCTATTTTTATTTCATCTTATTGAGTAGTATTTGTTATTTATTTCGTTCTGTTTATAATCTTACGTAGTATTTCTGATTCAATCTATTTTTTATTATGCCTAGTGTAACTAAAAATTACTTTAGATTTATTTTCTTTTGGATTAAAAAATAAGGTTGTTTGGATGCAAACCAGGAAGAATTAGGATTGGACATTATTTTTATTATTATTATTATTAATAGTTATTAATTTTGAAAAATTTCCTCCCACCACATTAAACCACATCATCATTTAATCATGACCATTGGATTAAAAAATCTAATGGTTTATATTAAGTCATATCATCCATTAATCATGACCATTGAATTAAAAAAAATATAATGGTTCATATTAAGTCACATCATCATTTAATCATGACACTTGAATTAAAATTTAATGGTTCATGTATTGACACATATCATCTATATGAATCAAATTATTAATAGTTATTAATTTCAAAAAAATTCATCTCATCTCATTAAGGTTCATAGACATTTGATATTGGTCATTGGATTGGATTATCTAAAGGTTAAGATTTAGTCATGTATCAAGATTTTCTTTTTAAAAAAAATAAAGATTTGACCCATGTACATGTAAGGTGTAAACAGGTAAGTTATTAACCGACCGACCTGTATATGTATTCTAACAAAAATATTTATATCAGAAACAAAATTACCCATATCTGGCCAAATACATATACATATTCGGATTTGGATATGAATTTGGTTATCGATTTGGCTCCCGGATACGGGTAATATGAACATCCGGACAATACCCGTATTCGGATAATATCTGTATCCGGATAATTTATTATTCATATAATATATGCTTTTGAATATTTCATTTTATATAAAATACATATACTTATTTGGATACATGTATAGCTATATTGGTTTTCTTTATCATATTCAGATACAGATATTATCAATATCCATGTTAATATTTTGTATTATAAGGGTGTAAACAGGAAGAGTATTATCCGACCGACTCATATCCATATCTGTAAGATATCAAATTTTGAATTTGATATTATCTAGAATTTGTCTTCTAAGTTGGATTTAATTTCCTGGTTCATAAAATTCTAGTTTTAATCTGAACTTTTCACTTTAGTCCAAAGAGAGCAAGATTTATTTCAAACATTTTTAGAAAAGCAAATTTTAGAAATATAAAATTTATTTGCATGTGTGATTAAATTAAGTTTTCAGATTCTATATTTCAAGATGAAAATTTTGATATAAAATGCATAAAATTTCGTTTTGTGGATTAAAAGTTATGAATTTTTCTTTATCATGCATAAATTAAATCATACATACAAGGACTTCTTTGTAAAGGTATTGAAAAAGTTATGTAAAACAAATTTTCGAACAAAAAATACTTATGGCATGGAAAAAATAAATTATACCATTAGAATGCAAATTTTATGGTGAACGTTTTCATACAAAATGCATTAACTAGTATTTTGTAAATAAAAAGTTATGAATTTATTTATGATGGAATAATTAATTTTTAAGAATCTGTAGGGACTAATTTATAAATTTCAGAAAATTAGGGACTTTTATGCAAATTATCACTGGACACCTGTTGGGGACGTGGACTGGCTGGAAGTGACATGTGTATCCTTATGAAATTACCAAAATACCCTTTGAAATTATATAAAAGAACCCATGCATTATTTCTCTCATCTTTCTTTTCTCTCACTTCAGAAAATCACTATCAATTCAGAAAAATTCCGAAAAATATGAAATTGTAAAGGTACGTCGAATATTATTTTCTGAACAACTTTAGTATTTTACGTTTTCTCTAATTCTGTCGTTTACTATTTTTGCCGAATTAATTTTCGATCTTGCGTAAATTGTGAAATTTTAAATCTTCTCAGAAAATTCTGAAAAAAATTAGAGTAGATAAATCTTATTTTTGTACGAAACTTTTATATATAATATTTTGACATATTTCATAGTTTACTATTTTTAAATTATTCTTTTCTGATTTTTCAGAATAAGAAAATATTATATTTACGGAAAATAAAATTTCCTCAGAAAATTATACAAAAATCGCAGAAAATCATAAATATTATTTGGAGAAACTTCAATATATAAAATTTTATTATATTCCATCATTTACTATTTTAAATCAATTTTTTTCTTTAATTTTCAAAACCTTGTAGTCTATTTCGATGACATGCAGGGCCCACTGTTCAGAAAAACTTGTTTTATAAATCCTTCAGATTTGGGATTTGATATTCCGGATTCTGACAGAATTCCTGGATTTCTTTTTTCAATGGATTTTGTTTACTTATTCACAGTTTTTGGTACTCCAGAATTCCTCAGGGATTCCAAACGATACAATTGGCCGTAACGGGTTCATTTCAAGTCAGTTTTTAACATTCTTGGTATCGTCGGAATCGTTGGAATGAGTAATTTTTATAAATGAATTTATTTTTAATTAATAGTCTCTGGAAAATTTTTAAATTTAATAAAAGAGAGAAAATAAAGCTAAAATATTGTGACTTAATGCATGACAGTAACCGTTTGTGCGAGATATTCATTTGGGGGAGTCATATACAGCAGTCCAAGTTCCCTCCAGGGCAGGTGAGTGGTTAAAAATTATTTTTCTTATTAAGACATGTGATAGTTTGTGAATTTTGGACCATAAATGTGTCGGTTTAGCCCCAAATTAAACTCAATTAATTAAGGTTAATTTATGACATTGATATTTCAGTTATGATTAATATTTTGGAACAAATAGAATCTGTTTTTAATTAATATATTTATTTATGATCATATTCATACTTGAATAATTCTAAAATTGTAGAATTTATGTATTATTAGTAGTATATGTGATTTTAAATATAACTATGAGTATGAAAAAAAAAAAAAATTAATGGAGGACCTTTGTGATATTTTGAAAGACAATATTATGATAATAATTAATTATTTTGTGAATCACGCTAAACTTTTGTGCTATGGCTGGAGGATTACCTCGCTATTGTGGTTTTTGAAAATATATGTGTGAGCGTGATTTTCGTTTTGAGGAAAGGATAGTTGCGATACGTAGTGAGAAAATCCAGAGTTAGTTTGGTGGTGGCGCGAAGGATCCTGGGACGTCAAGGCTCTTGTGTGAGAATGCGCGGTTCTCGAGTTTTTGTTATTCTAAACAGATTGTGATTAGCTCTCCTTTCTGTTTGGCACTTCAGTTGAATACTAGTCGGCCCCTCAATTAAAAATATGATATTTTCTTTATTATAGTAAATAAGAGTAAATTATGATGAGTTTTAAATTACAAGTTTGAAAGGATTTTTAATTTATTTTTTTTGCTTTTGGACTAGAGTGAGAAAGATTCTGTATGATTCCTTTCTTAGCAGCTTCTTAATTTTCTGAGTGAGATTTGGGACTGGCTTGAGACACGTTGGCCGTCTTAATAAGCTAGACCCTTAACTCCTCACTTAGTCATTTCTTTGACTAATCCCTTTCGTATTTCTTGTTTTGGGTCTAGATGGGAACGACGGGCAGTCGAATGCTACTACCCCGCGTCTGGTGTAATCGTTCGTTGTCACGATGAGGTGGTTCTAGGTCGGCGTCTTGCATTAGCAAGGATCACGGAGTTAGCGACACCTTACTAGATTTGTTGTAGTTTTATTTCGGGTATGTGTGCCCACTTTGTTTGATATTTCCTCGGCATATGTATCTTTTATGTGTAC
This sequence comes from Juncus inflexus, assembly GCA_024447665.1. Classification (NCBI taxonomy): domain Eukaryota; kingdom Viridiplantae; phylum Streptophyta; class Magnoliopsida; order Poales; family Juncaceae; genus Juncus; species Juncus inflexus. The sequence goes on from JAJHPC010000010.1 coordinate 3,065,192, forward strand.
GCTTCCGCAAACCTTTCGGGTTGTATCTTATCCGTGTTAAATCCCTTTATTATCTCTGTGTTATTTGTAACTCTATTTATGATACGAATTTGAGCCTCTAGCACACATCTAGTGTGTCGGCGGGTTGTCATGCTTTGTGTCGAGGTGTGACAATATCCGCAAAACATTATTATCAAATCAAATTTATCCGTATCCGACCAGATAAAGATACTAATTGGGATAGTTTCACTTGGATTCAGATACTAATTTGGTTATCGATTTGTCTCCTGGATACGGATATAAATAATATATGTATATGTAGCCGATAATTTGTTATTCGAATAGTATCTATTTTCTGATATTTCACTCTATATAGATAAAGATACATATATATCCAGATACATGAATGAATATTTTGTTTTTTTAATAAATCCGGATACAAATATTATCCATATCGATATTACTATTTTTTGCTATTTCTTTTAAATTTTTCTTAAAAGTTGTTATAATTTATTAACTTTGTTATCATAAATAGTTATGTGTTTAGAAAAATAATATATACGTAATAATATAGATTCAATATTATTTTTATATCCAACAATATCGAAATTGTGTTCGTATCATTTGAACTTAATTCATATTTGAAGCTATCCGCATTCGTATCAATATCATTAATATTTTGAATTTTTGTTAAGAATGTACTTTTAACTTTTCTTTGTTGTGTCTATGCTATATTATAAATTTTTGAAACAACTATATAGTACTTCTTTTTTACTAAATTAGTATTATATTGTGTAATAATACTAATTTTTATTATATTTTAATACAAATATTGTTATTATCTAAATGATTGCTTAAATTATTTTTTAAGTAACATTATAGAAATTTCGCGTAGCGTGCGAAGGATTTGCTAGTTTTTCATTATTTTATTGGTTGAAATTGGATTTCTTCCTAACTAGAAAAAATTACATGATAATTAATGTTAAATTTATTTATGAGATCATTATATTATATAACTTAGATATGTCTTTCTCTATCACACAAGGAGAAAGGGATAACAATGTAGAAATGTGAAAATGCATTCATCTTTTTTGACTCGATATGCGCCGTTCATTAAGTATCCAATAAAATCTCATAATAAGTGTGAATGACAAAACTAGCTCACACGATTTGTGTTGTGGGGGTTGGGGAATGCAGTAGCAACATCCTTGGCGCTGCACTCAACCTCTCCTCAATAATACTCAACTTAATCCCCATCCCCTTCGGAAGCATCTTAGAATTAGTAATCAGTAATTTGCAAAACTGGAGTGATACATGCAGGACTATCTGATTCAGACCCACCACAAATTTTTAAGATGGAAAATCAGTACGTAAAACCACACAACATATACTTCACAAAAGATTAGAATCCAAAAACACAAACAAACAGGAACTAAACAAAAGATCCAATAACAATCCATCATCATCTAAACATCAACATCTCAAACTAAATCCATAAAAACAAAAACAAAACATAACAAGTTCGTCTAATCCAAACAAACAAAAATCCTTAATACTCCCCTAAACATCAAAATCAAGCGGTAGTAACAGCTTCCTTCCCACTCGCCGCAAGCCTCTTCCTGGCCTCCTCAATCATACTCAACTTAATCCCCTTTCCTTTTGGAAGACTCACCCATGGCTTATTCCCCTTACCCACAATAAACATATTCCCCATCCTCGTGGCAAGCTCGTGCCCCGCCGCGTCCTGCATGTGAATCGTCTCAAAGCTCCCCTTATGTTTCTCTCTATTCTTAATCACGCCCACTCGTCCTGTGTTCCTCCCGCACGTCACCATCACAACGTTTCCAACGTCTAATTTGACGAAATCGACGATTTTGTTGGATTCTAAGTCGAGTTTGATTGTGTCGTTGGCTTTGATTAAAGGGTCGGGGTAGCGGATGGTGCGGCTGTCGTAGGTGTTGAGGTATGGGATGCCTTTCTGGCTGAGCTTGAATTTGGACTCCTCATCTTTGACGGAGTGGAGATGGAAATTGCCTTTGGTGTCATAGAGGAGACGGAAGTTCTCATTGGTCTTTGGGATCGACACGACATCTGTTTGTAGATAGATTTGAACTATTTGATATGTATGCGCCATTCTAAAATATATTGTGTGTTTCTTTGTTATCTATACTAAATTGTGTCTTTCTCTATTATCTACACAATGTTATTTTACATATATTATAAATTAATACACAAAAAACAACACATATAAATTTCTGAAAACAATATTGATTAATTTATAATTGTAAAGCTTTTTTGGTTTTTTTTTGCATGGTAATTTAATTTTATAGGATAATGTGATTTATTAAGAGTACAAATCTCACTTAATTTAAAAAAATTAAATATGAATTTTGTAGCGAAATAAATAATGTTTTGATTATATTTTCATGTCATACAGATACCTATAATATTTTTAAATTATAAATGAGTTATAATATTGTTTTTATAAGCATATATTTTGTAGTGAAAATGATCCAAATTCAAGTCATCTTTTGCAACAAATCCGGATGACCGATACAAACATGGATCCAAATTCCATACTATGTACTTCAAAAGATTCATACCATATTTTTCTATCATCTATATTCATTATGATCGTTACATTCCAAGGGATGATGGAAGAGATGATGGTAATAAATTTCTTAGCTGCTCAATCTGCCAGTTTATCTTTTGAATGGCACGGATAACTGGTACGTGTCAATATTGAGCTTGATAATTTTCTTCATAAACTGGATCGGAGATGGCCGATGGCTTAATCGCTTCTTGATTTCCTCCAATATTTCACTATCAAGAACATTGTTCTTCCGTTTTGGCTGATTTTATTTTTCTCATAAGTGTTGAGTGCATGATAAGGAGAAAAAAGAGAATATCAATGTAAAATTGTGTTGCATCCCATGTTGTTCACATCCGCTATTTATTCACTACAAAATGAGCTCACATGGTAAATATTAGATACAATAAACTCACACAATAAGCTCAATATGTTGTCATTCACAAAGTTCATGAAAAAAATGCATGGATCATGCAAGTCGAATTTGATTTTGAGATATTTGGGAAAATACAACCACCTCAAACAATAAGCTCACTATGCTTCCAATGTTTGTTTCTGAAGTATATATGCATACCAATTTTAGCTTGCATGATTGGTTTTTATTATCCCTCAACTGAGACAGATTGAAGTTTGTTTGAAGGAAACACAGTAATATTTTTCATTATATTCTAAATGAAGAGTAAAAAACAGAATAATCTCTGCAACCTAGCGGAGCAGAGGCTTTTGCAACCTTTGGGCTGTAAGCCTGTATTTAAACTTCCATCAAAACTATATATGCGAGTTGTAACTAAGCTTTTAGGACTCTAATCACAAAAAAGAATAAAAATGCAATGGATTTCCATTAACGGGCGGGATCAATATTCTATCTTATTTTCTTCCATTTCAAAATTAAATTCAGAGAAAATTAAATTAGTTGCCTTTAGGCCCAGCCCAAAAAATATATGCAAATTATAATTAAGCTTTTAGGACTACAATACAAATATAAAAATTATGAAACTGACATTTTAATATACAATACAACTTAGCCCAGCATATCAAATATTTCAGCCCAAAATAGCCCTATCCGACGGATGAGACTGCGTCTATAAATTGCTTAGAAACAACCTTCAACCTTGTGGTTCCCTCTTCTTATTCGATCTCTTATTCGAGTTATTCGCAATACCCTAATCCCTTAGCCCAAAATAAATTGGTAGCCTTTTGGACCAGCCTAGAAAATATATGTAAATTATAATTTAATCTTTTAGAACTATAATACAAAATATAAAATACATATAAAAAGGTCATTTTAATATACAATACAACTTAGCCCAACATATCAAATATGTAACCCAATTAAGCCCAATGAATGCCAATCGTTAGATCCAATCCCAAAATAAATTAGTAGCCTTTAGGACCAGCCTAGAAAATATATGTAAATTATAATTTAATCTTTTAGAACTATAATACAAAATATAAATACATATAAAAAGGCCATTTTAATATACAATCAACTTAGCCCAACATATCAAATATTATAGCCCAAAATGGCCCAATGAAAGTCGATCGTTAGATCCGACAGATGAGACTGCGTCTATAAAATATAAAATATATGTAAATTATAATTTAATCTTTTAGAACTATAATACAAAATATAAATACATATAAAAAGGCCATTTTAATATACAATCAACTTAGCCCAACATATCAAATATTATAGCCGAAAATGGCCCAATGAATGTCGATCGTTAGATCCGACGGATGAGACTAACGTCTATAAAATATAAAATATATGTAAATTATAATTTAATCTTTTAGAACTATAATACAAAATATAAAATACATATAAAAAGACCATTTTAATATACAATCAACTTAGCCCAACATATCAAATATTATAGCCGAAAATGGCCCAATGAATGTCGATCGTTAGATCCGACGGATGAGACTAGCGTCTATAAAATATAAAATATATGTAAATTATAATTTAATCTTTTAGAACTATAATACAAAATATAAAATACATATAAAAAGACCATTTTAATATACAATCAACTTAGCCCAACATATCAAATATTATAGCCGAAAATGGCCCAATGAATGTCGATCGTTAGATCCGACAGATGAGACTGCGTCTATAAAATATAAAATATATGTAAATTATAATTTAATCTTTTAGAACTATAATACAAAATATAAAATACATATAAAAAGACCATTTTAATATACAATCAACTTAGCCCAACATATCAAATATTATAGCCGAAAATGGCCCAATGAATGTCGATCGTTAGATCCGACGGATGAGACTGCGTCTATAAAATATAAAATATATGTAAATTATAATTTAATCTTTTAGAACTATAATACAAAATATAAAATACATATAAAAAGACCATTTTAATATACAATCAACTTAGCCCAACATATCAAATATTATAGCCGAAAATGGCCCAATGAATGTCGATCGTTAGATCCGACGGATGAGACTGCGTCTATAAAATATAAAATATATGTAAATTATAATTTAATCTTTTAGAACTATAATACAAAATATAAAATACATATAAAAAGACCATTTTAATATACAATCAACTTAGCCCAACATATCAAATATTATAGCCGAAAATGGCCCAATGAATGTCGATCGTTAGATCCGACAGATGAGACTGCGTCTATAAAATATAAAATATATGTAAATTATAATTTAATCTTTTAGAACTATAATACAAAATATAAAATACATATAAAAAGACCATTTTAATATACAATCAACTTAGCCCAACATATCAAATATTATAGCCGAAAATGGCCCAATGAATGTCGATCGTTAGATCCGACAGATGAGACTGCGTCTATAAAATATAAAATATATGTAAATTATAATTTAATCTTTTAGAACTATAATACAAAATATAAAATACATATAAAAAGACCATTTTAATATACAATAAACCTTAGCCCAACATATCAAATATTATAGCCCAAGCCCAATAAATCTTCAATGTTGATCCAACGGATGAGACTGCGTCTATAAAACGAGAGCAAAACCCTAGTACCTTAAAGCCGTCTTCACTTCTCTAAATCGGCTCTGTTTAGCTCGGAGGCGCGAGAGAAAGAGAGCTAAAAACCCTCCGATCTTCAACATGGTTTGATTCCTTCTCCTTTCTGTTATTGTTTTATTTGTCTTTGTTTTGATTGGGGAAGATGGTTTTTTTGTTCTTGCTTCGGTTTGTTTGATTCTCTGTTGTATATTTATTTTTCTAGCTAGCATAGTAACCTTTGTGTATTTTGAAGGCTTTTTGTAAGAATGTTATGGAAATTAGTATGAGGTTTATATTTATAATAGTACTGCAGTATCATAGTAAATTTTCTGTTTTTATCGCCGTCTTATAGCAAGTTATAATCAGATCTATTTCATTTAGTACTTTATTAATCATACCCAAGTATAAAGATTAACTACATAGATCTTGACTGTTGATCTGATCCTCCAAATAATGATCTAATATTACTTTTATTCAATTTTATCAAGGCGCGTGGATTGAAGAAGCATTTGAAGAGGCTCAATGCCCCCAAGCACTGGATGCTCGACAAACTCGGCGGCGCCTTCGTAAGCTCGTTCATTCAATCTCAACCGTTCTTATTCCGTTTAATTACATAAAATAAAAATAAACAATCATTCTCACATTCTTCTTGTCATTCAGGCCCCGAAGCCCTCGTCAGGGCCCCACAAGGGCAGGGAATGCCTTCCTTTGATCCTGATTTTGAGGAACAGGCTGAAGTATGCTCTGACTGGCAAAGAAGTGCAGTCGATTCTCATGCAGCGCCACGTCATGGTCGACGGGAAAGTCAGGACTGACAAGACCTACCCTGCTGGATTCATGGGTAAATAGTATAAAATTTTAAAAATATATTGATTCTGCTTTTTATTTGATTATTTTGTGGCAAATTTTTGGAAAAAAACCTTGTGTTTTCTGGTATTTTTGAAAAAAGACCTTACTTAAAAGTAAGGTATTTTTGAAGAACCAGTTGAGTTTTAGAATACGTAACACTTGGCAGATTTTGAAATGATGGAGAAAAAAATATGTAAATGTCTTTTGTTATTTTGAAATAAAATGAAAAAAGCTCTATTTGCGAAGTTTGTTTAAATATGTAAATATAGAAAAAAATATGTATATATATATATATATATCTTTTGTTATTTTGAAATAAAATGAAAAAAGCTCTACTTGCAAAGTTTGTTTAAATATCATTATTTAATATTATTTAAGGGTATTTTTAATAATAGAACATTCAAAGTTCATGGTTTTTATGAAAAAATTAAATGTATGTTGTTTTAGTATTTTAGGAGGTAGGTTTCTTTCATAAATCCCAGAAAATACAGTTGTTTTTTCTATCCATAAACTCTTCTCAACAAACAATATTTTACTAATATAAACATCTTGTAATCTAATAATCAAACATTTATCAGATGTGGTATCCATCCCAAAAACCAACGAGAACTTCCGTCTCTTATACGACACCAAGGGCCGTTTCCGTCTCCACTCCGTCAAAGACGAGGAATCCAAATTCAAGCTCTGCAAGGTATTTATCCAGTTGGTATTTGACATATTTCTCTACTCAATTCATATTTCCGTTTTATTCAATTTCCTATCCAGTCCATTGTTTGAAATTCTCAGTCCACTTTATACCTTGTTTAATTTGTCATGCGAGGTCCGTTGGGTCCAATTCGGCCAGAAGGGCAACCCTTATCTTATTTATGTATCTGTTTTATTTAATTTCTCATGCAGTTGATTGTTCGAAATGCTTACTTTACTTTATATCTTATCTAATTTGTCATTCAAGGTCCGTTCGGTCAAATTCAGCCAAAAAGGCATCCCTTGTTTAATCTGTTTGAAATTCTCGACTTACATCTCATTTAATTTTTTTATGCAAGGTCCCATTTGGTCAAATTCGGCCAAAAGGGCATCCCTTATTTAATCTGTTTGAAATTCTGAACTTATATCTCATTTAATTTTTTTTACGCAAGGTCCGTTCGGTCCAATTCGGCCAAAAAGGAATCCCTTATTTAATCTGTTTGAAATTCCCAACTTACATCTCATTTAATTTTTTTAATGCATAGTCCCTTCGGTCCAATTCGGCCAAAAGGGCATCCCTTATTTAATCTGTTTGAAATTCTCAACTTACATCTCATTTAATTTTTTTAATGCAAGGTCCGTTCGGTCCAATTCGGCCAGAAAGGCATCCCGTACCTGAACACCTACGACGGCCGCACGATCCGCTACCCCGACCCTCTCATCAAAGCGAATGACACGATCAAACTCGACTTGGAATTGAATAAGATTGTTGATTTCGTCAAATTCGACGTGGGCAACGTCGTGATGGTGACGGGCGGGCGGAACACGGGCCGAGTCGGAGTCATCAAGAACAGAGAGAAACACAAGGGGAGTTTCGAGACGATTCACGTTCAGGACGCGACAGGACACGAGTTTGCCACGAGGATGGGAAATGTGTTCATTGTGGGTAAGGGGAGCAAGCCGTGGGTGAGCTTGCCGAAAGGAAAGGGGATTAAGTTGAGTATTATTGAGGAGGCGAGGAAGAGGCTCGCGGTGAGCGGGAAGGAGGCTGTTGCTGCTGCTTAGATGAGTGGGCGAGTGAGTGGGTAAGAGTGGGGTTTAGAGTGAGTTGAGTAAGGACTTTTTTTGATGTGGGTTTTGTGCTGAACTTGAAATGTTTTTTCGTGTTTGTTTTTGTTTTTGTTTTTACTGTTGTGGATTTTAGTTGGGATGTTAATGTTTAGATGATGACGTTGTTGGATGTTTTGTTTAGTTTATGTTTGTTTTGCGTTGGTGGTGCATCTATTTGAATGTTTCTGAGCTTGCGTTGTTGCTAGTATTGTTGTTTGGCAGCAACTTGCTAGTGAATGCTACAATCTGCCCTTTACGAAAGGAAAAATAAGAAAATTGGAATGATTCTTTGAACAGCTCAACAAAGGAGTTCTTTGGGCTGGGCCTAAAGTAAAGGACTCCTTTGAAAATTAGAAGTTTCAATTCAGAAAGAAAAGAGTGAAAGATACATTGTCAACAAAAAAGAAAAAAAAGGAAAGAGTGGAAGAAAACTGAAAAGGAGTGTGGCTTCATCAGCAACACAAATAAACACACACAAGTTGCATTGCAAAGAGACACTGACACCCGGGCCCCAAACACAGAACCTGAATGAAATTACCAACTGTGGGCTCCACTAGTCAGTGACCCAGGCCTACAAAAACTCAGTTCTCACAAAACTATACACAGTATTCACTATTCAGACATAATACATACATACTCCATTTCTTCTCTCTCTTTTCTCTTCTCTTTCTCAATGAAGCTCAACACAGAAACAATCTGAATATAATGAATTGGTGACCATGGCGGCTTTGTTCACTACCTTCTCCTCGCTCAGACCTCTCCCTCGGCCTTGCTGCACCACTTTCTCCACCAACCCACGACGTAAACATCCTTTCTTCATCTCCAATCCTTCAATCCTTCATCAATGGCACCGTCCTCACCGGAGTTTCACAACCACCTTCCGCCTCCGGTCCGCCAATTCCTTGACGACCCACGTCGTGAATTCATCAGATTTATCGCCTGAGACGGAGAATTTGGTAATTGGTAATGTCAAACGAGGGATTGCGATTGCGATTGCGATTTTAGTTGGGATTGGGATTGTGAAATTCCGAATTGGGATTGCGGTTGCGGCTGAGGGTGGTGCGGCTGGATTGACGGTGGTTGAGTCGGGCAGAATGGCGCTGAAAGGGTCGTGGCCTAAGATACTTCAAGTTCTTCAGATGTTTAAGGAGCAGGGTTTAGTTTTGGTTGCGCTGCTTAGCCTCTCTGCTTTCTTCTCCATGGCTGAGACTGCCATTACCACTCTCTGGCCTTGGAAGGTACGAATTGAAGATACTAGCTTTTCTGTATTTGCCTTTTTTTCCCAATTTGTAACAGTATACAAAAAATCATTTGAGTTAAAAATGGAAATTGAGTATATTACATGGTAATTTATATTTTTTTTTCTATCAAAGGCCTACAATTGGATAATTTAGGTCGTAATCAGTTAGAAATGACTGTATTAATAGAGCAAATTTACGTGGAGGAATTTAGTAAATAATTACTAGATCGGTAAATTGATTCCTTTTTTATATGTTTTATTTATGAATAAAAAGGTGAGAGAATTGGCGGAAAAAGAGCCGGAAAACGGAGTCTTTAGAATGCTTCGTGGTGACGTCACTCGTTTCCTCACTACAATTCTCATTGGCACCACGTAATTTAATCATCTTTTTCCCACTTTCTTTTTTTAACATTTATGCTTAAATTAGGTAATTTTATTTTAATTTTATTTTAATTTTTATTTAATAATTAGTGTGGTGAATATTGGAGCGACGGCTCTTGTGACAGAAGCTGCCACAGCCATTTTTGGAGAAGCTGGTGTCAGTTGGGCTACTGGCGTAATGACTGTACGTATTATTTCTCTTTAAATTTCTTATCTTTCCAAAAAATCGTTTGTTTTAATTGAAACGATAAATAAAATCAAACCCTAATTGTGTTACGTGTTTAATTTGATTTGATTTAATTTTCAGGTAGCAGTTTTGCTATTGACAGAAATAACTCCGAAAAGTCTGGCTGTTCATAACGCGCAAGAAGTCGCCAGATTTGTCGTGAGGTCAGAAAGATAAAATATTTTTTATCATTTATTTATACTTTTTAAGTAATTTTTACTCTAATGGGGGTTGATATTGCAAATTTTGCAATTAGATTAGGCCGGTGGCATTACAAATTTGCAATTTTATTTATACATTAAGATTTCCTGTTCCTTCATTTTTTTTTATATCACTTTTAAAAAGGGTGTATTTGTAATTATGATTTTAACAGGGGTTGAAATTGTAAAATTTGCAATTAGGTTACGTCGACTGCATTGCAAATTTTCAAATTTCCATTTTTTTTTGCCTATTTATCTACCTATAAGAAAAATTTGCATCTATTTAGTATAAGATTTCCTGTTCCTTCATTTTTTATCACTTTTAAAAAGGGTGTATTTGTAATTATGATTTTAATGGGGCCACATTGCAAATTTTTAAATTTCCATTTTTTTTTTGCCTATTTATCTACCTATAAGAAAAATTTGCATCTATTTAGTATAAGATTTCCTGTTCCTTCATTTTTTATATCACTTTTAAAAAGGGTGTATTTGTAATTATGATTTTAATGGGGGTTTTAATTGCAAAATTTACAATTAGGTTAGGCCGGTGGCATGGCTTTCGTTGGTGTTATACCCGGTCGGAAGAGTCGTCACTTTTCTCTCAATGGGCATGCTCAAAATGCTCGGTCTCAAAGGCCGAAGGTATTTTTTTATTATTTAATTATTAATTATTTATTTGTTTAATTAAACGTTGTTGAATTTTAAATATTTGAAAATTCGGACTTAAGGGTTAGGCGGTTTGTTTTTAGTTTGACATGTTGAAAGTACAAAATCGGTGGTTTCTTGATGAAGTTCTTTAAAGTTGTTTTATATTTTGGTTTTATTTTATGTTATTTATTGAACAGGATTAATTGAGCTTTAAAAATTAACATATGTTGGTTTATAATTTGTCATGTTAAAATAAAAATACGAATTTGGGAGATATGTGCTAAATAAGTTTAGTAAATTTGTTTTATTTTTTATTTTATTTTATTTATTTATTGTCTATTTATTTCTTGTAGTGAGCCTTATGTAACTGAAGATGAACTGAAATTAATGCTTCGGGGAGCCGAACTGAGCGGAGCTATAGAAGAAGAAGAACAAGTCATTATTTATTTCCTTTATTTTAACCTTTAACTATCTTTTCATATTTGCAAGTTGAGCTTTTTTCTTAATTAGCTGAAAGTATGTTATATTAAAAAAAAAATAAGTTCTTATTAAGAAATATACAAGTTTAGCTGAAAATTAAAATATACAAGTTCTATTAAAAATTAGGAAATTTGCAAAAATGCCCTTGCATTGAGCTTAAATTAAAAAAGCTCTCCATTGTCGGAAATTGCAAAAAACAAAACAAAGCACCCTATGTTCAAAAGAAAATAATGGATGTTTTCTTTTTGCAATTTCAATAGTGGAGGGTTTTTTTGCAACTTCACAGGGGCTTTTATTGCAATTTTCTCTAAAAATCAATTTAAAATTTTATTATTTATGATATGAAAATGGGAACAGGATATGATTAATAAATGGAGGGCCTTTTTTGTAAATTTCTCTAAAAATTAATTTTAATTGTGTTATTTATGATAAATAAATGGAAATAGGATATGATAGAGCATGTGTTGTAAATAAAAGACACATTTAACCATAAACACATGGGCTTTTTTAATAAATTTCTCTAAACCCTAATTATGATTGTGTTATCTTATGAATGTAGGATATGATAGAGAATGTGTTGGAGATAAAGGACACGCACGTGAGAGAAGTGATGACGCCGCTGGTGGACGTGGTCGCCATCGACGGCACCGCCACCCTCATCGATTTCAAAAACTTGTGGGAGGTCCACCAATACTCTAGGTAAACTTAATTGTTATTTATTATTATTATTATTATTATTATTATTATTAGTAGTAGTAGTAGTAGTAGTAGTGTGATTGGTTAAATGAGATGAGGATTTTGTTTTCGTGAAAATATTGTTAATTTATTACGTAAGTATAACTTTTTCATCAATATTGTGGGAGATTCGTCAATATTGTAGGTAATTCAATCCAATCAGTATTTTTCATTATAGTATTGTTTATTTCATTAGTAGCATAATTAATTATTAATCGGTTAAAATGGGGTTTTTTTTTTCTTTTTTTGCGTGTTTTCATGATTTTAGTATTAGTATGATTGGATAACTGAAGATTTTCTTTTTTTACATATTTTCTCACCAGCACTCCAGGTAACTTAACTTAAAAGTTAATTCAATCAATCAATATTCATTATTATTATGATATTATTAATTTGTTAATGAAATTATGAAACATTGTATTTATATATTTTCAGCTGTCCGTTATACCTTTGTATAGAAACTTTCAATCAACCAATATTCATTATTATTATGATATAATTAATTTGTTAATGAAATTATGAAACATCTCCTCAACACTGCCCACCTTGTATTTATATATACTATTATGTCTTTTCAATATTTGTTATTATGGTATTCATTTATTACTAAATCCAATTATATTTATTATTTTTGTATTATTATTATATTAGTTTATTAGTTTCTTGTTTGTTGTTTTTTATTTGTTATATTGTTTTCAGGAATTTATATACTTTTTTTCTTAGTTTTATTTTTTTTTCTATTTTTTTAATTTGCATGTACTATTTCTAAAAATAAGATTTTATTCTTATATACTGTTTCGCGAAAAGATAGAAGAGAAAAACAGGGTTGTGCTGTATCAAATTATTAAAATAATTTGCAAAGAAGCCCGATATAATTGATGTTTTTATAGTGAAGTTACTACTTTATGTTTTTTTTAGAGTTCCAGTATTTGAGGAGAGAGTTGATAATATCGTCGGAATTGCTTATGCTATGGACATGCTTGAACATGTCGAACAGGTTTCCACTCTCTCTCTCTCTCTCTCTCTCTCTCTCTCTCTCTCTCTCTCTCTCTCTCTCTCTACACACACACAAATAATTCATTTTTTTAATCCATTTATCATGTGAAGGTTGAGAAATTAAATGAAATCACCGTCAAAGCGATTGCTCACAAACCCACCTACTTCGTCCCAGGTATAAATCTCTCTCTCTCTCTCTCAAGTCTGAACATCTCTCTCTCTATTTCTCTCTCTTAAACCCTAAACCCTAAAATTACATGCAGATTCAATGTCGGTATGGAATTTGTTGAGGGAATTTCGCATAAGACAGGTCCACATGGCAGTTGTTCTAAACGAATATGGAGGCACTGTTGGTGTATGTAATTTAATTTAATTTAATTTAATAATTTAGTTTAATATAAGTTAATATAATTTAATTCTATAGATTGTGACGTTAGAAGATGTTGTGGAAGAAATCGTGGGTGAAATCTTCGACGAGAATGACTCCAAGGTAAAAAAAAAATGCTAATTTTGTAAACTTGTAATTAAATAGGATTACATTAATTTAATTAAATTGAATAATTTGAATACTTTTAGGAGGAAATACAGAAGAAAACGGGATATATAGTGATGAGAGAAGACGGAACGTTTGATGTGGATGCAAATACGTCAATCGACCAACTTTCTGAAGAATTGAACGTTAAAATTCCAGAGGTTTCTCTCTCTCTCTCTCTCTCTCTCTCTCTCTCTCTCTCTCTCTCTCTCTCGATCTCGCTTTCGTTAAAATTCTTGCAAAAATTGCAGTACAAACCCCTATGTTATTGGAAACTGCAAAAAAAGTATCTTCATTTTTCAGTAAGTTGGAAAAGAAAGAAGTCATTGGATTCAATAAGTGGTTAAAATTCTTGGTATCAGTATTATGTTGGGGTCTTTTTTCAAGTTTGTGTAAAATGAACTAATAATGAGTGAATAAAAACTTCAACCTGAGACAGTATCGGGATTATTTGCTATTGGGTCCTCAAATCAAATATTTTCAAATTTATACAACAGACTTTGTTTGAAATCTTGTATTTACAGATGCAATCCACTCAAATACACCAAATCAATAGTGTATTTGAGTGGATTGTACATGCAAATACAGGATTTTAATCAAATACTTTGTTTGATTTTGTGAAATCCTGTATCTGCGTGCTCAAAAACTCGGATTTGTAATACACTCAAAATGTTGGTATTACAAAATACACCGACTCATTCATTAATATAAAATTAAATTAAATCTATATTTTTAGTAAATTTAATTTAATCAGTCATAATTAGACGTGAAATAAAATTAATCACTCAACTAAGCATAAAATTTATTATTTTTTAACAAAAATCAAACAATAATATTTGAAATCCATGGTTTTAAAATATACCCAAATCAAACAGTTCACATGTATCAACATATCCTTGCATCTCAAACTACAACAAACAGATCAAACATGCCTTATATACTTAGGGTCTTTTTCGTAATTATTACTTTTTACTTATCTCTCCCTAACTTTTTATACTTTTCAACAGGGTCACCAATACGAAACCGTATCGGGGTTCGTGTGTGAAACCTTCGGATACATCCCGGAGCAAGGCGGCAGAATGGTCGTGGTTCTCGAGAAGGCCGTCAACCACGAAGAAGACAAACACAATTATAATAATCAGGAAAATGAGGGAGTGAATAATAATAATAATAATAATCATGAGAATGAGAATGGTAACGGTAATGGTGGTTATCATAACGGTCATGATTTTAATAGCAAGCACCAGGCGTTCGAACTCGAGGTAAAGAGCTCTCTCTCTCTCTCTCTCTCTCTCAGACACTCTCTCTCTCTCTCACACACACACACACGTGGGGAACTATAACATTTTGTGCACGTTTCATTTACTATTACACAACACATAGTGTTTCATGCTTTTAATACTATTACACAACATATGGTGTTTCTTACTTCTAATACTATTACACAACTTTTAATGCATAGTCATAGCGGCTAATAGTTTCTCATTGCGTATGCCCACGTAAATTATTTTACCTACATAGAAAAGTGAACTTTTTTTCTGTATTTGAACATGCATTTTCACATCTGACAATCTCTATTACAGTTGTTAAGAACACTCCATCTTATGATTTCATGCATACTCAACTCTAGAATCTATTTAGCTCGAATGAAATACAACATGATCTCCAATTCATTTTTCTTCCTCTTTCATGTATTCTTTTCCAAACAAAACGCAAATAATTACTTCACTTCCAAACGCGCGCAAAAAAAAAAAATTATCCATACTTGATACTTCTACCGCATTAACCTATAACTTTAAGGATTCGTATAACTCAAAACAACCATGATCTTTCTCTCATACTTGTCTCTTTCTTGATTTCTTGAACTTTTTTGGCAAATAATAAAAAAAAGAAAGAAATTGTCCACACTTGATACTTCTACCGCATTAACCTATAACTTTAAGGACTCGTATAACTCAAAACAACCATGATCTTTCTCTCATACTTGTCTCTTTCTTGATTTCTTGAACTTTTTTGGCAGATAATAGAAGCGAACGAGAGAAAGGTGAGCAAAGTTCTCTTCAAACCAATCAGCAGTGAGTCGGCGGATTTGACCAACACGAAGGGGATGAAGCGGTTGGTCTCCACCAAAGTCGTCAAACGCAAGAAACATTCTGAAGAGAGCGAAAATGAAAATGACGATTTCGCCCTCGACGAAAATGAAAATGAAAATGCTGACGCTGCTGATGTCAGTGTTTCTACCCCTTAAGAGGTAATTCAAGTAAAAAAGTACAAGTATATACATACATATATTTTTTTTGATGAAAAGTGTATATATATATATATATATATATATACACACACTTCTTGTATATGTATATTTGTATATTATATATATATATTGAAAGTAGAAAAGTAGAAGTCTAATGAATGTGAGAGTTCAAGGTATGAAATTTCATGGAGAGAGAGAGAGAGAGAGAGAGAGAGAGAGATTGTAACTAATAATATTTGATCAATAATTACAGTTCCTCTTACAAAACAGAAACAAAAAGAGAGTAAACAAACAAAGACCCCCTTGCAAAAATGAAAATACCAATATATATAGAAATCTTTGGAAAATATCATTTTATGCCCTCCATGCTCTAATATCTTCAAAAACTTCAAAAAGTGTACCCTTCATTTCTCCCTTATACATATAGAAAAGAAGAAAGTGATAATGAAGAAAGAAGGGCTATATATGCATAATCATAATATCTTCTACGGAGCATATATGATATTTATCATATAGGGTTACTCATGATATTTCTCATTTTGCAGGGTTATACATGAAACTTTCTCATATAGACGTGCATCTCATTAGCTCAAAGATGGAGAGAAGTGTCGATGTCGGTTTCTTCTGAAATATTTTTGTAATTCAACCCAATTGAGAGATTTTTCGTGTTATTATAAAGAAACTTGGTCTCAAAAAGAGGCTTTGAAGGGTAGACTAGCTCCGAGTTGAAGAAGCTCAAAAACCTTCTCTCTCTCATCTCCTTGGTTCTCTCCAACTCTCTAAACCTCTCTTGCAACAATGCTATTGTTGCTAACATTGCCTAGACAATAATTTCAATCTAGGGTTTTTGAGCTTTTGAGTTTTTTTTTTTCTTTTCTCTTTTTGTGTTGGTGTGTTAGTGTTGTGTGTGTGTGTGTGTTGTGGTGATGGGTGTATTTATAAGGAGGTAAGGGAATGGCTTGTTGCGTTTGTCTTTCTTTGTCGTGCATTGTGCTTTGTTTAATTGATTATTTGATTTTAAATTCTTTTTGGTTATTTTTATCTATTATTTTTTGTGGGGTGGATCACATAGTCCAAGAAAGAAGAGGAAGGGTGGATTATGGTATGTGGACTTTAGCATTTGGTGGGTTTCTTTTAGGGGGAATATTATCATAGGTTTGATGATTGCCTTCTCTTTTGTGCTTGCCTCGTTCTTTTGAGATGATTGAGACCCTTTGTGCTTTAAGTAGCAATTAGCAATTGTCGTTCGTGGATGTTTTATTGTCTTTAGAATGGGTTTTAGGTTATGTTGGTTACTAATGTTTGATAAAATATGAGTAAACTTTATAGTTTGATCAAATTTATCAGAACTTTGCCGTTCACATCAGCTTTAAGAAAATGGCTTGTGGAGTAAATATATATACAAGCCGTTCACATCAACTTTGACTTGATCATTTGGATATTCCTTTGAATCCAATAATGTATCGTGCAAGATCATGGTGTTTTTTAAGTTTTGTTCATGGTAAATTTCATAACATATCATTTAAATTTAAAATTGATGGTAGTGTATTTGTTTTTTTAACTTGATCAAATATATATTAAGAACAATAATAGAGTTTTTAATCTGTCTAAGTTAGGTCACTTTGTTATTTTAACCATTACTTCTGCATGCAAGAAATGCATATCACCATTCCATGTTAGTTTTGCTTGTACAAAATACATAAAAATAAGAATTTAGATCTTATGTGGGGCAGAAATTGAAAGTCAATACCCGCTTAAATTGATATTTATAGGCAAATGCATAATATTTTAAAATATGTCATTTAAAAGATAAATCATTTGTAATATGAAAAACCTCACATTTTGAAAAAGTGAAAATTTTAATTCATATATTTTATGTAGATTTTTCGTTTTGTTCCCCATAAAATGAGCTCAATTTTTCCCTCTAGTATAAGAGCAACCTCAACATTACTTACTATTTCGATAATAAGTATTTTGATCCAAAAATTAAAGAGTGCACAGATTGAAGCACTTTATAAAGACCAAAAGATGTTAAATATAGGACTTCTCAAATATTCATATAAGTTGGGGGTTCTTGAAAAAAAATTCCTTCAAGAAAAATATTCTCACAAGACCACAATGGCTTGATTAAATTAATATAGGATGATGGGTTTCTAACTTTCTATTCCTGCCCTAACAGTACTATTTGCATTGGGGAAACAAAAAGGAGGTATAATCCGAATTATTCCTGGGTTTTGTGCTGTCTCTCCCTACTGAAATAAAATAAAATAAAAACAATAACAAGACATCTAGATATTGATGGTCCAAGCATGTCATAATAAGTTTGTCATTAAGTAAATGGATGGGAATGGCATGCTGGTCTTTGTTTGGATAGAATGGAATTTTTGAGTTCTTTTTTGCTTTTTTTCTTTTGCTTGTGCAATTTTGCATAAAGTAACTTTTTTCACCCCCACTTACTTTGAATGAGGGTTGTTTTGGCCTATATCACCTGCATCTATGTGATTAGAATCATTAGATTATGCTTTTTCTTTTTCTTTTTTTCAAAAGACCATGTATCAATATGGGTATATATATAATATTTACATTGCACAATATAATGTTTCTGCTATATATATATATTGTTTTATAATACATTTATATAGTTTATAGCACTACTCGTAATATTTTTATAGTAGTTATATAAGTTTTGAAGTTTGTAATGTTTTATTTTAGGATTATTATACAAGTTTATTTTTATTTTATTTTTTTGATAATTTATTATTCCAGTTTATTACACCTATATTCTATTTTATTCTGTCTACATGGGTGTATATAATATTTACAATACACAATATGTATATATTGTTTTATAATACATTATATATAGTTTATAGCACTACTCATAATGTTTTACAGTAGTTAAATAAGCTTTGACATTTGTAATATTTTATTTTATGATTATATACCGGTTTGTTACACCTATATGCTATTTTTCTCTGTTTATATATATATTTTCTTACAACTATATACTATTTTATTATATATGTATTCTAGTTTATGATTTTAAGTTGAACAATAAAATTTATATAAAATAGTATATAATAATGAATAAAACAATATATTCTAGTGAATATCTGGATTTTATAGATAGAGATTTTTTCCCTCTGAACTAAAAAAAAAACGTATTTGTCACCATACTCATCCCTTTCATTTATATTTTTTTTCCATTACTTACCACATAATTCCTATTTTTTGTTTGTGTGAAGGAATACATGTTACATTGTATTTTTTTTTTTTTAGTTTTTAGATGTTACCTTTTAAATTTAGAGAAAAATTCATTTTTAAAAATCAAGCGACCACTTGTAGTTCTACCTAAAAAAAATTATCTTTTTGTGTATATAGACAGAATAACAAATTAGAATGTTGCAATGTTTTTAAGGGGGCTAATAAGTAATAATAATATGTATGAAGTATAAAGGATATTTAATATGTCAAAATTGTACATTTATTAAATTACGATTCTAATATCAAAAAAGTTAAATTACAATAATAGTACAAAGATTAATGATGTATCTCACAAAATATATTAAAAAAAATAGAGTGAAATAGAAGCGGCTCGATGCCTAGGCGTGCTCTACTTCTTATTCCCCTGGTCTCGAATCTACCTGTCTTCACCATTCTCAACATATTTCTCCTCTATATCTCAACTCATGAATCATGATGGGTGTAATAATTTAATTAATATTATCTTGTTTAATTAAACCTTTAATTTAAACATATTTAATATTGCCAATAACTAGAAGCCAAATTCTAATATAATTATACCTTCAATTTAATATTGCCGATAACTTGGAGTCCAAATTCTTGTAGTACATGTACATGTCATATTACGAGAAACCAGAGCATGCATGCAAGGAAGGAATGTCTGTTGATTCCCAGATATACGGCTTAACTAGTTTCCTAAGTATATTTTGACCAGACAAAACTCGGAACAAGAGATTATACAGCCCCTAGTGCATGTCATGCTACTTATCAGAGTTTTTCTCTATATATAATTTTAATAGATAAGATATTATATGTTATATCTTGTTTTGTTATATGTGTTTGTTATTGATCTTCTGTTGTTTTATTACTTATATATTTTTTTTTATTATATCCTCGGATACTGTTTCATTTCGATTATATATACTGTTCTATGACAATGTTGTTATATTTTGTTTTTGCTATATTTTGAAATGAAATAGAGAAACGGAGACGATTAATCTTATCTTAAGTATTTAAGGGATAATACATTAACTTAGGAAATCTGATAAAACACGACATCTTAGAATACGCCGGCTTACGTCAGCCGGCCTTAATTATATTTTAATAATAACGGCGGTTGTCATTATCATTCCTTAATCATCTTTCTTCATCATGCAGCACTTTCATCACACCAATAACAATATATATATAATTACTCAAACAATACCGTATAAAAACAGTATATAGATATGATAATAATATATAATTCGGACAAAATATTATATATAACAATATATATATATATATATATATATATATATATATATATATATATATATATATATATGATATAACAGAATATAGATATGATATGACACTATAGAGATATGATACAACTGTTTTATATGTGATTTATATATCATTATATATATGCCGCTTTGTATGAATTATATTTCGTCATATATATATATATATATATATATATATATATATATATATATATATATATAGGGAGATGCTAAATAGCATACGTAAGCACAATGAAAATTTTGCGTACGGTTCAAAAATTTACACGTATCATCAAAAATACAAATTTCAACTGTACAGATGGAATATATATATTTTGAATATGTTGTAGATTAATTTTCATAAGAATCGGAATATTATGTCATTGTTATCATGTATCATCAAAATATATATAATTGGAATTTTGATGATACATGATGGCAATGATATAATATTCCGATTCTTATGAAAATTAATCTACAACATATTCAAAACATATATATTCCATCCGTACGGTTGCAATTTGAATTTTTGATGATATGTGTAATTTTTTGGACCGTAAGCAAAAATTTTATTTTGCTTACGTATGTTAATTAGCCATATATATATATATATATATATATATATATATTAGCCAACAACATTATATAGCTGTCGTGTTGTAGAAGAAAAGAGCGGCGGGAAGAAAAGACAGGAGGCGCTAGCGGAAGTGTTGCACGACGGCGTGATTTCCCCGTCATGTTAACACATTTTCCTTAACGTAAATAGTTAAATAAATGGAAATTTCATTATGTAATAGGTATTGATTTTGTTTTTCACTGTTGTGTTAAATCAGTGGCTTTTTTTGGTAATCAATTTAGGGGCCGTTTGGATGGCCATATCAGAATTTACTAGAGAAGTTATATTTTCTGCAGTTGAATTTTCTATAATTATACTTACAGTTTTAGTGTTTGAATGGAAGAAATTGAATCTACTGTAGTTACAGTTTGTTGTTTGAATTGATATAATTAATATATGTAATTTCTTGATATTTATTTAGTTATCAAATCAAATATCATATAAAACTTATATTTTTTTCCCCTATAATTATATTTTTATGTCATTTAATAAATAAATTATTTTTTCAAAATAAAATCTCGTAAAATATCATATTTTTGGCAGCATAAACTATATATCTTAGAAATAAATTAAGCCTAAAATATTATATCCAATTTAACTATTGACTTAACAACCTTCCTTTTTATCTTGCATTTTTTCTCTCTCTTCCGTAAGTCGGAAACTCGTAGTCTTAAGAGAATGTCAAGTTACCGCGCCGTGGATAGATGTAGAATCTCAAACCTCCATAATTGAAGCAAATGTTACAATCCAAACACTTATAAAGTCTTAATTACGATATATGTACTTTTCAATTATCCTAATTATCATTGGCCAAACAGTGTAATCCAGTGTTTGTAAACGATACAAAGGGATTTCAATTATCCTAATTACCATTAGCCAAAACACTGTAATTCAGTGTTTGTAAACGATACAAAGGGCTGGATTTTAATGCAATCCCATCAGTTGTAAAAAGTCTCTATTAATGAAAAAAGGGGGTCATTCATACCCGTTAATGTAAAAAGTCTCTATTAGAAAAAGATTTTTTAAAAAAAAAAAAACCTCTGAACTTTTCTGAATATTATCAAAATTTTCTATCTTTTTCGTTTCCTTCAATAAAAACTCTATCTTTTAAGCTTCTTCAAAAACTCACTAACCTTTTTGAATATTTTCAAAAAATCTCTCATCTATAGTTATATATTTAGAAATGATCATTTTACCCCCTATTTTATTATAACTATATTTTTATGAAGAGTTATATTTATATTACCAACATTCCAAATTATAGTGAATGTTTTTTGTAAATATCAACAAAAAAATAAATCGAAATATTTTTTCAATATATTTTAGCTATATATTTTTTTGATGGGATATATTTTTGCCATCCTTGTCTTTAGTCGCCTTTGATTTCGTTAGGGTTTTACTCTCTTCTCTCCAATATCTTAATCAAATGATTTTGCTTGTAACTATTATCTGTTTAAAAGATAATCAAATGATTTTGTTTGTAACCATTATCTGTTTACAAGTTAATATTTGTAGTTTGTTTAAATGCCGTAGTGTACTTGTTCTTGCATGTTTTACTTAACATGTGAGTTATGGTTATGTACTTTAACCAATTTAGTGCTAGTTATTTAGTTTATTTAATATTTCTTCTATTTGAGTTATTTTATCCGACAAAAATGATATGATCAGTTGTATGACTGAAATTTTCCATTTGGATGATCAGTCAGGCCCAAAGTTTCGGCTAAACCAGCATCATGATTTGATTATATCTTCGATTGGAGTTAATTTCTTCAATTAAATGAGTGTAATTTGGGTGAAAGAGAGGAATAAGTCATGAGGTCTGAACGAAATGAAACTCAACCCTCCGATCTGCTCCGATCAATTCTACGAACACAAAAACCAGTTACAAACTTAATCCTGAAATTAAAATATATATGGAAAGATTATCTTCCATATTTTCACTATTTCATTCATTATATAATTCTTCAGTATTAGATTTATGACCGGTTTGTCGGTTTTTAGCATTTTTGGTTTTTTTAATCCGTCAAAAAAACTGTAAATTTAGGGCTCGTTTGTCATTATTTCTATTTTTCTGTTTTTTGCTTTTTAAAAACAGAAAACAATTTTCTATTTTTTTTGTTTATGTTTCTGAAAAAAAAAAAATTTTTAGATTTTTTTGTCTTCACACTTCACATATGCCATTACAGTACATTAACAACATAGAACACAATATTCATTGACAAATTATGAAATTGATGCAAAAAAAAAAAAGCTCTTGTAAAAAATAAATATATACAAGTACTTAATATTTGTGGTTGTAAAACATATTTGTTCCATAAATTGTGTGATAGCCAGTCTCAAAATTCATTTCATACACTTGAATTTGTATTAATGACCCTTTTTTTTTAAGGGAAATTAGAAATCATGTCGGGGGTACTATAACGACCATGTAGTGACGGATTGAAATTATATATTGTTTTCTCACGTTCCTATATACGCTATATACTGTTTTCATTTTTTTAAATATATATTGTTTACCGAATGAATTTTTATATACTGTTTGTTTTCAGTTTATATGGGTGTATATTCTGTTTTCATTTTTTTTTAATATATACTATTTTATAGAATGAATTTTTATATACTGTTTGTTTTCAGTTTAGATGTTTGTATATATTGTTTTTAGTTTTTATATACTGTCGCTATAGGATCGCTACAGTACTCATCGCGCAAGTACCCGTCGCAGATCCCTAAACATGTTTGTTCCATATCTTGTGACACTGTAAATTGTAATTACTAATTATACTACTAATATAATAGAAACGTAATTAGACATAACAATAATAATAATTTTGAGAATAGAAATTTACATGATTTATTGGATAAATGATATTATTATAATTCTAATGCATGCATCACATAATTTGAAAGACACATGCACTGGAAGCACGTTGCGAATCAACAAAAATCATAAAAAACAATGTTAAGAAAATCTTTGAAGCACAAAAAATGTAAATAATTTCTTTGACTTCCTATCCTTGGCTGTGTCTGTGTGAAGCAAATATGGTAGGACTAATTAGCTGCGCATTGTGAGAAAATAAAAACAGGAAAGCGGAAACATATATTTATCGTTTTAAGAACTCGTTCTTTTTTGGTGATTGGATGAAAAAAATGGAAACAAGAATGTTTAGCCAAATATATTTTGATTTTTTTCGGGCGATGCTATCAAAAAAGTTAACATTGCTTAATTAAAAGCAATTTTAAACTTTTTAAGTTAAATACCAGTTATACTCTTTATTAATAATGTTTTTCATTCTTTCATTTATTATTTTTGTTTATTGACTAAATGCATTTCCTCGTCAATACAGTAATTATGAATTAAATCAATTAAAATGTTTCACATATGAAAACATAAATCAATCCCTCATCCCCTCCATGATTTTTGGTCGTTTGGTTGTTAATTTGAGAGAAATTACAAAAGCTGAAGTTATTCATTTTTATTGTTTAGTACAATGAAACAAAACAACTAGAAAAATATATGAGGATGGCACAAATATAAAAATAAACAAAATAATGCCCCCCCCCCAAAACAAAACAAAAACAATAGAAAATGAAAATCTATGAGGAGACAAAAATCATGGAGGGATTAGATGAGAGTTTGATTTTGTGTTTCCATATATAAAAGATTTTAATTGATTTAATTAATAATTAATTTATATTGAGAAAAATATTAGAGTCAATAAACAAAGTAATAAATAGAAGACATCGTTAATAAGGGGTATAACTGGTATTTGTTGTAAAAAATTTAAAATTGCTCTTAATTAAACAAAGTGAGCTCTTTTAATAGCACAATCTTTTTTTTTAAGTTTAAAAAAAAGGAAACAAAATCAAATGAGACTTTCCATTTAGTGAGGCGGCCCTTGTTCTTTACATAATTAGACATATGTGGTAATTAAGTAATGATACCCTTTTCGCTCTGTGTATGGAAAGTTGCCCACATACATCTGATTTCCTTATGAGAGACAGTTTCCATATATTTAAATGCACTAATTTCAAGTCTTCTGAGCAATCCAAACTTAAGACCATAAACGAGAGTAAATTCAAGATTTTCTAAATGGCACCTTCTCCTCCATGGTCTGATCTTCTGGTCGACATATTGATTGACATTTTCACGCCATTGGAATTAGGAGATTGAATCTGCGTCTCTGCAGTTTGCACATCGTTTGAGACGGCCATCTCTCTTTGCCCCATTCCCAGGCCCCTCCCTCCGTGGATCAAGCTCGACCCGCCATCCAATGGCTCGAGTAATGAAAATGATGGAAGTTTCGGTCATTACTACAATATTTGCGATAAGAAGGTTCAAAAAATCTCGCAAAAGATGTTGTTTTGTTCGTGGCAGATTATCGGTTCGTCGCATGGTTGGCTTGTTGAAGCTGACGAGATATTGAATTTACACCTGATCAACAAAATAACCAATGCACATATTCCGCTTCCACCAATTACTACAATGGAAGGTGTTACTCCGATATTTGATGATGAGGGAACATGGTGCAATACAGAATAGATGAATTTGGGGATGTTGAAATACAGGATTTGCACAATCAGTTTTCAAATGTAGTTTTATCGAAAGATCTGAATGATGGAGATTATATCGTGATGCTGGTTCATACAAGGAAAGAACAAGGTTTTGAGTTTAACACAGTTGCTAAAACTTTAATTACAAAGGCAGGTGAGAGAAATTGGAGTTTACTGGATAATATAAATTGTTATCATGATTTTTCATTTCGAGAGGGGGTGTTTTACGGGGTGATGGAACTCGGTGGGATTCATGCGTTTGATTTTAGAGGAAAACTGACAGAAAAGATCATTGTTGACGAACCATGTATGGATGATAAAGAATATTTTGATTCAGATAAAGATGTTAATTACGAATTAATGGAATCTGTCCTAACCCCCAAGTATATACTAATGGTGCCATGGGGTGATGTTCTTCTAGTCTTGAGAAAATTGGATAGTTGTGACGAGACGGTCGAAATTAATGTGCATAAGATCAATCTTTCAAGCGGAATGATGGTAGAGCTTGAAAGTATCGGTGAATATTCATTGTTTGTTGGGGTTGATTCAGGTTGGCTTTATGCAAAAAATTCTTCAAATGTGCAATCAAATTCTATTTATTTCTTGGAGAATATTAGTGTGGGAGTGTATGACTTAGCGAAGAGGAGTTTGCAGTATGAGTCATTCTTTGATTTGTTTGGCGGAAAAGTTCCATCTGTTTGGATGAGTCAGAAACAAAATTGATGAATTGTTGGGGATTTGAGAATTTTAATGATTAAATGATTTTTCTTGTAATTGTTATCTGTTCAGAAGTTAAAAATGAGTTTACTTCTAATTATTCTTTGTTTAAAAGTTATTTATAGTTCGTTTAAATGTTGTATTGTTCTTGTTCTTATCTTTCATGTTTTGCTTAATATATGTTATATAGTTTTAACTTTTAACCAATTTAGTGTCAAGTTATTAGCATAACAAATAACATATGACATAATTATTACCACTCTTTATCTTGCCAAAAGTAAATAAACAAAAGCAAAATATGGCCTGCAGGCCACTAGAAATAAAAACAAGACATGCAATCTCCACCGAATAAATGGAGCACAAAATTATATAATTTTCAGATTACTTCAAAAAAATCTACCAATCATTCAAAAAAGATCTACCAATATCACATGGGCTGAAACAGCCCATTATCCAAAATAAAAGAAAAAGCCAAAATTATGGAAAATATTTGGAGAGTTATTTGATTTATTATTTTTCAATATTTCAACAGATTGTTTTTCAATATATATATATATATATATATATATATATATATATATATATATATATTGTTTCATGTTATATTTATTTTATATAATTTTATTCTATGTATTACTTATACTGTAATACACAAATCGCATATCCAGTTTGACAAGGTCAATGTAGAGAAGATTCCTCTCCAGTGGACCAGGATGTCAAGTCGTCTCCAGTTTAGACTGATTTGACTGCCTGCTGTCCCTCTTCCTTTTACTCGTTTTTTTTTCATATGACTTATTCATACATGCACCTATAATATTAAAGTGTTCAAGAAAAATAGCAATTTAAAATTTGATATGTCCCTCCATAAAAGATAGAAATGTTAATTCAATCAGGATATATATGTAGGGTATTTTTATATGCAAATTGGAAAATAGCATTTTGAAATTTGATGGGTAGAATCCCCCCTTTTTTGATATTTCCTTTCTTCAAACTCTCATCTTTCCCTTCTCGGAAATGGAGGTGAAACATGTCGTCTCATCTCTTCAACGTGGAAAATCATCCGGACCCGATGGATTTCCGTCCGAGTTCTTTCAAAATAATTGGGATATCATCAAAGATGATCTTCTCCAACTACTAAATGATTTCTATGATAACAATCTTGATCTTCGGCGAATTAACAAAGCGTCCATCACTATCATCCCGAAAAAGGAGAAAGCAAACAATCTCGATGACTTCCGTCCGATTAGTGTCATCTCGGCACCAATCAAGATCATCACAAAACTTCTAGCTAATCGATTACAACTT
This sequence comes from Juncus inflexus, assembly GCA_024447665.1. Lineage (NCBI taxonomy): Eukaryota > Viridiplantae > Streptophyta > Magnoliopsida > Poales > Juncaceae > Juncus > Juncus inflexus. Next base: position 3,092,813 of record JAJHPC010000010.1, read on the forward strand.
TCAATGTCCCTCCTCATTCATCCTAACCAAACCTCCTTCATAAAAAAACGCTCCATTATGGAGACTTTTCTTTCGATTCGAGAAATCCTAAACTTCTATCACAAAAGGAAAATTCCATCCGTAATGTTAAAAGTAGATTTCAAAAAGGCGTTTGATAGTGTATCTTGGACCTTCCTTCTAAGTTTACTTCGGAGTAGAGGCTTCCCCGATCGATGGATTGAATGGATCTATAATATTCTTATTTCCTCGAGCTCGAACATAAAAGTCAATGAGACTCTTGGTCCGTTCTTCATTCACCAAAGAGGTCTCCGACAAGGTGATCCACTCTCCCCACTTCTCTTTAACCTCATATCCGATGCGTTGCAACAAATCCTTAATAATCTTCGACCTCTTCTTTCCAATGCGGCTATTATGGCTCCTCCGATTCTTCAATATGCGGATGATACCATTATCTTCATGGAAGCTCATCCAACAAACCTAAAAATTATCTCTCTAGCTCTTGATCAATTTGGCGAAGCATCCGGACTTGAAGTGAATTGGTCGAAGAGTGGGTTTGTACCACTCGTTGTTCCGGACCATCTCATTCCGGTCATCTCTTTCATCCTTCGATGCAATCGTCAACAGCTTCCCACGAAATATCTTGGATTGCCGCTATCCATCAAAAAACCCAGTTCGATAGCCTTCCTCCCCCTCGTCCAAAAGACCCAAGGTCGAATTGCCTCTTGGAAGAGTAAGTTACTCTCCTATGGAGGTAGAACCACATTAATTAAGTCCAACTTAGGGGCTCTCCCAATTTACTACATGCAAGCATTTAAAATACCGGTGACGGTAATCAATGATCTTACGCGTGTTATCCGAGCCTTTTTCTGGAAAGGGGAAACAACTTGCTCCGGGGGGCATTGTCTCGTCAATTGGGCCAAAGTAACTATGCCAAAAAAGTTTGGGAGCCTTGGCCTTCCTGACTTTACAAGGCTTAATAATTCTCTCTTGCTCAAGTGGCTGTGGAAGCTTGACCGAGAAAAAGAAGGATTATGGGCAACGACGATCCGGTTAACTCAAGGAATTTTTGACTCCACTTCAATCAGGAACATTCAGCCATCTCATTCCTCTTTTTTTATCAAAGACCTCATTTCTTTGCTATCTATGTACCTTGATTCATCGGCCGTTGATCCAATTACGATGACAACGACATGGAGATGGACAAGGGATCGCATTTTCACCTCCAAATCCGCCTACTCATTCCTACAACTTCTTGGGATTCATTGCTATTGGCAAAAGGCGTTATGGAAAATCAAATGCCCTCCTAAGGTGAAACTCTTTGCTTGGATTGCTCTTCAAAACAAAATACTCACGGCCGATAACCTTACGAAGAGAGGGTGGCCCGCCACAACATGTTGTGTCATGTGCAATTCGCTTGATGAAACAAGAGATCACCTATTCGTTCGTTGCGATTTCGCAAAATGATACTGGCATCGAACCCTCATATATTTACAATTACCTTTCAATAGTGATTGTTCATTGACGGATCTTTGATATGCAAACCGAAACCTTCTAAACTTGGAGAAGCGAAGGACATGGGATATGCTTTGGATTGCGGGAATTTGGTGCATTTGGTTAGAGAGGAATAAACGCATTTTTTCCAACGACGTTCGACCATGGAGTGCACTGTTGAGGTGGACTTCTTCGGAGGTAGAGTCTTGGAACAAACACTGCTAGGCTCTTTGCTCATTCATTCTTTTTTCTTTTCTTTAGCTTAGTCAGGAAGTTCTAGACTTCATAGTATTTTTTTCTTCTTGTCTTCTATCTTGCTTTTCGTTTCTATTTATGATTTTCATTTTATTTTATTTTGTATGTAAAACTACAAACATTATAATCTATCAGGCGATCGCCTGTTTTACAATTAAAAAAAAAAAAGAAATTTGATGGGTAGCCCCATAAGACATAGAAATGTTAATGAAGGATAATTAGGATATTTTCGTATGCAAAATTGGATAACGCATGTGTGGATGGAATTTCTTATTTTTGAGTATCCACAATCAGTGTTGTAATTTTGTAATAATGTCAGATTTTGTGGAATAATATTGATAAATATTTTTACTAAAAGAAACTGAATTTTCTCATAAACACATATTCATTCTGCTCAACCTTATTTACATCATCCCATTTTCATAACCCCTCTTCAAATTAAAAAAAAAAAACTCACAAGCATAAATCTAAACAATTATCGAATCGAAATACCACCCACCATTTTTCCCTCAAAAATTCCACTCATACTACCTAGACTGATCGGACTACTAATATTCTATCTCATCACAAAAAAACAACCAAAAAAACAAAACAATTGTCACAAAGACAATCCATGCCTAGAGAGAGGAAGAAAGAGACAACAATCCATGTCTAGATAGAGAGAGAGACAGACAAGAGAGCGACATTCATGTCTTTTTTTTTGGAGAACTACGCGCGATTACTTTCTATTTTTTTGAACGACATTCATGTCTAGATAGAGAGAGAGGGGTCAATTTCAAGGGGGAACAGGAGGCTCCTTTCTGACGTGGGGCCCGGGTCTCGGAGAGGTGGAATAGATCTGGGTCTGGTTCGGGCTCCTCGGAAGGAAAAACGGAGGCGAGCGAGGAGGCGGGGGGTACAACTCCGGGCTCGATCGAGGCAGCCCTGCTTGGGACGACGACGATGACATGATCGGCGTGCAAGATGCCGAGTACGAGTGATTCGCTCTCCTGTTAAAACATAAATTAATATAGAAATTAATAAATTAAGGAAAATTTACAAAAAAAATCCTAACTTTTATGAATATTACAAATAACCCCCTAATTTACAAATACTTTCTTTACAAATAACCATGTACATCAACTATTCCATCCATTTCATGGTTAAATTTTTGAAAATGACTAAAATATCATCATCTATATTGAATAATTAATAAATAAACTTAAATACCCTACATCAACTATTCCATCCATAGATGAGGGTATTTTAGTAATTTTCAAAAATTTAACCATGAAATGGATGGAATAGCTGATGTAGGGGGGTATTTATAAATTTGAAAATACAGGGGGTTATTTATAATATTCAGAAAAGTTAGGGGTTTTTTTATAAATTTCCCATAAATTAATTATAGTAAATGAATAAATTAAATAAAAAAAGATGAATGAAAAAAATAGTTTGTTGTTAATACCCAGGAGAGGAGGAGGTTTTCTTTCGGACGGCGGGGTCGAAAACGGGGTCGCTTTTCGACGGCTTGCTCTTCTCCTTTTTCCTTTGTGCCGCGTCCTACTCACATTTTATCAAATCAACAAATATATCAGAAATGAAATTCCATATAAAATGAGAAACAACAAGCCTAAATTTGATTTTGAAACTCAGCACAATATCACGAAAGCACATTATGCCGAAATATGACAAGTCTAACTAACTAGTTTTTTTTTTTTTTCCAATTTCGGCAATAATGCAGGGTTTCTTTTGCAAATTCCCTAAAAAACAAGTACGAAACTGTGAACTCACTCGGTGTTAATTTTTCAAATAAAAGCAGAAATTTCAACACAAAATGAGAAATAACAAGACTAAATTTTGTTTTTGGTATTATATAAAAAAAGTCCCCTGCATTATCCCGAAACAACAACCCTAACCAATCAACCATACATTTTTTTTTTTTTTGCAAAATATAAAAAATGCAATAAACTTTGTCGTCACTCACGTGGAGTTTGATTCCGGCGAAGGCCTGAATCGAGCCATGAATATTGTAATGAGTTGAGTTCCTTATAAAAGGATGCTCCAAAAGCGTGCTGGCCGTCGGCCGCTCCGCAGGGTTCCGTCTGAAGCACCGTTTTAAAAAGTCCTTGCCTTCCGATGATAAACTCGTCGGGATAGGCGGGTCGTTATGCAGGACTTTGAACATCGCCGCCGCCTGTCATGTTAAAATGAGAAATTGTGTTGAATTGAGTAGCCAGTCATCTTTTTATCTTTTATTTTTTTTTCTTTTTTGTTTAGGCGGATGTAGGACATAAAAAGTGAGGCTGAATACTTAATTAAGTATTTGAGTTTGGTATTTAGGACTTATTAGTCACTGAATTTTGCTTTATGATTCCTGCTTTGCATGATAAGCACATAGTTTAATAGATATAACTTTGAGATAGTGGCTAAAAATCCTATCAAAAGGCAGAAGGTATTTAAGTATTTTAGCTTTCACCCGGACAATGACCGACTCCGACTGCTTTATCAAAAAAAGAAAGATTAAGACAAAAGTATTGGTAAGTATGAAAATGACGAAAATACCCCTTCGAGGCCGGCCCAAGGATGTTTGCCTGTAAACATCTCGATTATCGTGCAGCCCAGGCTCCAAATATCCACCGCCATGTCATACCCCGTCTCCTTGTTCATCGTCGCCTGCACAACCTGCTTGGTTTAACCAAGTTTATACATTAGTTAATATATGATCAGATTTTCTGAATAATTGTGAAGTTATTGCGAAATGAATGGATAAGAGTCGGTTACCTCAGGCGCCATCCAGTATGGGGTTCCCTTCAAGGAAAGATTTGGAGCCAGTCCGCTTAACTGAAAATAATAAATAATTATTAAATAAAATTCAGAATTTTCTTTCATTTTTTATTTTATATTTTTCAGATCTGAGGAGTGAAATATAACAGCATATAATAGTCTAAGAATATTAAATAGAATATTAAAGGACTCACATGTTTTGCCATCCCAAAATCAGCGAGTTTAACTACCCCTTTCGCATCCACAAGCAAATTAGCCCCTTTTATATCCCTACAAACAAACAAACAAACGAAATCAACTCGTCATTCAAAACACAATTATCAACAATTGAGGGGCTTTTAAGCAATTCCCCAAACAACAAAATGATTACTCCTCTAGACTTATTTGGAAAATAAACAAAGTCAAAATATGCCTAGAAATATCACATTCTTCCAGATTTTCGTTGTTTCTTTTTATCAAAACGTGCCCCCTTTATACTTTTATTATTTGTCGGTTAAATTTAATTTCCTCAAAATCGACTCATAAAAATGCAATTATCAATAATTGAGGGGCTTTTACCCAAATTCCGCAAATTACCTGTGCATGGTTTTCATGCTGTGAAGGTACACTAACTGTTAAGTATATGTCGCATGAAATCACTCATCCAGATTTATTTTTGAAAACCAATACAAAATTCAAAATATGCCTACAAATACCGCATTCTTCCAGATTTTTATTGTTACATTTCCCCCCTTTTATATTGTTATTATTCCTCGGTTAAATTTAATCTCGTGAAAATAACGCGACCAAAACATAATTACCAACAGGATAAAAATGCAATCATCAACAATTGAGTGTCGTTTATGCAACTAACTATTCCTCAGTTATATTCAATTTCGTCAAAAACAATATGACTAAACTGAAAAACAATTATCAAGTAAAATTTTCTCAAAATAATTAGTGACCTGTGCATGATTTTCATGCTGTGAAGGTAGGCGAGGCCGTTGAGTATGTGTCTGGTGAAATTTCTGACGACGGATTCGGTCATGGCGCCGCAATGCTGCCTCACGTACTTGTTTATCGACCCAGGGTGCACGTACTCCAAATATATGTAAAACCGGTCCCCAATCTTCACAACACAAATTAAATCAAAAAAATATTGTAATTTTCTTTCTTTTTTTTTCTTTTTTTTTTTTTGCTTTCTTTCATTTTGGTAGTTTTTAGTTGATTTTGTATAGTTTTTTCTTCTCCTTTTTTGTAAATTATTTTGTAAATAATTTTTGTTTTAATAAAAATTGGACGCAGGACTTATGAGCCTGCTCCAAATATTCAAAAAATAAATTAAAAAAATATCACAAAAATAAATAGAATGAATAGAGAGATTATATGTGAAAAGAGGGAAAGATAGTATGAGTATGACCGACTGAAAGGAATAAATAGGGTAAGATATATGCAATACCTATCTCCAAGCTTCACGACCAAGAAAATGTGAACAAAACATGCGCCTTGGTTACCTTCCGTGTGTGCTTACTCGTGTGTAGAACATGGGTAATACGACATTTTTTTTTTTGAAAATTTTGAGATTTTGTAGGGTATATGTGATATTTCTAATTTTGTAGGGGTTATTGCTATATTATGAGATTTTACAGGGGCACACATGAGAATTGTAAAAAAAAATTAATGACATAATAAGAGGAGGGAAAAGACTTACGATTTCACTTCCGTAGTATTGAACGATGTTTTCGTGCTTGAACTGGCTCAGAAATTCTATCTCCTGTAAAAGTACAAAACAAAGTTTAAACGAAGGGAAATCTAATTTATTTTTATCACTTTTTTATATATTTAATTTTTATTTATTTTGAAATTACCTGTTCGATTTGTTTCAAACACTCGAGTGATTTGGAATCGCCCGGAACCATCGTCACTTCTTTCATCGCACACAACGCACCCGTATGCCTAATAAAATAAATCATAAAACAACAAATAAACCCATAAAAACATCAAATAAAATACCCTAATAATGAATTCAAAATCATATAATATACCTGTTAGTCCCTTCATACACATTTCCAAAAGTTAAAACAACAAATAAACCCACAAACAAAAACATCAAATAAAACACCCTAATAATAAACTCAAAACCACATAATATAACAACATACCTGTTAGTTCCTTCATACACATTTCCAAAAGTACCGCTGCCAATCAGACTCCCTTTCTTCCACTGCCCCTTGACCGCCTCCAGCTCCGCACCCGGCGGCAACGGCAACGGGTGCACATTCACATTATTCAAATTGTAGCCGATTTCACCAGAATGAATTTCAGGGGCGGACCAGACTTGTAAAAACGCGCCGGTTGGCGTGGCAGTGGCAGAGTTCGTAATTCCGTGGCTCAACCGAGGGCTGTTTGACGGGCTTGAGAAACTGCTTGTGGGCTCGCTCTTGTACGGATATTTTCCGTGTGATTTTGAGTAGTGGGATTTTTGAGTGGGATTTAGTTCTGGAGAGGATCTGTAGTAGTGGTAGGAATTGCGGTTGGTGAAGGGAGATAAGAGAGATTCACGGTTTGTGGGAGTTCGGGGACTCGCGGGATTTTGTGATCTACTGCAGGAAAGTTTAAGAAACGGGAAGATGAGAGTGAGTTGAATGTTGAGGAAAAGAAGTTGAATAAATAGAAAAGTTGATGCTAGTAAATCTATCACAAAGCTGGAAGTGGTGGGATCTGTATTGGTAGGAATTTTCGGTTGCTGAATATTTTCAGCACTTTTGACATAACTGAGTGTTGTGATTTTCGGCTGCATTTTGTTATTTTTGCTGCCGTTTTAAGTGTCTGGTCACAATTTTGCATAATCTTTACATAATATTGTGAAAATTGGAGCAAATGCTGAGTTGTTTCGGTACTTTTGATAAATTAAGGGTTAAAATTTTGGCTGCATTTTGTAATTTGAAGCTAATTTCAATAACGTGGTAACAATTATGGATTAAAAGAAGTAACACTGTGAAAAATGGAGGTGTTTTTTGGTAAAGAGAAAGTGAAAATCATAACGGTGGTACTGTAGTGATCCTATAGCGACCATTTCATTTATATATTATTTCTTCCGCATTTCGATATGTTTTTTATTTTCAATATATTGTTTTCGTTTTTTACGTATATACTGTTTTACGGCCTGTAAAAAGATGGATTTTTATATATTGTTTGTGTTTTCTATATATACTGTTTTCATTTTTTCACATATATATTGTTTTAAAAAAATTAATTTTTATATACTGTTTGTTTTCAGTTTATATAGTTTTTATCAATTTTATATACCGCCGCTATATACTCGCTACAATAGTCATCGCGCAGTATCATCTCCCTTTTGTAAAACCTGATCGAAGCCATGAAACTTGCGGAAAGAAAGAGTGCAAAAAAAAAATCTGGTGTGGGCTTTGGCCTTGTAAGTTTTCATTTTATTTAAATTAGGTAATTAGATAGGGATATAACATGTAAAAATTTACGATATATAAGAAAATTATAGTTTGGCGTTTGGTTGGGGGACGTTAGAGCCCTCTCCAAAAATTTTCCGAAAAAAAAAAGAGACAGAGTGCAAAAAATTCAAGAAACACTCACATGGCGGACGGAGAAGAAGGAGAAGAAGAGCAACAACTACTATTCGCACCAACTGTCGGTGAGCTCAGCTGGAGAGTGGAAACAGACGGCCGAGATCCCAACAAGTCATCCTGAGGCAGCGGCAGCGGCTGAGGCCTCAATCCCGGTCTGCATTTCAGGCCGTAGGAGTCATTGCTAGTAGCTCCGAAATCCAATTTTCCTACCTCTAGATCGCTGAGATGTCTCAGCTTGCGGAGGCGGGTAAGGCGAGGGTTGGGCGGATCACGCCGGCGATCAGGCACCTTCCAGAAAGGCATCGTCGTCGTCTTGGTTGAGCGAGAAATTTGATAACATCTTACTACCCTCGTCTTCTGAACAAAGAGGAGACGATGGAGATCCAGCTTCAATCAGAAATGGAAGAAATCAGACATCGAACTCGCCATTGTTGTTCTTTTTTTTTCTTTCTTTTTACTTCATGTTTTCTCTTCTTCTTCTTGTATTTGGTTATGGTTTCTTGGTTTTGATTTTGAGTTTGGTTTTGGCGGTTCGTGTGTTTGGCGCTGTTAATGAATAATTAATTGATTAATTCTTTCCTGATTTAACTGTATATAGTACATGCCTATTTATAGTCTCTAATACCTATCTACATGCCAACTCAGCCAACAACATCAGATGTGTGTTGGCCAACTCATCATTACGGCATAAGGAACTTTAACTCATTCCCTAATTACAACCCTAATTACAACTCAACAACTCAAGTACATACATAAATGAAGCTCTCCATTTTGCTCACCCTAACTTTGTACACATCATATTATGTCAACTAAACGTGCACACCTCCTAATAGGCGCCACCAGACCCGAAAAACCGTCCGACCCGAAACCCAAACAATCCGAACGACCCAAAATATGAATGATCGGTAACCCGAAATGACCCGAACCCGAATGATCCATCCGATCCGACCTGAAAAAAAATAAAAATTTATTATCTTAATGCTCAAATATCTCGAAATCGAGAATTTTATACTTTTTTCTAACATAAAAGGCCTAAATATACGAACCAAAATGACTCAAATTGTATGGAATTCATTTTTGGTTTGTTCTTATTTAAACTGGAAGATAAAGTATGAAATTGGACCCAATTGTATGGAATTCATTTATTTTACTCATAATTCTTCCTTTTAGATCTGAAATTTTTTGGAAAAAGGAATCAGTTATAAATTGTTATCAATTTCAATTTAGTTGATCTGCAGAACAAAACTAATTCTCGTAATTTGTTGATTTCATTCATAAAAACAAATTGTTGATTTCAATAATTCAATATAACTAGAAGGGATCTCGCTCCGCTTCAATTAGCTTAATTTTAAGTTTTAAAGAAAAAAAATTGGAAAAAAAATATTTTTTGAACAAAAATTGGTTACTAATGAAAAGAAAAGGGGGAATTTAGGGTATATCCGTACTAAAAATTGGAAAAAAAAAATATTATGAAATTTTATTTAATTTTTTCAATATATTACTTAATACATGCAAAAAAAGTGGAGGTGTCCTTGTGTGAATAAATCAACGCTTTGCAAGATTATATTGTATGCGAAGAACATGGTCTACATATTCTTGATCTGGACTTGACTATATAAGATATGTTCAATAAACTATATGTTATGAGATATATTGTGATAATATGTTTATTCTGAAGCCTTATTTCATTTTTTTTTTAAATTTAATGCATGCAAAAGCAGGTTAGGTAAAGCAAGATAAAAGAGAATCACCAATTAGTGCTTTCTTGACATAAAAGCATAATTCTATTAAAATAATATTCCATTTATGAAGATTTGAAAATAAAGTGGTGACAATTTACATAATTCAAGTTGTCATATTCGTATAATGACAACCCTTCAAAAGATAGATAATCCTCCAAACCCTTATATAAACCCCTCTCAAGCTTCACACTTCAAAATTCACACACTAAATTAAATTTTTTTTTCACCCACAAAACAATGAGCACTATAATAATTCCCTCACCTCCTTCTGTTCGAGAAGATGAAATCATCACAACTCATATCCACCTCAAACCCACAAAATCGAACAATTCTACAGCCAAAGAGCAAGAATCACTAAAAAAGGAGGTGATATTGCGTAGAATTCGGCATAGGAAACGGGTCAATAAGGTCAAAAACGTAATTTATTCATTTCTCAAATCAATGCCGGAGTCACGAGAGAAGGACGGTGATGCTTTCTCTCCATGAAGCGTTTTGTTTCATTGATCAACTTTTCTTGTACTACGATTCAATCCCTATTAAGATCTGTGTCAATGTTATGATTTTTGTTTGATTTCTCTTTTCTTTCTTGTACAAGTGATGCATTAAAAAAATGAAATTGATGATGACGGGTATTTTGGTAAAAAAAAAATATGAAATATGAGCTTTAATCGTCATAAGGGTTTTAGATTGACTGACAAAAAACCTAAAAAGAGGCTTTTCTAAAATATTCAAAAAAAATTGGGACTGTTGAACAAGTACCCTTTAGTTTATAGAAGTGTTTTTTTTTCTTTAATTTTCTTTTTAACTAAGATTGGAACCTTCTAACTTGGAATTATGTAGAGAGACAAAAATAACATCTTTCATGACCTAAGCTAAAAGAATTCAAAATTTACTATATAATTCTCTCCAATAAGAATAAGTTAAAACAAGCAAATTGTCGCTAAACATTTTTTAACACAAAATAATTAGTCTCACAATTTTAGTACCGATGAAAATTTCGGCACTCACAATTTTTCGCTATTACAACTAAAACATTATACACACCGTAGAAGCAAATATAATTAATTATATCACAACAACAAAACAACCAAAAAAACATAAAAAGTAAAGTACATACCTATATATACAACCTACCTCTCATCTTATAAAGTATAAACAAGGAACAATTACACACATACCCCAACAAAACAATGAAGCATCAAATATACCCTTACAAAATCAAAATATCATAGATACCCCTATAAAACAACAATATCATTATGCCAATCCCCCTTCTTTCTCTTTCATTAAGACATCAATAATATCATTAGTCTTATAGGGGTTATAAATAATATTTCCCATTTCGCAAGGGTATATCCGACATTTCAACATTTTAGAGGGGCAAACACGTAAATATCCCAACAACCAAACCCTAATTAGAATACTCGGTAGGCTCAGTCATGGTATAAACCGAATCACTATTTCCAAAATCCGGCTTTTCATCCTCCCAAATCAAAATCTCTTTTGCGTATCTAAGCACAAAATCCACCGAATTTGAATCCAAAGAATTTGCACTCAAAACATAAAGTCTCTTACCGGTCCCGCTCGTCAGATCAGAAAAATATCTCTTGAATTTAACCCCAATATAATGCGTCGCGATTTGGCCCAAACTCGAATTATTATTACGACTGTTATAATTATTATGATTATTACTGGTGCGATTACGGCTGATTAGAGGGGCGAAATCGGAAAACCACTCGCAGGTCGAAAGAGGGGATTTTTCTAACTTTTCGTCGAGCAGGTCGGATTTGTTGAGGACCAAAAGGAAATTTGTTTGTTCGAAATTTGGGTGGGTGACGATTTTTGCGAAAAGGTCCCTTGATTTTATCATTTTGTTCGTTGAGTCGGTTGAGAATTGGTCATAGTCGGTTAGGGAAACGCAGAAAATTACGATTCGGACCTCGTCGAATAAATCGAGCCACTTGTTGTTCGCGTTTAGGCCCTTGCTTTGGATTCTGATTAGTTGGTATCTGTAAGGAGAAATGTGTAAATTAAACTGATGTGAATATATACAAATAAATATCAAATTTATTTACCATTCAAATTCATTTTTATTATATTAGGAACCGATATTTTAAATTACATTTGATTATAGATGAAAAGTATATCATAATAAAGAAAATTTTATAATATTTGCAACTAAAATATAAAAAAAAATAATAATTGTCATATATAACAAAAACTATCTAATAGATAATGAAGATATAAAATTCAAAAAATTACGAAATTTGATCTACAACATATTTAATTTAAATGATACATTTTTCATATACAATATACACATAGTGAGACTAAACTACTTCATTAAGTAAGTATTTCTACCACTCAATCGTAACTTAGAGATTCGTGCTCATCACTCAATCAACTACTTACTTCAATTTCCGCCTCAAAATATATAAATCAAGAAAATCAAGAATTGACTCACTTGAGGAGGGTTTCTTGGCGCTCAGAATCGTCCAAGGCGAAAGCGGCGTCAGAAGGACGATGAGGGAAGATGATGTCAGCGGAGGCGACCCCGTTTGACAAAGTCAACCCTTCGGCCTGCAGTATGTCGCTGTTCGACGGTTCGTAGTCCGCTCTGCAAATCTCCCCAATCTGCATAAAAAATAAAATAGAAATTAAAATAGATGTTATGTTGGTTAGCAAAGTATTCATGAGAACATGCAATTAAGGATGGTTTCGTGCTTCTAATGGGAGGTTGCAAAAAAAAAAAAAAAAAAAAATCTTTGTATTATGATTAAATTGTAGAAAAGCCCCTCTATTCTTAAGGGAATTGCTAAAAAAAACACCTTCACTTAACTAATCTAAATCTTTGAATAAAAACAAGGGCGTTATTAGGCTAAATGTACTCTCTAATTTTGGTCACGGAGATAAAGGAAAACAAAATAAGATGCGTATAATTTGACCTTGCACACTTAGAAACAAACTAGTATGTATTGCACCCATGTTATTCCCACTTTTTCAAGGGTATCCATGTCATTCACACTTTTATAGGTGTACGTTAAAAAACATAACTAATAAACAAATAAAAAACCATATTATTATTATTATTATTATTATTAACATTTTAAAAAAAAAAATATTATCATTATCATGTGCCGGTTACCTCCTCCAACGTGTATGTGCGAGATAGTTTTTTATATGTGTGTGTGTTGTTGTGTTTGTTACGATAGTTTTCCAATAACTATTATTGTTAAGGGATCCGACCAATGGCTTATTTGTCACCAGCGTCGTCAAAATTTCAAAAAGGTATATTGATATACAAAAAAGTAAAATATACTTTTTTGTAATTCTGTTATACCTTTACGAATTCCGACGATGCTGGTGACAAATAAGCCGGTGGTGGTGCTTATCATATTCCTTATCATTGCCATTATCACTACTAAACATACCCGTTGGAAGAAGTACCCGGCGCAAGAAGAAAGCCCTTCCAGCTCATCCTTTCTTCTAAAAGCAGCTTGAATACCGGAATCATTCCACGACTCCTTTCGCCATTCAAGCCACTTTTAAACGGCAGAAGCGTTTCCTTCTTGTGTGTGTGTGTGTGTGTCTGTTGGTGCGTTTGTAAAATACTATTCCCACTAAATATTATTATTACACTAAACATACCCGTTGGAGGAAGTAGCCGGCGGAAGCAGGCAGTTCTTCCAACTCATCACTCCTCTCAAAAGCTGCTTGAATACCAGAATCATTCCATAGCTCCTCGACGCGGGGGGCGTACTCGCGGGTGGCGGCGGGGAACACGGCCTCCAGACTGCTTGACGCCATAACTTTTAGAAGCCAGTCGGAGAAGCCCCACAGACTCAGTGATGTGATTGAGTAGGGCATGGATGATTTTTGCAATTTCTAATAATGGAGGCCGTGTTCCCAGCCGCCACCCGCGAGTACGCCCCCGGCGTCGAGGAACTGTGGAATGATTCTGGTATTCAAGCGGCTTTTAAACGGAGGCAGCGCTTCCTTCTTTTATGTGCTATGTGCTGGTGTGTTTCTCTAATAACTATTATAATTATTATTATCATTATCACTACTAAACATACCCGTTGGAGGAAGTAGCCGGCGGAAGCAGGCAGTTCTTCCAATTCATCACTCCTCTCAAAAGCTGCTTGAATACCAGAATCATTCCATAGCTCCTCGACGCGAGGGGCGTACTCGCGGGTGGCGGCGGGGAACACAGCCTCCAGACTGCCAGACGCCATCACCTTCAAAAGCCAGTCCGAGAAGCCGCGAAGACTGTTGGAGGTGATTGAGTAAGGGGTGGTGGTGGGGACGGAGACGGCGGTTGATCTGTTGCTGGGTCCTGCAGCCAAAGAAATATTTTATTGTTTGTTATTTGTTTATTGAGATTTGGTCGCTTATCATCCACTTGACTACGGATATTGTAGAGCTTCACTTAAAGAGTAATGTATGGCAACATAACGTTATATGAAAAAAGGCGAAGCGATATCATATTTATTTATTTAACTGTGGGTTTATTTATTTATTTATTTAGTCTTGCTGTGTGAGTTTTCTTGTTTGTTCAATTATTTGTTATTCATTCATTCGTTTATGTTTGGTTGCTTATTTGCTTAATTGGATGTTGTAGATATGGCCGAATAACAATATGCGAAATCTAAAATATTATAATGTAGAACAATATAATCTCTCATGTATGACTTTTTCAAATATAATAAAGTCATACAGAACGCGAGAGAGTACAAATCTCATAATTTTGGGGCATAACAAAAAAATTAATAATGTTTTTTTACCAGGGTCGGATGTATGGATCTGTAAATCCCGCATTTTTTCCTCCAAAAATTCTTCTTCAAAAATCTCTCGTCCTTCGAGCAAAATTGCGAGGTATTTGTACACGCTGCTCTGTATCATCGTTTTTAGCTCTTCCAATTCAGGATCTGAAAAGGGTTTCGTTTTGTACAAGAATTTCGCCTGAAAAGTTCATTAAATTCATCAACCAGGTCAGAAATACGTACAAAATTAGTTGCAGAATCATTTAAAAACACTTAAAGTTGGGAAATTTTGATATTTCAAGTTTCTGGAGGGGGTATTTATATTGAGTTTTGGTAGGTAAAATTGATATTTGCAGCTTTGGAAAGTAAAATGTGATATGAATTCTTGAGAGCGTATATTCGAAAATCCACAAAAATTTATCAAATTATAAAATTTTATTTTAATTTGGATGGTTAAATGATATCTTCAGTTCCAAGAGGTCAATTGTATCAAGTTTTATAAGGCTAAAGTTGAAATTTGCAGCTTTGGAAAGTAAAATTCAATGTGAACTTTTCAAAGGGTGCATTTGTAAATCCACAAAAAAGTGTACCTGTTTGAAAATAGTGCTGGTGCCTGACCCGTTTGACCCGACAAGAAGAAACTTGTGAGCGGACTTTTGTTCTGCATAATAAGGAGCCGACTTTCTGACCGAGTCAACGCGTTTTTCGCCGAAATTAGGGTTAGGGTTCGCTGAGCTGGCAGGGGTCGGTAGAGAGAGTACTGGACAGAGCAGCTTTACTATTGGCTGTTTGATTTAATGAAATTAGTTATATTAATTGTTGATTAGAGTTATTAGAAACAAAGATTAACAAAAAGAAAAGAAGATCTCTTCAAGAGTATGCGTAGATTAAGTTGAGCAACAAAAATATCTTAAAGTATCTTAAATGTTGATTAAAATCACATGGTTGTTTTAATTATAGAAGTTCCTTCAATATGAGAGAGAGAGAGAGAGAGAAACCTTGTTCCAAAGATGGCCAATAATTTTCTTTTGGCCCTCTTCTAAATACGAACCGTCAGAATTAACCCAAAATTGAGGCTTTCCAGCGCATTGAACACCCGCCCACTAAATAAAAAAAATTAATAAATAAATTAATAATACTACATAAATTTTCCGACTTTCAACCGTAGTTAAACTAATAAGAATATTAGTTTCAAAAAAAGAAAGGGAAATTTGCAAAAAAAAGGAAAAAAAATCCCTTTATTATGCGTAAATTGCCAAAAAGTATCTACATTATTGAAAATTGCAAAAAAAAGCTTCATTCTTGTGAAATTTTCAAAAAGCCCATTTATTTTAAATTTATTAAGAAAAGAAGGGCTTTTTTATTTTCATAAGTCCGGGATGGTTTTGCAAATTTCCCAAAAAGAAAAGAAAAAAGTAAATTAAAAACACCATAAGCATTTTGAGCTCATATTTTGTTATTTCAAAGCCATTTATACAAAAAAAACCTTCAATTTAAACTTCTAAGAAAGGAGGGACCTTTTTTCAACTTTCAACAACACGGGCTATTTTGCAAATCTTCCAAAAAATTAAAAGAAAAAGAGAAATAAAATACCTTAAGCATTTTAAGCTCTGATTTTGTAATCTCACGACCATTTATACAAATGCCTGTATTTCCATTGCTCGCCTCTTTCGCCAGCTCACCACCAACATTCAAATTCGGCGATATTATTTTGCACGGTTTTTGACCGATCTGTTAAAAAATTCAATTTTATATTATTTCACGAATCAACACGGGCTTCATTTAATTTCACAGAAACCAGACATTGTTTTATTACTCAAAATCGAATTTTTCGAGGAGTGCATCAAATATTTTGATTTTTTGCAGGGTCATATAAGAAACTACACCTTAAAAAAAATCCAAAAGGTAGTTTAGACCTTTTTCAAAAAACAAAAGAAGAAAAAGAGCGCTTTTTGAGGGGCATATCAGATATTTCATTTTTATGCATCGTTATACTTATATATGAAATTATACCTTAAAAACAAAACCAAAAGGTTATTTTTCAAGAAAACAAAGGAATAAAAGGAGGAATTTTGAGGGGCAAATCAGATATTTTCATTTTTTGCAGGGCTAAAAATGAAATTATGCCTTAGAAAACAAAATGGTTTTTTAGTTCCGGCCTTTTTTTGAAAGAAAAAAAAAATAGTAAAGTATGGTTTTGACTTTATACGGGTACATCAAATATTTCCATTTTTCACAGGGTCACATACAAAAAACCACAACTCCACAATAAAAACCTCAATAAACAAAAATAAATAAATAAAATTAAATCCTCACCTTGCCCCAGTACCACAAAACCTTATCATATATTCAGTGGTACATCAAATTTTCGACTTTTTACAGGGACATATATGAAACTATAACTTAAAAAAACCAAAAGTATAGCATATCCTATATCGGATTATTTTCACTTTTCACAGGGTCATATATACTAAATACTACACCCACAAGAAAATAAAAAAAAATAAACAAAACCCTCACCTTGCATCAGTCTATAAATGAAATTATACCTTAGAAAAGGGAAATTTTCAAATCTAACTTTTCTGAATATTACAAAAAAAAAATTCATTTTTTAGATTTCTCAAAAAAAAAAAAAAAAAAAAAAAAGATGAATCGTATTTTCAAATACCCCCTTATTGTGTCAAACTCAACCACTCATGGGTTTAAAATTAAACCTTTAATATTGCTCAATATAAACGAGTAATACTTTTCAAAAATAAAAAACAAATAAATAAACAAATTCCTCTCACCTTGCAATAGTCTATAAATGAAATTATACCTTAGAAAGGGGAAATTTTCAAATCTAACTTTTCTGAATATTACAAAAAAAAAAACCTCATTTTTACATTTCTCAAAAAAAAAAAAAAAGCTAACTTAAACCTTTAATATTGCTCAAGATAAACAAGTAATACTTTTCAGAAATAAATAAAAAATAAATAAATAACAAAAATCTCACCTTGCCCCAGTACCCCGAAACCTTATCATACCAATACTCCCCTCCCTTAATCCTCCCGGGCGGAAAAGGGCAATTCTGTAAATTCACCATCTCCTCCTCGCCCAACCTCTGCCCATTTACAAAAACGTCCCCGACCCTCTCCCTATTCGCGCCGCACTCCCTCTCCGTCCTCATCGCCTGCTCCACCTCATTCCTGCTCAGAATCCTCCTCAAAAGCCTCGAGCTCTTTCCGATTTTGTCCCTGTTCTTTTCGCAAATCGGCAATCCGATGCAGTTTATGCATTTACGTCCTTCTGGCATGGACCCCATGGATGAAAGAACGCAGTTGGAACAGTACTTTTTGGAGCAGGATAAGCAGGATTCTTTCTCGGTGAAGCGGTTGCCTTTGTGGCAGTTCGAGCAGGAGAAGGATTTTTTGAGAGGGGTTGATTGAGGCGAGAGGTTGTGGTTTTGGAAGGTGATTGTGGATTGGTTGTTCCTGTAAAAGGGGAGAATGGAATGTTAGGGGGCGATTTGTGAGATTTGGTTTGTTATTTGGGTTGTTTGGAGAGATTTGGAGGGTGTTTAGGTGGGAATTGTATGAGGGAAAGGGGGGGTTTTTGAGAGTTGTTGTGAGAAATCTGTGAGAAAAAAGCTAGGGTTTCGAGAAATTCAGCAGGGATTTGACCTAATTTGGGGTTAAATAGTTGAATTTGGGTATGATTATGCCCCGGTGTTGATTCTACTCCACAAAATGAACAAAAAAGCTTGAAAAATTAATAACAAGTCTTAATGAAACGAAAAAGAAAAACAGAACTTAGCAATTTCTTAATTCAAAAATTCAAATTTGGAATCTTTAGGCTTCAATTTGCAATATCAAACCTCAGTTTAGATCTCGAAGAGTTTCCAACAACCTCTACAAACTCATCATCATCCCCACTTTCCTCCCCCGACGATCTAAAATCAAACCCATCATCATCGTCCTCCTCCTCACCCTCACCCTCACCCTCACTCTCACTCTCACTCTCCGCCCTCTTACTCTCCCCCCCATCAACCGGTCCGGACATCTCGGCCGCCTCATCCGTCAGCTCGGCCGACCGGTCCATCGCCACCCCGGTCTCGATCACCGAGGTCGGCGAGAAGGTGCTGCCGCTGTTGGGTTTCGGGGACTGAAGGGGAAGAACGACGGGGAGCGAGGAAGAGGCGGTGGAAGGAGAGGCGGAGGCCATCGGGATGTGGTTGAGATCTAACGGGATTGCGCGCGGGATGGAGTAATCAAGCGGCGGCCCGTCGTAGTACGACGCGAACGAGTAGCT
This sequence comes from Juncus inflexus, assembly GCA_024447665.1. Lineage (NCBI taxonomy): Eukaryota > Viridiplantae > Streptophyta > Magnoliopsida > Poales > Juncaceae > Juncus > Juncus inflexus. Next base: position 3,111,701 of record JAJHPC010000010.1, read on the forward strand.
CTCCATTCTCGCCGGAGAGACAGAGAGTCGGCCGCCGGCGAAGAAGAAGAAGAAGAAGAAGAAGAAGAAGAAGAGAGCTTAGTTAAGGAGAAGAAAACATTGAAAGAAGAAGAAGAAGAAGAAGAAAAGAAGAAGAAATAAAAACTAAATTGTATAGAGAAAGTGTGAACGGGAAACTATGAATTAGTCATGAAAAGTGGTACGCACAGAGCGAGGTTTTATAACGTAGTAGCGAGGTTGAAAAATAGCGTATAGCGATTTGCAGTTGAGCTCATTTTACTACCGTATGAAGCTTTGTGAACGCTACGAAAGGGATGATATAATTAAGTATTTGTTAGAGAAAATATATTTTTTGTTTATACAAAAGTGATAATTTGACTTATTTTTAATCAAAAAATAACGTAATTATATTATTTTTGTATTAAATAAGTTCTTAAATTCGAATCTCTTATTTTTATAGCTCAAAAGATAATAGTTAGAATTAAAAAAATATAGCATAAAAAAATTTACAGTGTGCAGCGTTTTGCCGTTTAATCGTAGCGTTTCGTGCTATATTTACAACTATGATGAATAATATGAATGTTTAGAGGTGTGGTTTTACTGTTTGTATAAAATTCAGACCTGGGGAAGTAGAATTTCAGCTTTGCATAAACAAAACAAAGTGTGAACTCTCTGAATGGTCAGTGAAAAGTAGTATGCACAGAGCGAGAATTAATAACACCAGGCGGAGGTAATATGACTGTTGAATGTTTGGAGGTGTGGTTTTACTGTCCGTAGCAAAGTTGGACCTTGGGGGAGTGGGTAACTTTCGGAGCACGCGGGCGGATGTGTGGGGGCAGAGTGGAAATTGTTAGATGAACTCGGTTCTTGTGGACTGGAAATATCTGAGTCTGTTTTTGTGGGTGGTTTGTGTGGACCGGGAGTTGAAGGGAGGAGTTGGAGTGACGACTGGGGTGAGGACTGGAGAGAAGAAGTAAAAGGAAAGGAGGGTGAAAGTGGAAAAATCCGTGTTGGTTTTATTTTAGGAAGCTGCACGACGTATGTAGTTATCATGTTATATCAAAACTGAAAATAGTATATATACAAACATTTGAAATGAAAATAAATATTATATAAAAATTTATTTGATAAAATATTATATATTTTAAAAAAATAAAAACAGTATATAAAAATATATAAACTGAAAATTAACAGTATATAAAAATTCATTCGGTAAACAGTATATATTTAAAAAAATAAAAACAGTATATAGTGTATATAAAAATGCAAAAAAAAAGTATATAACTTCAATCCGTCGCTTCAGAGTTGCTATAGTACTCCTGTCGTGATTTATCATTTCCCTTTATTTTATTAAGTAAGGCTTGAAATGTTTGGTATTTAAGTGAGGTTATTGTTTTATGTGTTTTATTGTACAATGGAATAGTAGTGTTATTTCACATATCAAAATAATATTTGGTTTATTGTTATTGTTATCATTATATTTAATTATTTATTGTGTATTAGAAACTAGGATTGTATTGTTGGTAAGGAGTGTGCATGTTTACAATATCCAAAACGGCCAGCTCCACAATGAATACAGAATAAATATAATATTATTGACAAAAAATGTGAATTATTAAGTCATAAATATCCAATATGGAAAGTGTCATAAAATTGGGGAGTTCATCAAACAATGTTCATGTCTGTGTTGGAGTGTTTAGGGTTGCTTTCTCACTCGTAAAAAAATATACACAGAGACCTACGAATATATAATTTTACTCAATATATACAGTCACGATTGATATAAAGATATTGAAACTAAAAATATATATACATACCGATACCTCATAAAATTAATATTGAGAAGAATATATCGACACTATATGAATTGATCTCAAGTAATCTCTTCTAATGGTAGTTGAAGAAAATTTGCAAATTGGTCCTAGCATAATTGATATAACATATTGCGTATATAATAAGAGATTATAAATTCAAATTTTATGAACTCAATATTATTTAGCACATATTTAATAAAACATCTCAACTCATTAAATATAGGTTGAATTTTGAAAAAAAATGAAAGAAAATTTGACCGAACAATTTTCAAAAATTGTTGGATTAAATGAGAAGTGTTGTAAATGCAAATGATATTCTCCTCTGTTGAGAGCTAGGAAAATGATTTCCTAATTTCTTTTTTAATTGTGATTTCTTAATTTGACCATTTCTTCTTTTCTTTCTTTTCCTTTTTATTATTTAAATAAAGGATTTTTATATGTTGCCGGACTCTTTAATGGACGGTTGTTATTAAATTATTTCTTCGTAATCCAACGGCTTTAGAGAAGCACAAACAAATCAGCTCTTAATTAACTTTCCATTTAGAATGAGTGCCAAATTAATATAAAAAGTTTTAGAAGGATAAAATTGTAATCTCAGCAAGAGGGCCATTCTCATTTTTCTAATCTATTTCTCTCCTCTCTAGTAGACTTCCTAATTAATAGACCATTTTCTTTGCCAATATACTATTTTATGTGTCACTAAATTGTTTTTAATGTGATATACCATCCTTTGACAATTTTAATTTTTATGCCTAGTTTTTATTGTTTCTTAATTTATACCTAAATATATTATGTTTTGGATGGTGATTAAAGATTTTTGGATGGCAATACATTTGTTTTATTATCGTTACATGATTTGAAGTCATAATGTACCTTTTTAATTCTAATAGATTTCAAATACTAATATATACTTTTTTGTGCCGATTTCATTGTTAATATAGTATTTTGTGTGCCAATATGTAGTTTTCAGGGCGAATATATCATTTTTCACAAATATAGTGTATTTAGTGTGAATTAATATAGTGTATATACAATTAATATACTATATTTAGTGTGAATTCATCGTATTTATACAAATATAATTTTGATGCCAATTTGTCATTTTAGTCCCAATACACCATCATATATAATTTTTTTTTTTTTTTGAGGAAATCCAAATACCATCATATATAATTTAGTTGCAATATTTTATTTGGTATGATAATGGACATTTATAAATTGTAATATATATATATATATATATATATATATATATATATATATATATATATATATATATATATTGTGTTGATTTGTGTCTTGTCAATATATTGTCAAGAAAATGGGAAGATAATTAAGAAATTGAGAGACAGTAGAGGGAAGCGTGTGTAATAAATGCAAGGAAATGGTGAAGGGAACACATAGGGAAATAAGAAAACATGGAAATGAGTTGATGATATAATTAATTATGTAATAAATTGAAAAGTACCCATAATATCCTTTTCAATTTTAAAGATCAAGACTAAATCCATCAATGAAACTAAAAAAAACGAGTCGGAAACTATAGAAGAGCTCTTAAATAAATACCGACCAAGAAAGATCTCAATACAAAAGAAAATGATACCTTTAAATCAATAAAATAGCCGACAAAGATGTCAATAGAGAGAGATTGACACATGAATCAAATACGTTTAAAAAACAATGCTAAAAAAGTAATACTTATATGATACTATTATTTCTTACATACTTATGCTACAAGTTTTGAATCGTTCATGCTTTATTTTGAATTAGTTGACTAGTTCTTAAATTAAGTCAAGTTTGAGTTATATTCGAGTTAATATAATTTTGATTGGTTTGACTACGAGTGTTAATTCAAGATTCAATTCTAACTAGGCTTTGCTTTGATTTTGAGTCAATTTGATTTGATTTTTTTTTTCTTTTTCTTGTTATGACAGAGTTCTAGTAGAATTTGATTACCAATCCATCGAATTAGTTCAGTCTTTGTGTTAATTGATAATATATTTTTCTGTTGTACATTATCTTTTCCTATATATTATTTTCTTAGTAAATGGAATATTTTCTTTCGGTAGCCAGCAAATACGTCTAAAAGCATGATTTATTCATCAAAGTCCTACACAAATTACAACATATTACCATTTGTTAGATTACAGTACGAATTTTTTTGTTTTTTGAGAAATACTTTATAAGCAATTGTTTATTATACTTATATTAATAAGAAATAGCACTTGCGAATTAAAAAAAAAGTTACAAAAAATGAAAGAAAATAAAAAGAACAATAAAATTTTTCATTATTCCTCTCTATCAGCTAATCTCTCGGGCCGTTAAACCTACTATTATATCCGATGTTCTAAAATTCCGGTGGAAAATCTGTTCACTCTTCTCTAGCTAAAGGAGTCAAATTGTGATGCCAAAATACACATCCTAACTTTTCTTCTAATTAACCGGCAATCTTTGGTTGCTTTGCAGCCACAAATACAACAAATTATGTGCAAAAATGACCACTTCATCAAACATGAACCGACCACGCGCATTGAGACATTTTAACGAACAGAAGTTGCGCATACACACACTGAGGCCTTTTATCGAACAGATGTTGAGCTCATACACTAGGATATTTCATCGAACGGTTTGTCGGTGCGAAATATTTTACTTTTGCATTTAATATTGGATTAAAATCATCTGGTAACATATTTGTATTTTTTATAAAAAATAAATTTACTAAGATGTTAATTTCTTGTCCATAACAAAAAAAAATCTCAATATTATTCCACAAATCCGATATTATTACATAATTAGAATATTAATTGTGGATACTAAAAAATAAGAAATCTCATCCACACATCTGCTATCCAATTGTTAAATATCCTATTCTAACTGCTTTAATATTATAGGGGAACACATATGACTGAGTAATTGCAATGAAGAAGAAAAACGAGTAAAAGGAGAGAGACAGTAGCAAGCAGTCAAATCAAGCTGAACAGGAGACGACTTGACTTAGTGGTCAGAGGAAATCTTCTCCGGTCGTGAGCACTGAGCACTACCAGTGCTACATACATTGACCTTGTCAGACTGGATTTGTGAGTTGGTGTATTTTGTGGGATTGTAGTGTATAAAGTACATGATTTGTATCAAGAAGTTTTGTTCGATTTTACCGTCTATACTCGTGATTTGTATTTTTTTGAGTGCATTACATAATATATTTATGAATTTAGACCATGAAATTTAGGATTTGTAATTTTGTAATGCATTACATACATAATATATGAATATAGACTATGAAATTTAGGATTTGTAATTTTTTTAGTGCATTAAAAAATACATAATAGACTGTAAAATTTAGGATTTGTAAAAAAGAATTGACAATGAAATGGAAAAATTTACAAATCTTGCAAAATTCAAGATTTGTAATTTTCTACATTCATGTATTTTGTAATGCAGTTAAAAAATAGAATTATATATTAATCTTACTTGTTAATTAATATAAAATTAAATAAAATATTTTTTGATAAATTTTTATTGAAATGATTATACAAAATAAAACTAATTAATCAATTAAACACAAAATTTATGATTTTTTTTAACAAAAATCAAATAAAAGTTATAGAAATACAAAATTTTGATGTACACCGAAGCAAAACAACTCCATGTATTTCATAGATCTCCTTATGTTGAAATAAGGCTTCATAATAAACAATATGTCTTATAAGGGATATTCGCACTTTGCGCGAAAGTTTTACAATTTTTTCATCAAACAATGTAGCAAACATGAATGAAAACTATTGATGAAATATAGTATAAATTGAGTAGTAAGGCCTACCATTTATGTGCCATGGCAATAAAATGAGTGTAAGAGGGAAAAAACAAAGTATCTTAAACTAAATTATATATGTATTATTTGATAAAATCATCTATTAAAGTACAATAATAACATTGTACCAAATTGTTGGATTTTTACATTTCTTACAAACAAAAAGCCTTTCAAATCTATATACAAACAAAAAGCCTTTCAAATCTATATGCCAATTCCGTATTTTCCTCTTCTAATCCTGCTCAGCAATCTCTCTGCCAATTCCTTCTTTTTCTTTTCCAATCTTGCCGAGCAATTGCAAAATGTTAGACTGATTCAGAAACTGCAAACAAAGCGTTATAAACTATGACATCTATCCGAGCGATAAGCAATTCGTACTAACAATGCATCCTAAACACAATTTGTAAGCAACTTCAAAAACAAAAGCAATTCATATTCTTATACCATTAGTAGGTACTTACAATAAGCACATTTTAAAATTTTCAATAATAATTTCCTCAACAGAAAAGAAAAAGCATGATGGAGTAACTTAAAAAGTTAAATTAGCTCTTTAATTAAGAAAAAAAATACCTCACAAATCCACCATAGCCTCGCCTCATTTTTGCAAAGAAAAATAAAGGTTTACTCCATGTGACCTAATTTAGTAAAATTAGAAAATTAGAAGAAAAAAAATAAGAAAAGAACATGAAAAGATCTTGCGAAAATACTAAATAGATAACCAAATTGCAATAATTAAGCATAAATACCAAAAGAAAAGAGGTGGATTTCATTAAACCACTTCAAAAAATTTATTATGCCTCCTTTTGAAAATCATAAAGCTGAGAAGGTGAAGAAAAAATGAGAGAAGGGAGGTGCAGCAGCGAGATGAGGCGAGGCAGTGCAGGTACAACCCTATTTTCGACCCAGTGAGGAGGTGAGATCTTAACTTAAGGAGGATATCCCGGTCCTGCTTGATCTGGCTTGACCCTTCAGAAATTCGGGCGGGGTTGTCATCACCGAGATTTTAGTTACATACATTTCACTCATAATTGATAACCAAATCCTCAAAAGACAAAAAAAAATAAAAATAAATAAATAAATAAGCAACTCCCGTTTTAGTTAATTATGAGATTAAATGAGTTCAAAACTAAAGAGAATTTCTTTTTTGAAGTATGGAGAGAGGTTTTTGCATCATTGAAAATTGTAGGGTCCTTTTCGCGAATTAGGCATAATGCAGGGGCCTTCTTGAAAATTGGAAATAAAATATTGATTTTGATTATTCAATTATTTTAGATATTTTAATTTTCTCACCTTCAGCAGCTACATAACAGAATTTTACAGTTGCAATTATCCCAATTGCAATTAATGCAATCTATGATCAAAACCAGTATATGGTGTAATTAAACTTTTTATTAATGCAATTCAAAAACTAATAAGCTAGTTCATCTATTAGAGAGACATGAAAAGATTAATCAAACTAAACAAAAGAAAAAAATAACCAACATTTGGGAGGAACTTAACCCTTGGCAGAAAAATCTGTGTTAGCAGCGTAAAAAATAGCATCTGCAGACTGCAGCAGTAATAAAATTTGACCTGTAGTGCTGGCGAGAGTAGCATCAGCGACAAAGATTAGCAGCACAACATGAAAATCAGTGCAATCTTCTCTTACCTCTCCCTTCACGCTCAATGGCACCATCTCCTTTGGCTGAAGAATGGAGATGAAGCTTGCATCATCTCATTTTTCTCTCTGTCTCTAATGTCTATTCTGCGTCTCAATCCACGATCTTTTTCTCTCTTGCCTTCCTACACCGCTTGTGTATTACCTCCACCTCCTCATCTCCCCTTTCTAGACAAAGCTCGGAGAAGGCGGACGAATCTCGACTAAATGCTTTGGTGTGGACAGGAAGGCGGAGCATAGAAGATAATCAGACTGCTTATGAGAAAGTATAGCTGCAATGGAAGAGAGGACAGAGCAATTTAGCTGTGAGAGAGAGGGGGGAAGATTGGAGAGAGGAGCTGAGTGTGGATGGTCCATGTTTTGGTGAATATACACCGTGCATTAAACTCTATTACAACAGTCAATCTGTCCATGGTCCATGTAGTCTACAGATGAGCCTAAACCAGCCATCGAATTGATATCGGATGGTAGAAATAAACAGAGCTGACGTGGACCATTTTCGTGCGAGTACTGTAAAAAAACCCTTCTAAGATTATATATATAAATAAATATGGTCAATAATAAAATATACATTATCATGGTATATCTCATAAGATATAGTTTATTAAACATATCTTATATGGTCAAGTCCAGATCAAGAATAAATAAAGAGTCCTTAACATTTACATGCGTACCAAAAGATCATGCAATCATAATCATTGATTTGCATGCATACCTAAACATATCTTATATAACAAATGACTTAGAAACTATTTGGTTAAAGTATTTATGTATAGTAAGAAATTAGTTTTTATATGTTGCCGGAGCTTTCATTGAACGGCTATTATTGAATTCTGATTTTTCAATCAAACGGCTCAAAAAACTCCTCCAGCGCTAAAACTTGCCATTTCAGTCTTCCACCTAAATAATATGAAAGGGCATAATATTAATTTTAGCATTAGAAGATTGGCTATTCTCTCTCCCCTCATCATTCTCTTCAGTGGTTTCTGATCTCTTCGTCACAATACTTATTTTCTTAACAACATTCTTTTTTCATGTTTGTACAAATATTGGTCAGTCACCATTCAAGATATATCTTTGAGAATCAATATATATTTTTGAGTCATGAAATAATTTTTTTATAGCGTCAATATATATTTCTAATTGTTAATATGAACTTTCCTGTATATATCATTTTTCGTGTCAATATATTTTTTTTAATGTGTATGAATTATATTGATTTCACTATTATTATATTATTTTTTATGTCATTATACCATTATGACTTATGAACAACACAGTTACATATTTTGAGTTCTAATATATAGTTTATTGTGCTATATGATCATTTCTTTCGTCAATATATTGTTTGCAACGTCAATATCTAATTTTCATCATCAATATATCATTTTGATGCTAATATACCATTTTTAATGTCAATACATCATTTTTATATACAATATCATATTGGGTGCCAATGCATAATTTTAGTATTAATACATCATTTTGGACAATTTAGTTGCTTAACTTTTTTGTATTTTCGTGGATTATTCAACATAATTTTGTAAGTTGAGTAAATATCAGTTTTTTTATAATTTATGTCTAAATATTATTTTTGAATGAATAAAGAGTTTTGGGTAATGAATTATTTTTGAATATCAAATATATGTATTATTATTATTTTTTTAGGCTGAGCTTGATATATGTATTATTATTTTGTAGATTTAATATAAACTTTAGGGGATAAAAATAATTAGAGAGAGTTAAAAAGAGGAAAGTTCGGCATGTGAAAAGATAAGATGAAATGAAGAGTTGATCATAACACAGCAACACATCTTATTATCTATTATAATGGATCAAAAGATAAAATTCCCGTAAGTCATCAAATTTAGATATATAAAAAAATCCTCCCAATTAATCTATCAATGAGATTTCCCTTAATTTTGAGATATTTACAAAGAAGTCCCTATATTATATTAAAATTAAAAATTCTTATATTATTAGAAATTATGAAAAAATCCTTACTCAATAATTACCAAAATTTTTTTTTTAATTTATTAGGAAATTTGCAAAGAGCCCTTATTTTATCACAATATTATAAAAAGGTCCATACAAGTATTGAAAATTACAAAATTCCCTTACATAAAATAGAAATTACAAAAGAGCTCCTGCATTATTTAAAATTATAAAAAAAGTCCTTACTTAATATTTATAGAAATTTGTAAAAAGCCCCTATATTATCTCAAACTTGCAAAATCGTCCTTGCATTATTGGAAATTTCATAAAAAAACCTATATTATTGCCAAAAAAAATTATCATTAGTTATGAACAAACAACATTAGTTTTTTACTCTAATAATTAAAAAAATATATATTAATTAATCTTTCTTCCCCTTGAAATAATTTTTAAAAAAAATATTGAGTTTAATAAAAAATACTTCAAATTTTTAAAAATCTTTGAGTTCTCTCTCTCACTTGAAAAAATTCTTAAATTTCATAAAATTTTATTAAAATAATTCTAACGATTTACTTAATAAAGTATACAAAAATTATTTTAATAAGATTCTTAAAGTTAATTAATATTTCTTAAACTTAATTATAAAATATTAATTTTCTTATTTAAGTTTAAGAAATTTAATTAACTTTTGAAAAAATGTCATGAGAAAGAAAAAATATTAATTAATATTAAAATATTTTTAAGGTCTACAATTAGTGTGTTTCAAAAAAATTACCTTATTCATTAATTTAGAAAAACTAAAACAAAAATTGATGTCGTAGTAAGTATATATAGTTATGATCGACTATGCATAAATTTTGTTTGTAATTTGTAATTTTTTCAAATAATATCTTTAAACATTACAAAAAATATTTTTTAATATCTTTCATAATAATTTTATACCCGCAGCAACGTGCGGGTATCAACCTAGTATAGACTATAGTAGAAGGAAAATTAGAAATGAGATCTCGTGTAATTAATTGGTTAGTATCCAAAATACCCTTTTGAATTTAGAGGATGCTAATCCAAATTATGAGTTCAAATTTCCGATAAACATAATATAACATATATTTAATAAAGTCTTTCAATTGAATGGATTCAAACATATAAAAAAAAATCATAACCATTGATTTATTTATATAGGACACCTCCATTATTTATCACTAAACCTCAACTAAACCCCAACAAATGAAATGTCTGAACTTTCACTTCACCTTCTCAGTCCTCACTCCTCAGTAATGGCGAGTACCCAAAACACAAAACCCATACCAAACCCTGCAATGAAGACCCCGATGGAAGGAGAAGAAGAGCACAGAAATTGGGCAGAGCACAATCGGGACGTATTAGTAGAGATTTTCCGACTGGTGGGTGTAATCGGAGTGTTCAAGAACGCCGGACCTGTGTGCCGTTCATGGAGGAAGGTGACGAAGGATGAGCCTGAGATTTGGAGAAGAATTGATTTGACAAACCATGGTTTTGGGCAGAAGGATTATGAGTTTCTGATCGCACTGGCAAAGCTCGCCATTGATCGAAGTGGGGGTGAAGTGGAAGAGTTTTGGCTTCAGGATTTTGGTGATGATGATCTTCTTCAATATCTCTGTGATAAGTAAGTTCTCATTTTCTTTTCTGACCAAAGGTAAGCTCTCCTTAAATACATAATGCGATAACTAAATTGTAATTCAATTCAAGTGGAAGGTCTAATTTCGCGTTTATGATTTATCCCAAAAATTAAGTTTCAAATCGATCTTTCAGGACGACCGTGCTTAAGAGCTTGCGGCTGATATCATGCAAACAAGTCCATGACATGGCTATTTTGGAAACTGTCAAAAGACAACCTCTTCTAGAAGAAATTGAAATCTCGCTTCAATCATCCTGCCCAAATTTGCCTGAAGTGATTGGAAACTTGTTACCAAACTTGAAAAAGTTTAGAATGAACGGCATTTATGCCTCCTCAGTTTTCTTTGAAAATGATGAGACTGAGGCGTTTGGGATCGCTAATTCCATGCACGAGCTTCGTCATCTCCAACTTATCGGAAATTGGTAACTCATTATGTGGTTAATTTATGTGGTTAAGTAAGGGACCTTTAGCCAACACACTTATTTTGCTAACTTGGCCAATTGCACCTATTTCTCAAAATCTAAAAATCAGAATCAAATTTCAAATGTTTAGATAGAAAGCAGTGAGTCAAATTTCACGCAAAATACCATGTGAAAAAATTACTACTTGATTCGTCAAAAACGAAATTTTAAAATTCGAAATTTGTAATTTGATTCAATATATGGTTTATTATATATTAGATTGAGAATCCTTTTTACTATTTTTTGAATTTTCTTTTATTGAAATCATCGAAATTAACGGTTGAGAAATTATATATTAGTTGGCCAGAGAGCCTCAGCCATACATATACATTGTAGATTAATATTTAATAATATTTAGAACACAATATTCTTACCATCATATGTCACCAAAACATGAACAAAAACTAACATGGGAGGTCATGAACTTCAACAATTTGTTTTGATTTAACTATTTTTGTCTTTATGTAACAGTATCGCAAACGATGGTTTGAAAGCGATTCTAGAAGGCTGCCCAAATCTCGAGACACTTGACATACGCCAATGCAAAAATGTTTGTATGGATGACTCTGACTTGCGAACCCAATGCGCCAGACTCAGAACCCTGAGACTTCCTTTCGATTCTTTGGACGATTATCAGCTTCCTGCTGATGTGAGGGGCTATTTCCGGTCCTTGAACGTGGATGATTCGTCTGACCCGTACTTTATTAATAATCTTCATTATGGTATGAAGAATTATTTTTTCTTTAGTGATGATGATGATGATGATGATGAGGAGGAGGAGGAGGAGGAGGAGCAGGAAGAGGAGTTTCTTGATAATCTTCTTCGTATGAATAACTATTTTTATTTGAGTGATGATGATGATGATGATGCGTAAGGCAACTCAATATTAGTGAGAGAGGACTTGAACTTACACTAGTTTGTTTTTGTTGTAATGTTACTTTGAACTTAAGCTAGTTTGTTTTTGTTTAAGATGTTGTTTTTGTAAGTGAGACCATGAGATTAATGGCCTGAAAATGTTTCGGAAAGTTTACTTCAATTTTTCATTACATTTTTTAGTTGAATTTTTTGTTGTTGTTATGTCCAAAATAAGAGAAAATTTTCTAGTTGTCTGCAAATGCTGGCGGAATACAAATGCAAAATACTAAAATATATTAGTGATTATTGATGTGGTATATAATAAATTGTTAAATAAATGGACCTGAAAATTTGATCTGTCTCTTCACTCGCATATTTCTTTATCCCACTTGAAATCTATTGTCAAATTGTCAGAACTAGGGTGAGTAAAAAGACTGATGAGATGCACATGAGAGCCGACTGAGTAGTAGAAAGATAGAGAGAACAGGCCCTTAAAGTAATGAAAATGATAGAGAGAACTAAAATGCCACATCATTAGCGATAGAAATAATAGAGAGAATGAGATAGCTAACCAGTTATTGTAGTCCGTCTATCATTTAAAAGGTGCTGTTAAAGGGTTTGCTTATATTCACGAGGATTCCGTAAATATTTCATTTCAAAGATAGAAAATTCAGAATAATTGAGACTTTTTCGAAGATTAGATGCACTTATAATTTATGATCTGGCATATACAGAATGAAAAGTTCATTCTTGATTCTGCGAGAATTTTTATAAAAAGCCTTTCATTCATTTCTCTTCCATGAAAGTTTCATTTTGTCATAATGTATTTTACTAAATAAGAATTCCCGCAAAATTGTACATCTTAAAGGAGGTATAAAATAAGGGAATCTCGTCTCTACACCTTTTTATATTTGCAATTGATGCAATAGCTAGAATAATAGATGAATTGTTAAGATAAAACTATATAGAAAAACTCCTAATTAGTAATTAGTATATGTCTCTTTTCTATGCATATGATGATTCCTTCTTTTTCATCAAACTAGAACTCGATCATGCGTAAGCTCAAATTCATGACACTGGTTTTTTTTTTTTTCTTCGCCCAGTCATTGACTGGGCGAAACAGTAAACAGTGCCACAGTTTCGCCCAGTAAACAGTGTTGAACAGTGTTAGAAGTTGTGTTTCGTTCTGTTACTGGGCGAAACTTAGTTTCGCCCAGTAACTAAGCGAAACGGCCACTTTTACAAATATTTTCAAAATTAGAATATTCTCTTAATTAATTTTTTTTTTTTGCCACTTCAAAAAAAAATTCTTTTCTATGCAGATGATGATTCCTTCTTTTTCATCAAACTAGAACTCGATCATGCGAAAGCTCAAATTCTTAATACGTATGGCGACAACTCTGAACTTCGTATAAATTATGAAAAGTCAGAGTTTGTGGTTGTGCCAAAGACTAGCCAAGGCATCCAAGCCCTGGAGAAGGAGCTGGGAAGCCCACGTGTCAACCTTCCATTTAGATATTTGGGATTCTCCTTTCACTATAAAATACCCAGCAAAAATGATTTTAGAACAATAATTGAAAAATGCAACAAAAAATTAGATGGGTGGAAACATATTATATTGAGCATTAGGGATAGACTAGTATTGATAAATGCAGTGTTGAGTACGCTACGAGTCCTATCAATTCTCAGCATTTAGCTTTCCAAAGAGGTGCTAAAGAAAATGAATATAATTAGGCGCGACTTTTTTTGGAAAGGAAATAGGATTCTGACTTCAATCTTGTAGTGGAGAAAAGCCTACGGGCAATGCTTTCTGTCGGAAAAGAAAAAAAAAATCTTGTAGTGGAGAAAGGTGTGTAGACTAAAAATGATTGACCTGCAATTAATTCATGAAACAATGTTGTTAAAATGGTTTTGGAAAATTTTCAACAAAAGAAAAGGATTAAATTGGTAAGAATTGGTTATCAATATTGGAGAAGAAGGGTTTCTGATGGGACAGTCATCTAGGGGTTCTTATCCGATAAAATTTTATTATAAGTCATTTAACTTTAAAAAAATGATTATAAATCATTCAATATTTTAATTATCTTCAATAGCTCACTTAATTTTTAACTTGTTCAAATTAGATCACCGATTATTTTTTTCATTTATTTATTGATGAAATTGACACTTGTATGATACGTCATCGCTGATTTAAACAGTACACGTCATCGCTGACTTATAACTTAAATAATCATCTCAAGTTTACAAAAATGACGATATAAAAAATATTTTTGAATGAGTAATAAATTGATAGAATATGTTATAATCTAATTCAAAATAATTTTAAAACATAACCAACTTACTTAACATAATTATTATATATTATTTATGTATTATGAATTAATTTTAAAATTTTATTTTGAATTTTCATAATTATAATTTATGCATTATAGATTGAAATAAATAATAAAATTAAAATATTCATAGCTAAGCGCGAATATTATCCTAGAATTAGTACTATTGTGAATTAGACTATTTAATAAATGAAAGTAAGAACTTGTGCAAATGCTTGATAATGATAATCAATTAGTTTAAAATTTTAGAAATGCACACAATGATAGATTCAGAAATAAAATTATTTTGATTTAGGAATAAAATTAGTTAGCAATCGGAAATCAAGTAAATTATAATATGACATGTCCTGTATGTCCGAGATTGCCAGATTGATTAATCGAGATTAATAAGATGTATTTGCTTATATCTACAATGTAATATCATCTATATTTATTTTTAAATAATTATAGTATATTGCATAATGAACATTTAGAAGTTTAACAAAAAAAATTGCAGCTTATAATCGTTCTATATAATTTTGTGTAATTTGATAAAATACACAAATATTCTATTTATATATAAATAAATATAATTCAATTATAGTCATACTGGAAAAATATAAATAAGTACTTAAGTTATTCGTGACAAACGTAATAATGATGCTAGTGTGATATTATTATTATTTTTTTTGGTTGAAAACCGTAGGCATTAGATTGATCCCATGAAAGCAATATTCAAGTGTTTTACAAAAATAAGGAAACCAAAAATAAAGAAAACAAAACTTACCAACTACAAGCCTCAAGCCCAAATAAACAAAACACCAAAACTAAAATAAAATAAAAACCAGAATTTCCAACTTCTTTAGTCTTCACCTGACCTTCCATCTCTCCCAGATGTCCTCCCTCTTCCTCTTCTTTGCATCGACTTACCCGAGACAGTATTCATCCTTCCTGACATCTCTATTTCATCATAATCGATTTGTTGGATTCTAGCAATGTTGGCTCTTGATTTAGATTTCTCGCAATGATTTACAGCTAATAGAGAGAACCTTGCAATGATTTGTGGGTTCCAGAAGAATAAGAATGTACTATATTATATTTTACTTCTCTTCTGTCTCCGTCCATCTTGTCATATTTACGGTTGTAATAATCACTTTTTTTTTTTTTTTGAATGGGAGCTAGAGGTAATAATCACTTTTTGGTCGTACGAGTACTTTTACTTGGTAACAACAATTCACCTTGAAACAAACGAAACCACTATGGAAATTAGAATTTTGGTTTATGATTAGGGGTCCGCTCCATTTCGGATCCCTATCAAAAATAGTAAAAATAATTATTATATATTTCATAATTTACAATATAATTTTCAATTTTCTAACTAATTTTTTTTTAAATATTGAATACGGCAGATTTATATAATATTTATTATTATGATCATCTTGATTAATATATGTTTAATTTAAGATAGATTCAAATATAAATGTTACTATATTCATATTATTTTCCTTTTTCTATCACAATTATGCTATTTTATAATTTTTTTACATTAAATGTGAAAAAATAATATTTTAACACTCATGATTTAAATCATAAAAAATCATATAAATAACAACAGAGTGATAAACATGAAATTTGTTCGGCAACTAATAATTTGAAATTTTATAATATTTTACATATGTATTTTAGTAGGTCTCTTTTGTCATGTACTATACGTTAAAATTTAAGATGTATATATAATATTTTTAGATTATACACTTCTTTAACAGAAAATGTTATCAATATTTCAACTCTTTTTTTAGCACAATACTCAATATTTGTCAAGAAGGGATGAAAAAATAATTTATTTAGATTTCTCATTTTATAAGGTATACATGAATCGTAACCGGCTAGAACTCAATCTAGTCGTTTGAAGATAAGGTTACCCGTGTATTGTTGGTTGCACCAGGTATATGCCGGCTCCTTAAATCCAAGACCGATTAGTCCTGCCGCATGAACCATTTGATTGAATTTTCTTATGATTTGATCTTCTCTGTATTGCGATCCCCCCCATTCTCTTTTGGGGACCGGAGATTGCGTTGAAATTATCGAAAGTGCAAATGCGTGAGTCCAGAAAAGCTGGTGGTACAAGTGATTTTTAAATTTTTGAGCTAATTTGCTTGCTAAGACGGATAAAAAATTTAACTTCTCAATTAAGAAAAAAATTTATTTTTTAGCCTTTACCGCCTCAGATGTTGTTAGTATAGACTATTTTGACTAATTAAACACGTTTAAGACAACCTAATGCAAAAACTGGAAAATAGCCTCTTTTGCTATGATTTTTGACGGTACAAGCTCTGTACCGTCAGAATAGCTGGCGGTAGTGCTAATTACTTAATTTTTTTTATATGAGTGATATTTGCTCAATTATTTTCCAAATAAATACTACTTAAAAAGATTGTAATAATAATTGGGGTGTTGAAGAGCGCCGGAGCTGTGTGCCGTTCATGGAGAAAAGTGGCGAAGTACGAGCCTGAGTTTTGGAGACGAATTGATGTGATAAACCATGGTTTTGGGCTGATGGATTCCAAGATGATAAACCCTACAAAGCTCGCCATTGAACGAAGCAAGGGCGGATTAGAGGAGTTTTGGGTCGAGGATTTTGGTGATGATAGTCTTCTTCGGTATCTTTCTGAATGGTAATGCCTCCTCTCTATTCCTTTTTTTCTTGCGAGACAAGTAATTAACTTGGAGAAATTTGCAAAAGAAAAAAGCCTTTACATGTTCCTAAAATTGCAAAAAAATAAAAATAAAAAAAATACATGACTGAAAATTTGAAAATAGCCCCTACATTTGCAAAAGTGTCCCTATCGTTAATTAGGAGTTAACACTAGTTAGGAGAATTTTTTTTTGCAATTTTGGGAAAATGTAGGGGGTCTTTTGCAAATTTCTCTAGTAATTAATTACAAAAATATTAACGTTTAAATCAATTTTGGTACTATATCAGGGCAAGTGGGCTGAAGAGCTTGCGATTAATATCATGCAAGAAAATCTCTGACAAGTTGGTCGTCGAAACGGTCAGAAGTCAACCGCTTCTAGAAGAACTGGAAATCACGTTTGGATTATGCACTGCCAAATTGCCGGAATTAATTGGAGAAGAGTTACCTAATTTGAAACGGTTTGTATTTAACGGGTTTTATAACCACCCTCTTTTTTGTGAAGAAGAAGATTTCGTGAATTGTGAGCTAGCTTTTGGGATCGGGAAGACTATGCATTGGTTATTTTTGAAAGTTGAGTAATATGCGGTGAAATTTACCCAATATTTAAGAAAGAAATTTTTGTAGAACCCCTTAACTCTTTTGAATACCTTAAACTCCCCTTTTACTTTTTAGATTTTCTCGCTAAGCTCTTAAAGTAGATTGGATTTTTCTGCCCCTCATATGGGGGTTAGATTTAAATATTTCATCCAAAAAAATTTTGGACCAAAATGCCCCCTCTTTAATTATAATAAATGAAGGAGAAAAATAACATTTCGACATTATATTTAACAATATTATTTTTTTATGATATTATTTTAGGATACATTATTTTTTTATTTTATGATATTATGTGACACAAAATATTTTCTCTTATTTTTATGTAAATTGTAATTTTATTATACATGACATCATTTTCTTTTAAATTTATTATTTTAGTTCGAATAAAAAAAATAAAAGAAACCCGATAAACGTTAATCTTCGAATTATCATTGCATGTGTACTACAGACTCAGCAATAAGGGTTTAAAGGCGATCCTAGAAGGCTGCCCTCATCTAGAGACACTTGACATTCGCAAGTGCAACAATCTGAATATGGATGAGTCCGATCTGCAGGCTCAGTGCACCAAACTCAGATCCATCAGACCTCCTGACGACTCATTGGATAACTTATCGGGGTTTTTTCACTCTATACTCGATGCAACTGCAAATTACATTTTTGGTGGTTTTGTTGATCTTAGTGATATTGATGATATGTTTATGTAGGGTCTCTTAATGTTTATTGAGAGATCGTGATGTTGGGGTTCAGAGTTTAGGTGTGAGAGGCCGTGAGGTTAGACTGGTTTGTTTTGTTTGGTTTAGGTTTTAGATGTGTGAGGCCTTGAACTTAGGGGTGTAAATGGGTCGGATAATATTCGTATCTGAATCGTACCGTAGCGAATCCTCAAAATATCCATATCAAAATAAAAATATTCTTATCCTACGGATACGGATACGGATAATTTATGCGGATATGGATACGGATACAATATTTATTTTATGAAGCGGATACGGATATTATCCGTATCCGGATAATATTTCTATTTAGATTGTTGGGTTTCAGACGTGCATAACGCAGCGGAAAACAAAAATTTCGTCCAAAACCAATCCGAGGATCCGTGCGTATCGGTTAAATCAAAGAAATAAATCTTAATAATACCTTTCGGATTACGCTTAATCCGTGACGCTCAAACCATGCATATTGTCCATGCGCCTCTAAACCGGTTACCGTCCTAACCGATTTTACGTCTGTCTAGGCCGTCTAGGTCGGATCGTGCGGAAGTCATCTACCGCACACACAATCAGTCTCCACCAAAACTCTCAACAAACCGTTCTCATCTTCTTAGGCCGAATAGATCACAAGAGCCGAAAGTACGAACGCCTCTACCGGTGTCCACACGAACAAACTTCTTAAAACGGGAAGAAGAACAATATATATGCTAGTAGCTTGTTCTCCTCTTGCATAAGAAAACTCTTCGTATTTTATCTCACAAAAGATGTATATAATTCCTCTCATATAATCGCACTCTTTCATTTTGTCATACAAAAGGAAAGCACCCTTTCATAATTTTGTCATACAAATTAGAAATTATATTTTCTCTCTTTTGTCTCACAAAAGAGAATGAGAAATAATGAGAGAGAGAGAGTGATGTGTTTTATTTGAATTTAGAGCCCTCTATGTCCTTATATAGAGGTATAGAGGTGAAGAGTCATGTCTCTTCACACTAAAAGATGTGTATGACATCACTTATCATTATCCATATGACATCATCTAGACTCTTCTAGATTACATGATCTTTTGTGCTCATAGTCTTTATATACATATATATATCACATCTTATCACATAAGATGATAATATATTTTGTGATATTCTTATGCAACTCATCATATAAGTCGCTAGGATATTTTGCGCTCATTTCAGTTTGTTCTTTGTGTGTGACCCTGTAGGTTCACTTAATGTTGGCAATAGACTTAATAGTCTATAAATCATGAGCGGACTCTAGCAAGCCATCATGACTACCCAATTTAAGTGAATATCGGTGATCCGATTTACCTAATCAACAATCACGTATGTAGTCCCTTTGTCACGCAATATCTATATCGATCATAAGGCATGTAATACGCCATCCTTATATTAATCGAATAATATTTCTTGATCCCAAATTAAACTGAACAAGAAGAAATGACATTAATAACTCTTATTAATTCATTTGAGTATGGCCATGCATTTCTTCAGTTCAATTCATCAAGAGGTCTAAAGATATCTCTCTCATTTATGAGAGGAACAAATCCCGTCTTGATTGCACTCATCCCTCTATATGATTCATTGTATATCTAATCATAACCGTTATGACCACCCGGTTAAAGGCAGTGTTAGATTATATTAAAGTATAAAATTACTCATGTTGGGAACCGAGACAATCTCAGGTCAAAGGACTATAAATACTTTATGTTACAAGAATCGCTAATGACGTAAAACATGTAGCATTCTTATGGCGGGTAAGTCCAGTATATGGTCTCTAACATATACCTATGTTAATGACTTGATAACTATTTATCCATGATCAGTAAAACATAATCATCAGTCAACTAATATACTGGTGTACATTTATAGCTTGTATATAAATATATATTTATATGTATCTGTAAGTATATTTGTCTTCACAAATATCCTATAAATGACCAGGGACGATTTAGAATAGCATTCATAACACTTTATAGTTTTACTATCAAAGTCACGCACTTTGATGACATAAAGCTGAATTGCATATTCATGGTCTATTTTAATTATATTAAAATAACCAATACGCACATATTATATGAAATATCTTAGAATAAATATTATGTTTGTTATTACAATCCATCATCTAGGTCACAAACACTTTGGCCTAGAGCATAACACCATCATAGATATCCGTTTTTATATGACTCAACTTTGAATCCATATCTATTAAGTATTTATTAATTTTCTTTTATTTCATAACCATACTAATTTCCATCTTTTCTCTTTTTCATTTAATTCACTCCTTGTATTTCTTTTCTCTTATTTGATAATCGAGTTTCCATCTTTTCTTCTTCTTTAATCGCTACATTCAACTTAAAGACATGTTGTAACTTCTTATCCATCTAACAAAATCTTAGCCGACAAAAGTATAGTGATTTTTTTGTTTTAGTACTGTTATTATATTGAGGTACTCGTATTTTTTTTTCTGTAGTTTGACTATGTAAAAAAATGATATATCTAGTGTAATTTCTTGCTCAAAACATTTTCTTCTAAAATCTATATTTATATAACAATTTAGCAAAGTCAAGTTTTAAAATGAGATATCAGACTACATATTAAAATATCCGTTTCAACAATCCGAAAAGAGTCCATATTCGTATCCGTATCCGAGATATCCGAACCGTATTTGTATCTGTTTAATATCCGAACCGTATCCATATCCGGGTCTATCCGTATTCGTATCCGAATCCAAAAAAAATATGGATACGGATATGATAAGAACACTATCCGAACTGTATCCGAACCGTTTATACCCCTACTTGAACTTGATTGGAACTGTAGTAGTTTATTTTTGTTTGAACGCTACGTTAATTTTGATTTGTCTGAAACATCATCAAATACACTTGACAAATATAAAGAATATTATGATTTTTGAATACATCTCTACTAGTTTTCTAAGAAATGAGTAATTGTTATTTTTACTTGTTTATTCGTGTATAAATTAAAGATGATGAGTATAATTTTGAAACGATATAAACTGATATGTATATATATGATGTTTTGACATACATCGGTGCAACAATCTGAACATAGACTTTGACTTGTTGGCCCAGCGCGCCAGACTCAGAAACCTGAGACTTTCTGACGACTCGTTGGAGGACTATGTTTGTAGACATCCTTCGTAATAATATTAACTATGTTTTGTCTGAATATGGTGATGATTTTAATAGGCATCTCAATATTGACTTTTTTTTTTTATACCATTATTTCCCAAAATAAATCAATATTTGCCACTGTTTTGAAAATAATGTGGTAACTACCATTTCCGCCACTATTAGTGGCGGAACAGATAGATTTTCAGTTCTGCCAAAAACGGTCCATTTGACGCACTAAACGTGATTAATTAGTATTAAAAATCTTGTTCCGCCACTACTAGTGGCGGAACATGTTAAAATATTTCTTTACCCCCACTTAAAGATTAACATGGCTCATGAATGGGCAATTAGCGTAAAAATTGAAGAATTACCATGTTCCGCCACTATTAGTGGCGGAACAGGGTGCATATTTCAGCCACTATATTCCGCCTAAAAAAAGCCATTTTTGTAACGGTTCTTTCCTAAAAACCGTTACTAATTACATATTAGTAACGGTTTTTCCTAAAGAACCGTTACAGAATTGTAAAAAAAAAAATCTATTCATGCATATTTGTAACGGTTCTTTAATAAAAACCGTTGCTAATACGTATTAGTAACGGTTTTTTCTAAAGAACCGTTACAGAATTGTAAAAAAAAAACTATTTATGGTTATTTGTAACGGTTTTTTAATAAAAAAACCGTTACTAATTACATATTAGTAACGGTTTTCTGTAAACAACCGTTACAGATTGTTTAGGGTTTAGGAAAACCGTTACTAATATGTAATTAGTAACGGTTTTATTAAAGAACCGTTACAAATAACCATAAATAGATTTTTTTTTTTTACAATTCTGTAACGGTTGTTTAGGAAAAACCGTTACTAATATGAAATTAGTAACGGTTTTTATTAAAGAACCGTTACAAATATGCATGAATAGATTTTTTTTTTTTACAATTCTGTAACGGTTCTTTAGGAAAAACCGTTACTAATATGTAATTAGTAACGGTTTTTAGGAAAAAACCGTTACAAAAATGGCTTTTTTTAGACGCAATATAGTGGCTGAAATATGCACCTGTTCCGCCACTAATAGTGGCGGAACATAGTAATTCTTCAATTTTTACGCTAATTGTCCATTCATGAGCCATGTTAATCTTTAAGTGCGGGGTAAAGAAATATTTTAACATGTTCCGCCACTAGTAGTGGCGGAACAAGATTTTTAATACTAATTAACCACGTTTAGTGCGTCAAATGGACCGTTTTTGCGTAACCGAAAATCTATCTGTCCGCCACTACTAGTGGCGGAACAAAGTTGTTCCGCCACTAATAGTGGCGGAAATGGTAGTTACCACATTATTTTCAAAACAGTGGCAAGTATTGATTTATTTTGGGAAATAATGGTATAAAAAAAAAATAGTCCTCAATATTTGGTTGAGGCCATAAGGCCATGCATAATAATAGTGAGAGTGAGGGTGAAGCATGAACTATTCATGATATTTCTCAGGGGTGTCGGTTATATTATTATATATGATATTTCGAGATTTGGGCCTACACGTGATATTGGGCCTTAATCCATGGAGTTAAGAATTTGTGGAAAATTACTTTTTCAAAATTATAGTTAACATCAATAATTAATATTGTTTACCTACAGTTTTGTCAAAATATATATATGTCAAGTTATAAAAGCCACTTCCCAAAAGATTTGTGTGGAAAGTCTTCAATGAAAAAGTATGGATTGTTTGTTTGACAAGAAACCCCAAGTATGGATTGTTTGTTTGAATTCAAGTCAAACAAAATATTACGAAATTTTGATAATGACATTCATTTATTTGTAATAAAGGGATGTGATTAGTTTCTTTATTTATTTTCTTTGGAATTTAAATATGTGATATTAACTCCTTGAGTAAACAAAAAGGTAAAAGGAATATTGTAAGATTTTCTTTCTTTGGTAGTTATTATATAACGGCTAGGTCCGCAACAAATTTCCACATTTCAAAATCTTGGAATCCGAATCTAACAAAATATTAGTTAAATATATTAAATAATATTTGACAAAATTAAATATTCATTAAACATACACAATGTCCAGCCAAAATAGAATACATTAAGATGGTGAAATTTCGGTTATATTAGTCAAGACGCAATAGAGATTAGTCAATAGTCACTAGATTATTCTTGATTTCTTTCATATTATTATATGTGAAAGCTTATTTTGTATTTATGTACAATTTTCTTCCCACTGATCCAGTCACATTCTCAAATAATCATATTTTGTGTCGTTTAATATGTACAGAGTAATATGCAAATGCTCCTGCATTGTACTTTAATTGTAAAGAGAACCTTGTATACTATATTTATTTATTTTTGAGAAAATTGGAGAGGGTTTTAATATCCCCTTCCAAATGCAAAATTTTCATTTCATTTTCTGTTTTTTACATCTATAATCCTAAATATTTACAACCGCACAAGCAAAAACTATCTATAAAGAAAGAAACCTAACTCTACCTCTCTAAAATACTCTCTTTGTGCTGCTTGAAAAACAATAATAACTAATTTTTTTTTCTGGACCTTGTATACTATATATTACAAAAATACTCTATTTTTAAAGAAGTAAACCTCCTATCTTTATATAAAAAGAAGTAAATTACCGTTAATTTTTCTCCAACAACTGGTCTATTTTAGAATTCAAAGTCTAAAGTTTGTATTAAAGAATCAAGAATGGTGTTAACTATTGGGCGCCATTTTTGAAGTAAGAAACAGTATATATTTTTTTGAAAAATAACATATATATAAGTTCATACAAAAGTACATATATTTATATAAACAAAAAACTATATTTTTTCAATAAAAAAACAGTTATAGTTTTCAAAATAGCATAGAAGTTCATAATCAGTATGTATTTAGAAAAAAAATAAAGAAAGTGTATATAGGAATAAAAAGAGCATGTATGATAAGAAGAATATGAATTTTATAAAGAGATATACAAGGATACAGATAAAGTGGAGTGATTTGAATATTGGCTAACTGGGGCAAGTTTTTTTTTTTTGGCAAATTGGGGCAAGTTGGTGACATGTGACTGATAATTTGAAAGGGAAATAATTTGCAAAAAAACCCTTGCATTATTAGAAATTGGAAAAAAACCAACGCTATCTTCAAATTTGCATTAAATTCACTACCGTTAGTTAAAAGTTGATAGAGTTAATTTTCATATTTTAATTAGTTAAAAATCAGTTTTTAAGTCTAATTAACATCTTTTTCTCTCAAACTCTCTCTCCATTATATCCTTTGCAATATTGATTTTTTCGTTAATTAACATCTCTCTATTCACTAACTCACTTGAAAGGGATAATAATTAATCTCAAGAGAAAGATAATAATTAACTTTAAAACAAAGATAGATTATAATTAATTTAGACAGAGAAATTAATTAAACTTAAGAAGTATTATAAGTAGGAAACTAAGAGTGCTAATTTGGAACTAACTGTAGTTTTTTTTGCAACTTCGGCGATAATTTAGGAGTTTTTTGCAATTTCTAATAATATAGGGTTTTTTTACAAATTTTCCATTTTTAAATTGGCAAATTGGGGCCTTTAAATTCCACCACTTCATTTTCCACTCAATAGTAGGGCCCCTTTCATATGACTAATGAGTATCCCCTACTCCACACTCAATCTCCACTCCCCTAAAAGTAAAAAATTCAAGAAATTTTGCATTAAAATCAATGCATTATGCCAAATTGTAAATATGATCCCGATTTTAATAAAATTCAATAATAGTGTCCATATCCTCGGTTGGTAAAATTAGTAAACAATCATGCTAGAAAGAGTATAATGAATGAATAAAACATGATAAACAGTTGAGTTATTTCGATTGCAAATATGATAACTACCATTAGGATAATTTAGTGATTGCAAATATGATAACTACCATTAGGATAATTTAGTGATTTTAGTGATGTGATATTAGACTCATCTTTCCATAGATACTGATTCGAATATTGCGTCGAGCATGATTTTAAATAGATAGTTAAGAGCATATGAACTCATCTTACTAAGAGAACAAAATAAGCTATCATTTATAATTCTCCCTCAATTTTTTTAGATTGCAAACATGTATTGTTTTTTTAATTCTAAAACATGTATTTTGTTGTCATTATTTTTCATTAGTGACAAAATGGTCTATTATGCTAGAAGAGAATGATTAATATATGATAAATAAATGAGTTGATCTAATATTGTTAAATGGAGTTAATTGATTCCATGATTCCATCTGTATATATTTTTTTAAGATTTAGGATGTCGTTAATAATTTATTATATCTTAGCTACCTCTACAATTTACAAATCTCGCTCTCTCTCTCTCAATAATGAGCTCATACAACAATAAACCCCAAACACTTGAAACCACTTCCCCAAACAAAGAAAAAAAAAATCTCAAACCTTGAATTCCAACATGAATTAGCTTCAAATTTCAAATTTTAATCATTCCTTTTCTTTACCATGCTAACTCATCTCTTATTCCTTCTCCTTACTCTAATCCCACCTTCCTCTTCCTCCCCACCTTGCAACCGCCAATGCGGGAAAACAACCGTCCCGTATCCCTTCGGCTTCTCCTCCTCTTGTGGGATTCCATTATCATGCATTTCCAAATCCAGCATATCATTTTCCACCTTTCCTCTCCAAAACTTCACTTCCAACAACACCTTCCTACTAAGTGTCCCCACAAATTGCACCCGACCGATCCGCTCTCTCTCTTCTCTCTTCGGCAAAAACTATGCGATGACATGGCGCAACGGCTTGTTTCTACGCAATTGCACTCCATCTGTCTCGCCTCCTTGTCTTGTACCAACCGTTTTAATCTCTCAAATATCGCATTTTTACGAGTCGTGCGGTAAAAAGGGGGATAATATAACTTGTATCTCAAATGGGACCGGAGGGTTTTTTCTGAGTGAGAAAATGGTTTTGCAAAATGGATGCTCGGAGCTTTTTACTTCGGTTTTGTATGAAACCATGCCGGAAGGACAAACGGATTTGGTTTTAGGGGTGGTGGAGGTGGGCTGGTGGTTGTCCGGCGATTGCCGGTGCTCCGCCAATGCCAGTTGTACACGTGTAGGTAATGATGGATTTCAGTGCATGTGTAATCAAGGGTTTGTTGGAGATGGGTTTGCTGAGGGAGAAGGTTGTGTCAAAGGTACGTTTGATTTGTTAATATTATTACGTTTGATATTTTCTGTTTGATGAATAGAAGTTATAAAACTATGTTTGATTTTGTTTTGTGTAGTACTCATAATTGCACCCCTTATGTTTCTTTTGTGAGTTCGTTTCTAAATGGGTTCATTAATGATTTATGTTGTTGTTTAAATGTTTAATGTGCTCTTTTTTCAGAATAACTTTTTTGGTTAGGTATTTAAAGTTTTGAATTGATATACTGAACTAATAATTTGACGGTTTATATTGTTATAAACTCACTTGTGATATTATTTTTGACTTATAAAAAAAAAAATTCAAAAACATAATATTTTTGAGGCTCAAATTTAGAAAATATTGAGTTGAGAGAGTAACTAAATATCACATGTACTTGTCATGACTTGGATCTAGAATCTTTAATGCTATTTTCTGATTGAACTAGCAAGTTTTTCGAAATAATAATATTACCTTAAATTAAAAAAAAAAATGAAGAAATCATTTGGAGAAATAGTAAAACCATCCATCAATACTAGTATTTATATTTTACAAAGAATGAAGATATAGAAATATATATGATTAAAGGTATTCTTTCTACTATGTTGTACATTAATTCTATAAGATAAAGACAATATCAATATGGTTTTGGGTGCGCAAATTTAAAACAACTAGCACTTAATATCATTATAATAAGTGCAAGAAACCAAAATAGTACGTATTCTTCCTATTTATATGATTATTTTTCCTATATATGAGAATTTATGGAATCATAAGAAAGGGTACTCTGTTATGACATCATTGTACTCTGTTATGACTTCATTCATTCATTCATTATAAAGAGATTTGCAAAAAGGCAGTGTTTTAAAGATAGTTGCAAAATAATCCTCGTTTATTTAAGAAATTAAAAATTACCCCATCTTAAAACCCTGGAACTTTTTTTCATTCCAATCCATATATTAATCTTATTGCACCTCTTTCTCCATTCAACTTTTTCTTTAGCAAAATTGGATCATCAGCTTTCTACAATACAATGCGATTTTTTTTTTATTTCTTTAAGAATATAGTTTTATACAATAGCTTTTTAGAAACTTTGTGAAAAATAATGCCAATTTTATTTATTTATTTATTTTCTACTTACAAAAAGACCCTCTGTTTGTTTGGAACTTGGATTGAGTGCCCTGATTCATGTACAGTCAACTACTATCCACCCAACTACATTTATTTATGTTGCCTGACCACCTTCATAACTGTTTGATGTTTATTATTTTAATATTTAAAACATATTTTAGTTTCATTTAGGAAAATGTCATTTTAGTTTTCAAAACATATTGTTCTTCATAAGATATTGTTTGTTCTTTAATGGTTTCATAGCTTTAAGAATATCGCATAAAATGTTCCTTTTTCCGAATATAGTGTGACATACATTTTTGCATTGTTATATCCAAAAATATTTCATTTACACATGAATATATTATCTTTGATTTATCCTACACAAACTCATTACTTAAAATTACATTTGTTAATGCCATTAAAACATAACATAGCTCCTTGAGTGAGAGGAGAGTAGTATATAGCAAGGGTATAAATTAAACAGTGCACCTAGATTGTACACCATAATTGATTGAAAATAGACTGCTTTTTGGCCCCATAAAATTAATTTCAATACCTAAGTCAAACTTACAAATTCGCATGAATTGGGTATTTATTATTTAGTATTTATTTTACCTATTAAAAGGGGTACATTTATTCCTACCTGATCACCAAATTCAAAGAACGATTCTATTCAGTACCAACAATTTCGGCTAGACATTAAATTGTTTGAAAGTCCACAAAATATCATTGTACATAAAATGCTTTTTTTGTTGAATATCATAGTGAATTCTATAAAATAATAATATATTTAAGTTACAAATTATATTTTATTCATTGAGGTAATTTGATTTTGTAACTTAATTTTAACCAGTTTCAAAATGTGGTGCGAAAGGAGGGTCTTCTTGTAAGCACGTTCAAATTGGCGTCATTATTGGAGGTAATTAATTCACAACAATCAAATTCAAAATTCATCAAAATTCATTCATATTTTTCAAAATATCTTTCATATTATTGTAACAGTACAAATACAAGTACAATGATTTATATGAATTAGTTAGATCATATCAAACATAGGCACACTAAACTTCACATAAAATTCTTCCTAAAAGAATCACACCAAAATATACAGGTATAGCTGGCGGCATTTCTCTCACACTAGCTTTAATCTTTCTATGCATCATATTTTGCCGACGTTTCAACAAGAGACTCAGTTCTTCAAAAGAATATCAAATCACAACCAAATGGCTTTTATCAGAGGCCTCTTGTTCCGTTCCGCTTTATTCGTACCGGGAAATTGAACGTGCCACAAACTCCTTTGCTGAGACTCATAAACTCGGTACCGGTGCGTATGGTACGGTGTATGTTGGGAAGTTACCGGTACGGAATAATAGTATGGAAGATCTCGTGGCGATTAAAAGGATAAGGTACCGAGCGGATCAGGACTCGATCAATCAGGTAAGAAATATTTCACCCTAATATTAGACTAAACTTATCAAGAATTCAATCGTGATAATCTTTTTAAAAAGTGTAATCAATTGATCTCCAATTTTCTCACCATATTTTTTCTTCAATTTTCTAGCCAAATTGGTTGGATATATGAGACAAAATTTTCAAAAAAATGTCAATTTCTATATTTGCACATAAAATTATATGTTGTTAAATTCATCGAAAAATATATCTTACGGAACTTGAAACTCAACATTAATAATATTTTTACATTTTAATCAGGTAATGAACGAGATAAAATTAATCTCTTCCGTCGATCATCCGAATCTCGTGAAACTGCTCGGTTGCTGTATAGACAGAGGCGAACAAATATTAATTTACGAATTCATGCCGAACGGAACTTTGGCTGAACATCTCAGGCCTGAAACAGGCCGTGAGAGTCTCTTGCCCTGGTTCCTTCGCCTCTCCATTTCAGCTGAGACTGCAAAAGCAATTGAACACCTCCATTTCTCACTCCACCCACCGATTTACCACCGTGATATAAAATCCAGTAATATTTTATTAGATCATGATTTCAACCCAAAGGTGGCAGATTTCGGTCTGTCTCGGGCAGGTCGGGCGGAGTTATCTCACATCTCGACTGCCCCTCAGGGCACGCCTGGGTATCTGGACCCTGAGTATCATCAAAATTTTCATCTGTCTGATAAAAGTGATGTGTACAGTTTTGGAGTTGTACTGCTGGAGATTATAACAGGCATGAAAGTTGTGGATTTTAATAGGCCGGCTAGCGAGATTAATTTGGCCTCTTTGGCTATCGATCGAATCACTAAAGGACGAGTTGAGGAAATTGTGGACCCAATTTTGGTGAAAAACGAGACGGGAAATGACGATTGGGTGATGGATTCGGTTAAAAAGGTTGCTGAGCTGGCGTTTAGATGTCTCGCGTTTAATAAAGATGTGAGGCCTTGTATGAATGAGGTGGCGAGTGAGTTGGAGCGGATACGGGCTGACGGGCCTCAACCCGACCCGTTAGATAGAGGGGAAGAAATGGAGAAAAACCGGGAATTGAAATCCGTGATTTCTGTTGAAGAAATTTTAATGGAAAGTTCTAGAATCGAAGGAAGGAGATCTTTGAAGGTGGATTTTGATTCGCCGGTTTGTGTACAGGATGTGTGGATTTCAGAACAGAGCTCGCCTTCAACAAACGGATCGATGCCTCAATTTGCAACGTAGAAAAAATGAACTTTTGATTGAAATTAAGAATTTTTTTTTCTTATTTTTTTCGGTGTTTTTGTAGAGACTTTTAAATTTTTTTTCTGTTTAAGTGGAACCCAAAAAGATTTAGATTTTTTTTGTGAATTAAGTAGTTTTGCCAAGTCCACTGTTAATATCTGAATTTTCATGAAGGAAACCTTTTCTTCCCTTTTATTGCTAAATGTTTGTATTAAAAAAATCAAATCAATCTTTGAAACCATACAACAAATAATTTAATGTTTCATGAAAAGTTCAACAAATCAGAACTAGGCTTCAATTCAACCTGAAAAACTTCTGAAAATTCCCTAATCAAAGACTCATGCGCCAAATCGATCAGCATTTCATCTTCTAATTTATTACTTTCATTAAATTCATTAGATTTATTTCCTAAAATTAGTTTTTTAAGACTTGTTACGCCTTTTTCTTTTATTCCACACGGAATTATTTGTTTAAAAGGGTTTAAATCTGTGGAAATATTTACCGCTAGACCATGATAAGTCACCCATTTTGAGACTCGGATTCCTATTGCCGCAATTTTCTCATTTCCTAAAAATTAAAAAATAAAATGAAAATTATGTACGTACAAAATGTTTTTGTATATGGAGAGCTCTTTTTAATTTCCTGAAGAATGGAGAGACCATTTTGCAATTTACAATACTTTTTTATGTACCTACCCAAATAGCAATGAAGCCTTGAATTGTTGACAAATTTATTGAAAGAAACAGTGGAAAAAATCTTTTTTACATGTTTTAATATATATTTTTTAATTTCTTAAAGAAAGAAGGGACTAATTTGCAATTTTTAATAATTTAGAGTTTTTAAATAATTTTTTCACATACTGCAAAGCCTTGAATTCTTGGCACTTTTATTTGAAAAGCAGAAGAAAATGCCTCTTATTTGTTTTAAAATGACCTCTTCTGAATTCAAAAGAGGGACCTTTTTGCGATTTTTGATAATTTAGGGTTTTTTTACGTACCGATCCAAACGCCAGTGAAGCCTTGAATTCTTTGTGCATTTAATGAAAAAGTGGATTTAAGAGCGCGAATAATTACTTCTTCAAGAGATCTTAAGTACCAATGCAAATCCATCTTGTGATGTCTCAGATTCATAATTGGATACATTACAATCTACAAAATAAACATAAAATAATAATATTATTAATAATAATAATAATTTATAATAATGTAATAACTGTGGATTACAAGAGTGAATAATAATAGTAACACAACCAGAAATGAAAATAGTAAAATTAATGTTGGGATTATTATTTATACTGAGGTAAAAAATCCTATTTAATGAACTTTTATTAGAAGAAAATAAAGAACTAAAATCAAAATGAATTTTTTTAAGAATTACATATAAAATGAATAAAGCATGTGAAATATCTCATATATAATAAACATCATCCCAATAACTTTAAAAAATGCCCAAACTATTTTCATTTCACCACTTTTCATCTATACATAACAAAAGCCCGACAACTTGATCATTTTTTAAGAAAAATAGAAGAAATGGCATATTTTACTTATTATAAACTATTTTCCATAAATAAAATTTTAATCTTTTACAGGGGTATAAACATAAATTACCTGTCCAGGGCCGTGATACGTAACCTCACCGCCTCTTTCGGTTCTATAAATCTCAAACGGCGAATTACTCAAATCAAAATTGAAATTCTGATCTGAGCTTCCAGTTCCCAGTGTGTAAACAGAAGGATGCTGAAGGATCAAAATCGCGTCAGAATCATCCTGTTGATTTTCTATTAGTGAATATTTGTTTTTGATGAAGGATTTTTGCCATTGCCAGGATTGATTGTAGGGTATGAGTTCTTTGTGCAAATCGAAGCATTCGCAACTGTGGAACGGGAAATGGAAAGATTAATTAAGATGGTCGGTTTTGATTTATACAGAAATGTATGTCTAATTGAACCGAAATTGGATGGAAAAAACAATAAGATTGGTTGTAGGGTATGAGTTTTTAGTGCAAATCGAAGCATTTGCAACTGTGAAACGAAAAATCAAACGATTATGATACTTCGTTTTGATTTATACAGTAATATGTCTGTAATTGAATCCAAAATTGGATTGGAAAAAAACCAACAATTTTTATGCAAAAGTACTTCAAATTAAAGCGAAATTGAATGAAAAACAACAATTTATGCAAAAAATACTTCATATTAGAGAGATATTGAATGAAAAAGAATTGGACTGACCTTCGTTTGGTGCCATTAATGGAGTGAGTGATTTTCAGTGAATTGTTGGTTGAGATTTGATCGGAGTTAGGGCGGATCGAAAGGGTTTTGAAACGAGAATTCAGAGAGAGTTTGTTGTTGCTGTTCGTGTGAGAAATGGGTAGATGTGAAGAGGAAGAAATAATCATCTGAAAGAGAGCTCGATAGAGAAAGAACAGAGCCTTCCAAAATCAAAACGCAATATTCATATTATCATGTATATTGTACATTTTTTTTTATTTATTTTTTATTTTTTTTTTCCAAATCTATTCAAATATAAATCAGCAAATATCACTCAAATAATGAGATATCTATCATTTCCGCTACTACTATGAATTTTATAATTTTTAAAAAATGGAGTTAATTAGTGAAAAAAACGTGTTTAGCCACTATCACTGTCGGAACAAGAATTTCTCAAGAAAAAAAACGCAAAAAAATTAATTTTTTTCATATATCGCCACTACCTGTGGCGGAATAGTATTTTTTTTATTAATCCTATTTAGTCAATCAAATAAGAAATTTTTGAAAAACTGAAAATCTATATGTTCTGCTATTATTAGTGGCGAAACAGAATCAGTGAACCATTAGCTGTAGCGGAAATGATAGATATTTCATTATATTGAAATGAATGATATTTGTTGAATTATTTTTCCAAAAGAATGATATATATAAAAAAAAAAAGTGATTGGGTAAGGTTCGTTTGCAGGAGAAATTAAAATTGGCCCAATAAAGTTCACGAGGGAAAGAAGCATGTGAATTAGATTTTGATGAACTACATTTTCGAGCATAAATGAGGTGTTTATGATTTGAGAAAGTAGATGTGTTTATTGTATTTGTTGATATTTTTTAGGGGTTAAATTATAGATCTAATATTGCTTTGTTTTTTCTAAGTTTGTCATGGACAGTTGAACATCAAAGTTTTAACTATTTTTTTTTAAAACATAGTGGGTGATATTCGCAATTGCATCAACAATTTAATAACTTTCAATTACTTTCATCATCAAATAAAAAAGGTTTATGAAAAGAGAAGGAAGATCCTACACCATCTAAATCAAACAATATTCTAAATCAAACAATATTTAGGTCTATAATTATAAATCAAAACTTAACTTCTCTTGTTTTAAAGCTTCAAAAAAAAACTTCTCTTGTTTTGATTATTTGATAATAAATTGAAGTTCAATCACGGTTCCAATAACATTGTATTGTCCTACTATTGAAGAGTGAGATGAAAAGTTTGAGATAAATAATTTGATTGTAGAGCCTTCAGGAGAGAACATCATAGCAATTTCTTCCAAATTTAGTTTCTTCCAATATTTCAGGGCTCCTACTTTGACCATTTAAGAAATGCCATCAATCATGTTGAACTAAAAGTTAAACTGAATAAGAAATCATCAGTTGGTTAAAATATTTATGCAAGTTTTAGCTACTGTTCATCTTATCTCTTGATATCATTTAGTTGTTGCACACAAAATGAATGCAAATAAGCATGTTTTGCGTGTGAAAGATACGTAACATAAATGTTGTGTGGTGTATGAATATTATTACCTTCTTGACATTAAAATGTGTAGTGTGCGTTTGGCAAAAAAAGTAAATACAAATCCAAATAAAAGAATATTGTCGAGTATAAAAGTTTAATATTTTGAAGAGGTTAGAACTTTAGAAGTATTAAAGGGCCAACCCATACACTGGTCAATTATTATCATGTATAGTATAAGTGTTAGTTGATGCATGTTGCATAGAGCAAATATTTTTTTTTTTTACAAAGAATAGACAATTTGAAACAAGATTCAGTAAATCTACAAATATCAATATCATAATTTACAAAAATTAAATGAAGTTTTAAGTACAAAAAATTACCCGTACAGCAAAAACAAGAGAGAGTCCCTTTACAAAACGAATGCACAAGAATAAACAATTAATTAAATACAACAGAAGAAAAATATTTTTTATTTTTTTGGAAAATGAAAATATTATTAAGAAAAAGAATCAAGAAATTCTTTCATATCTGAGACTGGAGTTAAAGACTCCTTATTGCCATATATTTTCATTACCATATCCACAAAAGCCTCGTATTTCACCAAAAATTCCCTCTGAAAATTCTCAAAAATATATAAATTAAATTATTAAAGTAAAAAAAATGACAGAAATATATAATGCGTAAATAATTTAATACCTTGCATTTCTCCCAAATAGAAGGGAATAATTCTTGAGTGGGTAAGCTCTTTTGTAATCTCTTGTACATTCCATTGATCGATTTATCTAACTGGAAAATAAAAAATTATATACAGCGGAATTTATTAAAACAGACGGAAAATGCACCCTTAAGATTATACCAATTATGAAATTAAACATTGTTTTTATCCTTTTAAAATAGTAAAAACAAAGTTTTCATGTTTAGAACATGTTTATTTATTATTTTTTTTTAAATAGATTGATTTTTAGGGTTTAGGGTTTCTTACACTAGAAAAGGTGTACTTAAGAACTTTGCGTAGATCCGATTTTGACAATCCTTGCCTGAATGGGATCTGTTCAAATTCAAACACACCAATTAGAAACAATTGCACGATTTTGCAATTACAAAATTATAAAATCCAAGTCCAGTCTTAGATGGTTTATTTGCATATATACCCTCAAAAGATCTACATTCAAATTGAATTAAAAAGAATTGTTTGTTTGAATTACCTCTTCAGCGTTTTTGGTGTATAACATTTCTTCTTGAACTCTCAGGTGAAAACTAAACAGCCTTTCAAATTGCTTATGAAAAAAGAAAAAGAAAAATCAGAGATAAAGATATTAAGATTTTTCTACATGTACATGACCTTTTGATATTACATATAGATATAGGGATATATGTGAAACTGTATAAACACAAAAATGAAGTTGCCTGAAGAATGAACTAACTCTTTGGTTAGACTATACTATTTTTCATTTTTTCTCTCTCTGTTTTTTTTTTGTATCTATCTTGTATATATGGAAAATATGATGGTGCTATAATAAGATAATATATAAAAACAAAATAATGCATAGTTATAATAAAATGGTACATAATATTATATATAAAAATACATGTAAAATAATAACATAGTATGTAATATGATTAATGTAATATGTAATAAAATAGTTGTAATATGATCAATGTAATGTGTAATAAAATAGTATGTAATATGATAAATAATAAAACAGTATATACATATATGATAAATATAAATTAAACATCTTATTTTGTAGAAAAATCGGTATAGTTATTATTTACTGTATGATATTTCAGCTGTATATTTATATGTTGAATTTTATCTGTATATTTTACCTACCAGCTCCAAAGCAAATAATAATAGAATAAAATAATTAAAAAAAGGTTATATGTGAAAAAAAGGCTGACAAGAAGAATAACAGTGCGGATATTAGTGATATATTAATATGTTGAATTTCAGCTGTATATTTATATGTTGAATTTTATCTGTATATTTTACCTATCAGCTCCAAAGCAAAAAAATAATAGAATAAAATAATAAAAAAAAGGCTATATGTGAAAAAAAGGCTGACAAGAAGAATAACAGTGCAGATATTAATGATATATTTATATGTTGAATTTTAGCTGTATATTTTACCCACCAGCTCGAAAGCATAAAATAATAATAAAATGAAATAATGAAAAACAGAAGGTTATATGTGAAAAAAGGCTTACAAGATTTATAATGGAGCTGGTGAGATTAGTGCAGGCTTGCTCGTAAGATTCGCTAGCAAGATGATAAAACTTTGCAAGACTCGGTACAGCATTCGCCAGCTCATACAGACTGATAAAAATAAAAAAAGAAAAAATAAAAAATGAAATAATATTAAAAAGAAAAAAGAAATGTGCTGAAATGAAATGAAGTAATGTTCTAAGAAATTCATAAAGACGGATTGAAATTAAAATAAAATAATGTTAAAAATGAAATAGAATGAAATGAAATAAGGAAATAACAACAATCAAATGCAATAAATATCAATTTATAATAAAACTTACTTGAGGCTCAATTTAAAAAAAAAATACTTTTATTAACCCTCAATACTGTGAGAAGTCATTGGTTTTTTTGAGGTTTAACACAAAAGAAGCACATAAAAAGTATAAAGTAACAAAAATAACCAGAATTATCAATTAAGGCAAAATAGTAACAAATTGTTGATTTTTTCATGATTTTTTACATTTTAGTACCTGTTTTGAAAAGCAGCATAGTTTTCTATACGAACAATATCAGCTGATTTGGAATCTGAGTCAGCAATCTTCTCTAAAGTTGCAAACATAGCCGCCACCTAAAATCATATATAAAAAAATAATAATAATTTAGCACAAAATTAGGGTTTGATAACACAAAAGGAAAATATTAAAAATAGTAACTTACTAATTTTGCGTATCCTTTATCAACCATATCTCTTGATTGGCCTTGAATATACTGTTCCATCCGTGCAGCATGATTTACAAACCTTATAACAAGAATATTACAAAGTTAAAATAATTATTTTTATACAAAAGAACCAAAACAAAATCTAAATACAAAAACCAAGAAAAAACAAAATACACTAATAAGTTAAAAGAATGAATTAAAAAAAATACGTGGCCATATATGGAAGAACTCCAACAGGAGGGCGAATATTGCGTTCATATCTTTCATATTTAATGCAAGCGTCATCAATAAACTAAATAATAAAAACAAAGTGTCAATATTACAACAAAAAATGATATATCCATTATTAAATTCTAACTTAAATTAAATAATAATAATAATAATAATAATAATAATAATAATAATAATAATAATAATAATAATAATAATAATAATAAATAAATAAATAATTAAAACCCGTGGAGTTGGGATGAAATCTTAGAGCTCGATCGGTCAAATAATTCGAGTAACTTGAATCAAATAAACCCTAATAATAACTACTAACCTTTTTTTCTTAATATTGTTATAATTAAATAACGAATAAAAAGAACTCGTTCAATTGCACCGAAATGTTAGAGCTCAAATCACCCAACAATTCGAGTACCTTAAATCAAACAATCCCTAATAAAAACTATTAACCTTCTTTTTTGTTAAATATATAGGTATGTATATACATCCATTACTACATTTCAACCACTTATTATTATCAGTATTCTAGAAATCGCTAGGTGGTTGCCAGACGCTAGGGCAACGACTAGCGCCTAGGCGTTTTAGGCTCATAATAGAAATTTTCTCATTAATATACGCATATATAAAACAAATATATGAAATTTAGGAAATTTGAGACAAATTATTAGAATTAGGTGGGAAAATCGGAATTAATTGGAAAAATCATGATCCAGGCGGACAAATCGGGATCTAAGCGGAAAAATCGGTAGCCCGGCGGCCAGGAATTAGGTGGAATTAATTAGTAAAATTCAAAATTAATCGGAAAAATCGCTAATAAATCGGAAAAATCGGAAATTAGACGGTTCTAGGTCACAAATCCGATTTTTTGGGCCAATTTGACCAAAATTCCTTGGTGGAGTGGCGATTAGCGCCTAGGCACAATTTTTAGAACACTGATTATTATTATTATTATTATTATTATTATTATTAAATAATAAAAATTAACACCTTGTTGAAATGGGCGGAAATGTAAGAGCTCAAATCATCCAATAATTTCCTGACAAAACCTGACGAATCGGCTTTCTGTCCAGACAAATACCGCTCTGTAAGTCCGTACATTGAGATGCATCTCAACGGATCCGTTCTGAACGCCCAATCCACTATCGCATAAAAATCCTCCTGTATTGAAAAATAATATTATAAAAATGAGAGTGATTTATTAATTAGTTTAAGAGAAATTTTGGAAAGAAAAACCCTATATTTTTTTGATTTATACGAAAATCCCTATTTTTTTTTAATGTTGAATAAAACACCCAGTTTGAACTTTCTATTTTCGGAAAACACCCTAGAATTTGAAGTTCTAAAAAAAATCCTTAAGTTTAACTTTTTTTTTTAAAACAAAACACATAAATATATAATTTTACGACTCTATACATTGAAAAATATCTTAATGGGTCGGTTTTATATGCCCAATATACTACTGCGTAGAAATCTTGCTGTAATAATATTAAAGGGAATTTTCAAAAAATAAATCATGAACCCCTTACCTTTTAACTTTTATTTTTCAGAAATTCCCTAAAACTTTAATGTTATATTTTGTTTTTTCAAAAACAATAAAAAAAATAACCTGAATACCGTCAAGTAGATCTTTAAGAGCTTCATTTAATGCACCAATTTCAGTTGAAGAATCTGAATAGTCAAGGAAAAAAGTTAGTACTACCTCTTTTTCATATCACTAATGAGGAATAAACCCTAAAATGATGCTGAGAGAAATATTACTTGATTTGACGTCATTTCCATCAATATCCATAAGTTCTAAATCATCATCATCGTCTTTCGAGTCGATCCCATCAAAGCTCATGAAATGCGCGAAAAATGAACTCTGCAAAAAAAACAAAATCATGAACCAATTAATTCAATCAACAAACTATATTATTAGTGCGATATTATAAATGCAATTGCCTTGGAAAGGTGAAGTGTCTACATTTGATTTTTAATAAGGATAAATTTGAAATTTAAAGTTTTGGAAGGGTAAAGTTGATATATATTGAGTTTTAGAAGGGTCAAATTGACTGTGCTATTTTGGAATGCACGGAGTTAAATAGTTTCAATTTTTGGAAGGGCATATTTTAAAATTACCCCAAAAAGTAATTTTTGTTCTTTCTTATGGTCAAATAAAAGTATCTGTATCTTTACGCCTCAAATTTGGCAATAAATTTAAAACAAATATTATTTATTTCTTTTGCAACGGATACAATTATATAATTCTAACCTCGTCAACAACAAATTTAAGCATATTTGGCAATAAATTTCAACTAATTATTAATTTTGCAAAGGATTTAATTCTAGTTTCTAACCTCATCTACACGGAGAGGAATGAATTTTGATCATATTTAATTTAACCACAAATACCATGATAAAACACAAGTAAATAACAAAAGTAGCATTTGTATTTTCTTGTGCCACCAATACAGGCAATAAATTTCAAATAAAAGTTACTAATTTTCAAAAAAGGATAATATCAAAAAAAAATTATTCATTAATTGTGCAAAAAATATACTTCTAATTCCTAACCTCATCTACAATCAGAGTAATAAAAATTTTGACCATATTTGAGTCACATCAATATTTATTTTATTATCAAAGTAACATTCGTATTCCCCTTGCGCCTCAAATTTGGCCATAATATTTCAAATTTCAACTTATTTGTTAGTTTTGCATGAATATAAACCTATAATATATAATTCCAAACCTCATCGACAAGAAGAGGAATGAATATTTTGATCATATTGTATTAAACAACAAAAACCAAGCTAAAGCATGAGAAAATTACAAGTAACATCCTTATTTTCTTATAGCACCAACTTGGCAATACATTTCAAATATATGTCAATTTTCAAATAAATATTTATTAATTATACAATAAATATACTTCTAATTTCTAACCTCATCTACAAGTAGAGGAATGAATATTTTGAGCATATTGGAATAAGCCTCGGAAACCATTATACATTTGCATTTTTTTCAAAGTAAATGTATTTTTCTTACAAAGCAGAAGTTAATTAATAATATTTTGCATGAATATAAACATACAATTTCATAATTTAATCAAACCTCATCTACAAGCAGAGGAATGAATATTCTGAGCATATTGGAATAAGCCTCGGAAACCATCGAAGTATCCGAAGAGTTTCCGTTCGAACCATCGATAAAAGCTTGTGTGTTTTTAGGCGTTTTTGTACTTGATCGAAGCTCATTTGAAAATTCACGCGCCTAAAAATAAGAAAATAATAATAATAATAATAATAATAATAATAATAATAATAATAATAATAATAATAATAATAATAATAATAATAATAATAATAATAATAATAATAAAAAATTAATTAATTAAAAAATAAAATGTTAATAATTGTTTATGTTTTGCATATATCAATTATGTGAACTAGTATGCTTTAGGCATTTTTGTGCTTGATCGAAGCTCATTTGAAAATTCACGCGCCTCAAAAATAAGAAAAAAAATAATAAATTGATTAATTAAGGCCAAATTTTCACGGAATATTAACGACAAGAGTGTTCATGATATTTTAAGAATTTGTAGGGGTATTCATGATATATATGTGATTTTGTAGGGGTATACATGATATTTGAGTGATTTTGAAGGGGTATTAGTGATATTTCACTTTTTATAGGGGTATACATGAAATTATGAGGTTTTGCAGGGGTACATATGAAATTTGGCCATTAATTAATTAAAAAATAAAATGTTAATAATTGTTTATGTTTTGCATATATCAAGTATGTGAACTAGTATGTTTTAGGCATTTTGGTACTCGTGAAATAAAATAAAACGAATTTGATATTTTAGGGAAAGTTTTTATTTATTTTATACATAAACAAAAATAAAAGAGTTGGGAAAAAAAGAAATTATTTATTTTATACATATTTCAAGTAAGATGAACTTTTGTAATGAAGTTTTAAAAGTAATACTAATTTGAGATATAAACTGAAATGATCTTTTCAACAGAGTTAGATTGTCAATTCAAACCAAGCCTAAAGATTTAAGCATTTTGATACTTACAAAAGAAATAAAAGAGTTAACATAGGTGAGAAAACATGAAAGTAATAATTTACTTTTAAACATATATCAAATAAGACGAATTAGTAAAATTAAGGGGTGTAAATGCAAATATTTCTACCTCTCTACGAAGAAGCAAATTGAGAGAATGACAGTAAGCTTTCCTTAAAGGAGCCAAGCTATTCTTATCAAGACTCTGTTGAAATAATAAGAATTATTAGATAATAAAAATAAAATAAATGATAAATATTTGGGGAAAAATAAATAATATTATAATATTTGAAACCTTCAAGTGCTGTAAAAGGCGTGCGTAAGTCCTGCATTTGAATCTCAGATCGGCATGATCAGGCCGCTTCAATTGCCCGCGAAACTTTATATAAATTAAAAATAATTAAAATAATTTCTGATTTGTTTGTTTCTCTAAGTAATAATTCAGTGTTACATATAGTTTTCTTAAAGAAATAATAATGCATTTGTATATATAGTTCACTTCAAAGCATAAAATGTCCTCTAATAATTTAGTCGGTTATAACTTATTAGGCCCATGAGGTTTCATATTTTCAAAAATATAACCTATTAAACATTACAGAAATAAATATAGAAGAACAGAACATATTTTCCAATTTAAAATATATTTAAGGTAAATTAATAAATAAAGAAATGAAAAGAAAAGAAACCTGAGTGAAATAGGTTTTGTCAGTAAGCATGAAATCAGCCAAAGTAGCAAAATAATTTCTCAGAAAATCTGTCGCCCTTTT
Source organism: Juncus inflexus (assembly GCA_024447665.1). NCBI lineage: Eukaryota > Viridiplantae > Streptophyta > Magnoliopsida > Poales > Juncaceae > Juncus > Juncus inflexus. The sequence continues at coordinate 3,153,962 of JAJHPC010000010.1, forward strand.
TACAAATATTATTTTCAGCTTTTCCAATTCCTCACGTCTTTCCCTAACCTAAAAAAATAAGAAAATAAATAAATAAATAACTATTATCAAAAAAAATTACAGAAAAAAACATGGAATGACATGTTTTATATGCTTTACATCCCAAATTTTAAATAATGCCCAAAATACCCCTACATGGGGACAGACATTTTCCGTGTTTTTTGATAGTAAATTAGTAATGAGAAATGTCTCATTTTTAGGGTTTGGAAGGTATATACAGAATTTTTTTACCAAAAAAAGAGTTTCATTAATGTAAAAAATTCATGCAAGATTGAGGAAAAAGCTTCAGAAGAATTGATGCAATATTATAAAAAGTTAATAATTTCTTTTACTTTTACTTTCACTTTTACATCCTTGAAATACCAAAATTTTTTGTAGTTATGAGAAGCATCTCGTTTTTTTTGAAGCGGTATATATGCAATTTTACAAAAAAAATGCTTAATTTAGGCAAGATTAAAGAATATTTATACAGTAGCATAGATTTGAAACTTTGACATTTCCAATGTTTTTCTGATGTTTTTTCTAGTAGTAAAGAGGTGTCATTCTGGAATTTAATTTTTGTAGTGTACGTAGGTAATTTCACAAAAAAAAGTCTAATTTAATATTTGTGAATAAATAAATAAAAAAAAAATAAATAAAGAGTTGCGTTTAATTTACAGCACGAAGATTTGCATATATTGGATCCAAATTAGAATTGTCAAAATTGCGTAAAGCATTAGACAGCCATTCGCACGCTTCAACGTTTTTAAGCATTCTTTTCTCTTCAAACGAGCCGCTCGTTAATGAAGCTGAAAACTGAATAAAAAATAATAAAAAAAAAAAACAAAACAAAAATATTTAATTTTGCATGTTAGTGCCAGAGACGGTATATTGGGACCGAAAATGGTATATTGACAACTAGAATGGTATATTAGCACTAAAATAGTGTATTGACACTTAATTTTTTATTGGCCCTCAAAGTACATTTTAAGCATTATAAGCATTTTTTTTCTCTTCAAATGATCTGTTTGGTAATGAAGCTGAAAACTGAATAAAATAAAAATAAAAAAATAATCTACAAGTTAGATGAAACGGACTAAGGGAATGAACCGTAATTTATTTCGGCTAAACCGAATCAGAAAGAAATCTAAACAACACTAAGTTGAAATTAACAAATTCTAAACTAAATAATAAATATATACATATGTATAATATTTGTATCTTTATCATACCTATATAATGTTTCTATTAATGATGAGCTGTTTTATTACAGATACAATCTAAAAACCAAGTCTATATCATTGTAAATTAACAACACTATCGACTTGAATTAACCGAAATTGACCCGGAATAATTAAGAAACATTGAACATTTGAATTTTGATAATTATATTTTGAATACAGAAAAAGGTTAATTAATTAAATAATACCTCAGGTGGAATTCGCAAGTGGGTGAGAAGGCTGTCAAGTTCGTCGATTAATACTTTACAATTGTCTGAAACCTGCTCTAAACTGTTATTACGCGATTCTATCTGCACATGTTAAAAAACACAAAAAAAAAAAATTATTTCCAAAACAGACCCTGCATTATGGCTGAATTACAAACAAAGCCCTCGCATTATCAAAAACCGCAAAAAAAAAAAGACCCATCTATTCATATGAAATTCCAAAAATAGCCCCTTATATTTGGAGAACGTGCTCTTAATTTTTTTATTGAGATTCGTTTATTGGAGCTAGTTACCAATTATTTACAGTTTTATAAGTTATCGATTGTATTGATTTACAGTTTTATAAGTTAATAATTTTAATAATTATGTGGCTTACAGATGCGATGTCTTCTCTCATGTGTCGAAGCTTGACATTAAAAATCTGCAACCACTCATCTATATCGTCCACGCAATATGTAGCTGCATCCAAGCCCTGCAATACCTGCTCAATTGCAAACCCACGCAATTACTATTCCTTTTCACTCTTTCAGAAACCAACACTTTTTTTTTTATCTTTCTAATTAAGATGCGACTGTTATTAAATGCTCTCAAACTGCTGAGAGTGCAACACCCTAAAATTTACAAGAAATTTGAGCTTTTTCTCATTTTCAGAAACCAGTTCTATTGTATTTTCCCCCTTTTTTTATTTTTTGTTTCAGTTATAACTGTGAGATTTAAGACGCGAGTGTGATTAAATGCTCAAACCAATCAATAAATTCTAACTGAGCCATACATTTTTTTCAAGTTTCGGACTAAAAGACAGCACATAAATAAACCCCACAAATCATTTAGGATTGACCTAACAATTAAGTCATTTTACTCCAAGAATAAAGTAAAATTAAACAAAATTAAAAAAACAAAAAAGGAAAAGGAAAAAAGCCTGTAATAAAAAATAAGAAAAAAGATACCTCATCAATTAAAGGTTCGGTTTCCAGAATAGAATACACATTGGCTGCTTCCAAAGCGATAAGTTCTTGCTTCATTCTCTCAGAAAATGCGTCCGCTTCCCCAATTCCCATTAAATACCTAAATTAAATAAATTAAAATAATTTAATTTCGCATCAAAACAAATAACATTTAGTGTTCAATTGAGGATGTATGTGAAATCTAGGCCAAGTAAAAGAAACTAGCAAAATGATTACTTTCAATGCTTTCTTTATAGGGTGTGTATATGTGATAATATCATAATTTGAGGTTTGTGAGGGTATAAATGAAAAATGAAACTTTATAAAGATGCAACAGTGATTAAATGCGTATTAAATACCTAAATTCAACATAATTTTGGATCAAAACAAGTAACACGAATTTTCAGCACTTTTTATTGAATCGTACCAATTGACCTCAAATTCCAACTTTCCCTTCTTTAATTTCCATGTTTACTTGAGGATGTACATTTTCATGCTCTGTATGGTGGGTACACGTGATATTTTGACGTTTATAAGGGTTACAAATGAAAAAACAAAACTTTACAAGGGTTAAAACGCAAAAAAAACAAAACTTCCAAATAAAAGACTTACGTGCCAAGAAGAGCTTCAAGATCCTCTTCTTTCTCTTCGTCTTGAGAATTAAGCAAGTCTTTTTCCACACTCACACTTCCCACTTTTATCTCTCTTTCTGTATAATATTCAGCTATTTCATCTCCATTATTTTCATTGGATTCTTCTTCAGAATTATTTGTAGATTTATTTGTGGTTGCTTGAGTTATTGTTGTAATTGACGGTGTATTATCCTAAATAAATAAAATAAGGAAATAAATAAATAAATAAATAACTAAGTAATTATGCGTGTTCAAGTGTCGGTGTATTATCCAGAATTAAATAAAAAACTAGAAACAAATAAGTACGTAAATATATAATTTAATAATTCATGGAATTTTTAGTGCGGTGTACTGTCCTACATATTATCTCACAAAATATAACCATTAAAAAGAAGGAAATAATATTACTTATTTAATAAATCAGAAAGATTCTCAACTTAACCCAAGAAAGCTGAGAAATTCCAAAACTAACTCATCCTTAAATTGAACCCATTTTGGGTTAGTTTGAGAATTTCAAAGTTTTTTGGGTTAGTATAAGAGTCATACCTTATTAATAAGGTGCAATAAATTCATAGAAAAGTGAGCTTAATATATAAAAAAATGAAAAGTAGCTTAATATAAGAAAAAAATGAAACCTTTGCCCAAAGCGCCAGCTCAACAATGTCGATTCCAACAACTTTTGGGAGCTTAGCTAAAATCTCCTTGCACAAATTCAATATACAAAATAACAGACGGTTCCTAAAAATTAAAAATATTAAAATTAGGAAATATAATATTATCAATTAAAAACTGAACAGCCACATGAGATTAAAATAAAACGGTGACTCTCGTCTCAAAAGAATGCACTTCTTTTATCTTTTTCATATTATGTTTCTCACAAATGTTTGTATTATTTATTATTTTTCAGTATATACTGTTTAGTATTCATTGCGCCAAAAATATAATGTTTTATTAAAATCATATGCAATTTTATCACATATATATAATTTATATTGAAAAAAATATGTATTTGGATAATTACCTATCATCAATATTACGCATAGTCCATTGTGGAGGCGCAACACTCTGGCTCCTCAGATTATCAAAACCCTAATTTATATCAAATAAAAATACATTTTCAAATTTAAAATAAAAATAAAATAAAATAACTAAAAAAATTGAAAGAGAATAATTACCATGATAAATGTACAGCCACTTGGATCATTTGAAACGACCTCTAATTTTGCAAGATGCTTCAGCTTATAAAGTTTTGTTGACTGCACATAAAAAACAAAATTAAAAAAAATACCAAATAAAAAAAAGATTATCCCCAATTCTCAGTTAATTAATTAATATTAAAATCTGATGAATAAAACCTCAAGTCCTGCTCCAGATGAATATTTCAAAACTCGAATGAAAGTTTTGCTCTTTTGGCTTCGAGCCGATCGTTTCGCTGCCCAGAAAAACAAATTTTGTGTAATTAATCCATAATTAAGCATAATTAAGTATTTCTAACCCAACTTAACCTCAATTAACATTCAATTGTACTCAATTCACTCTCAATTGTGAAATCAAACACCAAAAAAGGGAATTCAAAAACAAATACATTGATTCACGCAACTTTCAGTCAAACCAGAACCGGTCCGACAGAACAAAAACGAAAAACACAAAGCAAAGGAGAAGAAATTCCAAACAAGAAGGATCAATCAAGTAAAGTTTCCATACTAGTAATGGCCAGAACCCTCGGCTCCGCCAGCCGCCCGAGCTTCTCGAAGATCCCGCGGCCCTTGGCGACACGGATGGAGAGCGCGATCTGCTCGTCCTTGCCGCCCGACCCAGCTATCGCCGCCGCGCATGCTCTCCTCAGCTCCACGTCCTCCGCGCTCGACCTCGCCATTGTCGGATCTCTGCCCAGAAGAAGAAGAAGAAGAAGAAGAAGAAGAAATAAGAGAATTGAAGTCAAACTGAGAATTTTGGTTAGTTTTTGTGTTTGAGAGAGGGTATCGTGAGAGCGTATTTCTTATTGGTAGAGCCGAGAGTGCGAAGTAAAGTACGTGTGTATGCTCTGAGAATAAGAAATGAGCTCTTTCAGAGAGGGTATTGTGAGAGCGTATTTCTTATTGTTAGAGCCGAGAGTACGAAGTAGTAGTACGGAGTAAGATGGTGTCGGTATGTATTCGTGCTCTGCGAATAGTAAATGTGCTCTCGGAATAGTATTTCCCTCGCGCCGTTTCTGTCTGAAGAAGAAGGAGACTGTTTGATTTGTTAGAGAAATGATTTGTGTAGTCATTTGTGTGGTGAACTCATTTCCACTGGCTTGATTAATTATTTTATTCAGATATTTTTGTTTCATAAACTTGTATATTGTATAAATTTTGCATGAATATCAAACATCAACACGTGTGATTAATTAAAAAAAAAGTATTATGATATCCATAATTTTATGTTTAATAACATGCAAGGCATGCAGCAGCTTATATGTGAAACATATCTTACAAAGAATGAGGTGGATTAAATCTTTTTTAATTTAAAATTATAAACATTTAATGAAAGAAAATAATGTATAAAAATATTTATATAAACATGCTCAACTACATATCATATTTCTATCAAACAAATTATAGTGAACTTATCCTACTAAGGATGAGATGACCTAAATTTATTTTAATTACGAAACTATAAAAAATAATGAAAGACACACACACAGGCCATATATACAACATTTATTATAAGCTCAACTACATATCAACTATCAAACAAATTCATTCCGCAAAAATCATTCTCTTACTATATTTCTCAAACATATGTGTGTTTTTTTTAAATCTCTTCCAAAAATATTTTATAAATTTTCAAATATTTACATTTTTTTTTATACAATAACCTCTATAAAAATGGATAACCTATTTATCTTTAAAAAACTTTATCTTACCACTAAAATGCCCCTCACTTTTCACAATGCCATCATCAAAGTTGTCTCTCGTAGGAAGTGAGTCTCACATGCATAAATAAATAAAAAAGTTTAATAATTCCACTAGGAGATAATTTTGCTGATAATCATGAGAAGTGAGGCATTTTGGTGGCTTACCAAGAAATATTTTTATCTTTCTGTAATATATATATATATATACACAATCAAATAATAAGTTCCGACCCATTAAAAAAAGCTCAGTCTATTTTCTTTTGTTCCGGCACGTTATTACTAGACATGCGATACAATAAAAAAAAGAACTTCAAAATAGTTGTCTTTACTTCATCGACTCTGTATACAAGAATAACTTTCTCTCCTTTAACTCCACTCACAAGTATGAAATTTACATGCAAAGAACAACATAAATAATTGTTATAGTTTTGATTTTGTTTTAAAAAATATATTTTCTAAGTTCTAACAACCCGCAACACAGAGTTACACAGGAGAAAACAGATAGCTAATAAGAGCGCCAAAAGAACGAGTCCATCTATTTTTGTGGCGCATTTGTGAATTGGTCCTTGTAAAAAGAGGGATTTATTCTTATTGCCTTGTATATTTACAATTTTTCATTTGACTTGGTTGTGAAATATTATAAATTGAAATAATAAACATAAATTGAATTCCTAATGAAACAAACTTAAGAACAAACTGAAAAACAAAGACCGCCAATTGGAAAATTGTATCAAAATTCAAAATAAAACAGCAACTTCGTTCTGAAAAAAATTATAAGAAACATTATTTGAAACAAACTGGAAAGAAAAAGAAAGAGAACAGATAATGCTTGGAAAATAGCATCAAAATAGAACAGCAGTTTCATTCCAAATTAATGTAGCTAATATTCCATAAACATTCCACAACATAATATCTGACATTTTGAAAATAAAAATAAAAATTATTTATTCAAATAATTAAAACTTCACTGCATCTAAAGCTGCAATTTCCTCATTTGACAGCACATCAACAGTCGGTTCATACATGTAATAATCCTTCTTTTTTCTGATACAAAAATAACAAAAAAAAAACATTTTTAAGATAAAATAAAATAAAACACATGATATTTTCACATCAATTCAGCAAAAAATGATTTGAAATTTTGGGCTGCTACAAATTTTCATTAAAATACAAAATCATCAAAAAGTTCTTATAGATAAATAAATCTACAAATGTTAAAAATATATTAAATAAAGAAAAGATTATAAATAAAAAAAGAAAAAAATACCGAATAACGGATCCTTTAGTTCCAAAGTACTTTGTCACATCCAACGCATTTTTACCCGCTTTACTGAAAAAAATAAAATAAACTAATCATGTATTTAATATTAAAAAAAATGGGAGATCTAAAATCTCTAATACATTTTTCTTTTCTGAGCCCAATTTTTTATATACATAACTACTTTTATCAAATCAATAAACATTTTTTATCGCATAATAAAGTAAATTTATCCCATTACTAAAAAAAATATACCTTAAATCATAACCACGCCTCACTTTTTTACCTAATTTTGCTTCTCTAACAGCAGAAACGCTCTGAGTCGCTATCTATTTTATTATATAAAATAATTAATTAAAAAAATATAATGCAAATATGAAATAAAATAATAATTTATTAAAATAAAAGAATAAAAAGAAAAGTGAGAAACTGACCTCATATAATTGCTCCCTTATTGCTACTGCAATTGCTGGCTGTTTTAAAAATTAAAAATTCAAATTTAAAAAAGTTAATTTATTTTAGAAATAATTATTACAGAAATAAATGAAGTAAAATACAATGTGGGTATATTATTCGTATCACTGATTAAATAAAAAACACAATAATTACCACGAAAAAGAAATCACAATACAATTATAAGTTTTTCTGAACATTACATACATACATTTACTCGGTACTTATAAGTTATAACAGGAATATAAAATTTTGGACAACATGATTTTATTAGAGCAAAAATAAATAAATAAATATATACATAAAGGGAGATGCTAAACAACATACGTATGTTCGAACATACGTTTTTTTAAAATACCGGTAAAGTGGTTATAAAAAGTAAAAATTCAAATTTCAACCGTATGGATGTAATATATATGTTATGAATATGTTGTGGATTAATTTTCACGGGAATCAGAATAATATATCATTGCCATCATGTATCATCAAACTATTATTCCGATATATGTTTTGAATAGTGCTGCATATTTTTGATGATATATGATGACAATGTTATAATATTCTGATTTTTGTGAAAATTAATCTCCAACATATTTATAACATATATATTACATCCGTACGGTTGAAATTTTTATTTTTATTTTTTTAATACATATTTTGGGTGTGGCAAAAAAACGTATGTTGTGCATACGTATGTTGTTTAGCCACACCCATATATATATATATATATGAATAAATAAATAAATGAATAAATATATAAATAATAATAATAATAATATAAAATAAATAGATAAATTTACCGCCACTTCAGGATCCACAATATTCAAATCATCGCATAAAATTTTCGCAAATTCTTCTGGATCGCTTTCAAAATTACTTATATCCTATAAATTTCATAACATAATCATAAATTAATAATAATATTAATTTTTATTATTATTATCCCAAAACAAATGTAAGATTTTGTACATACCCATAAGAAATTATCTCTTAAAACAGTATTATTTACCCTCAAATCAACCTGAAAAATTAACATAATTACTCATTTATTTTTTAATTATTTTTATTTTTAGAGAGAGAGAGATAGAGAGAGAGAGAGAGAGAGAGAGAGAGAAACCCTAATTGGAACAATTTTCTCTTTAATATACATTTCTTGACCTCCATACGAACGAAAATCCGCCAATTGCGACTTAAACACCAAAAAAAAAAAAATCATAAAAATAAATAAAATAAATAAATAATAAAAATATTAATTAGTTAAATAAACTAAACAAATACACATACTTGAATAGATTGTGAAATCTGAGTAACAAATGCTGCTGGCAATTTCAAATCTTTAACGGTCCTTTTCGCAAAAGTACTCACTTCTGAATCCGGATCTTTAATCAAAATAAATAATCTTAAATCAATAAATCAACAAATAATTAAAAAATAAATAAGTACATAAAAGAAATATTAATTAATAATTAATTACTTAATTAAATGAATAAATAAATTAATTAAAATAAATAAATAGAAAATAGTTAGAAATAGAAATAATACCGTCAGGATTCCATGTGAAAGCATCTTTATAATGCTGACCGTCCAATTCAATATCCAAATTTATCGGTACTAAATTTTCTCTTGTTGGCCTGCTTATTATTTTTGTATATTTTAATTAAAACAAATAAAAGGAAAGGAAATAAATAATAGGAAAAAAAGGAAAAATGAAAAAAGAGAATAATGAATTAGAGCATACATTCTAAACTTCATGGATGATTTAGAGCTACTTGCTGAAAAAGATTTCATGCTCTCACCTCCTTTTTCTGTACAGAACAAAATTGATTATAGAAAAGCAGTAAGAAAAAGCTGAAACTTTTTCATTTTTTTAACAATCAACTCCAAAATTTTCTTAATTGGTCTTTATAATTCATCTTTAAAGTAAACTGATTCCGGAATTACTTGAGCAAAATAGACAAAATTGAATAAACTCAGGTCATAATTGAGGTAAAATACAACAACCTATGGCCAACTTATGCTAAAAAAATATAAGAAAGATAACCAACAAAATAAATCAGTGAGAAATCACCAATTCTAAACGGACAAAAATCAGAACTCACCAAAATAACTGAAAAAAGAAATCGAATTCTAGGGCTCGGTAAATGCGAAAAGTGGTAAGGAGGAGAAGATGAGTACGAGAGGCGGAGAGGATGCGAGCTTCTTGATGAAGAGCGAAGCTCAGAAGCTCAGCAATGGCTGTTGGTCCCGTTTTTTTGTTTCCTTGTTTTTGTTTCGGTGGGAGGGAAAAGAAAAAGAGAGGAAGAAGAAGAAGAGAAAGAAAACCGGGATTTCATTTCCTTATTTTGCTTCTCTTTTATTTCCCTTCTTCTTTCTCTTTTTCGCCTAAAACCGGGATTTCATTTCCTTATTTTGCTTCTCTGATATTTATTTATGAGAAATTTACAAATAACCCCATATATTTTCTGAATATTATAAACAACCCCCTACATTTTCAAAAATTACAAAAAAATCCTGTCAGAAATATTTTCTTTACAAATAAGCCCCTACATCCACTTTTCTATCCATTTAACGGTTAAATTTTTTAAAATGATCAAAATACCCTTAGGAAATATTAAAGGGGATATGATAGAGCACGACTGTTCATGACGGATCCAATAACAATATATATAATTTTTTTTTCTAATAACAATATATACATAAAAAGTGAAAAAAGGTATATAAAAATGGGAAAACAGTATATAAATGTAAACAAAATAAAAAATACACAAAAATAAACAATAGTATATTAAATGGCAAAACAGTATATAAAATGAGAAAACAATATATAAAATGAAAAAAAAAGTATATCAATATTACCTTTGTGCTACAAGGTCTTAGTCGTGTTTGCACATTTCCCATAAAGTTAAATAAACAAAAGAAACTAAAATAAAAATAATTAAATCAACATAAAAGAATAAAAAAATTTGAAAAGATAAAAGAGTTAAAAAGTAAAAATAATTAAATTAAAAAAGTTAAAAAAGTTAAAAAAAATTAAATAAAAAATAAAAATAAAAAATAAAAATAAAAATAAAAATAAAAATAAAAATAAAAATAAAAATAAAAATAAAAATAAAAAATAAATTTAAAAATAATAATAAATAAAAATAATAACAATATTTATTATTATGATTTGGTGAGTTTGGTGAATTTTTGATCATTTTAAAAAATTTAACCAATCGTGATTCGGTGAATTTTTTTTAAATAAAAAATTCATGCTACTGTCAAAATTAGTGGCAGAACAGTATATATCAATCATGATTCGGTGAATTTTTTTTGAAATACATGTATTTCTATGTATGCCTCCCCCCACCACCAAAAACCCATTTTTTTTTGTATAGTGTTAATCAGTAGAAAGATAATTTTTTGGCCCCCAATAATCGTGATCCGTCACTCCTCATTATTGACATACAAATTCCTCTTTTATATTAAATAGAATTTTTGTATCAATAATTATTATTTTTATTTATTATTATATTAATAATTATTTTTATTTAACTTTTTTTATTTTTATTTTTATCTAATTATTTTTTTTTTTAACTCTTTTATTTTTTTCAATTTTTTATGTTTATTTAACTATTTTTATTTTTATTTATTTTCTTTTGTTTATTTATCTTTATGGGAAATGTGCAAACACGACATCACTATAGATATACTGTTTTTTCCATTTTATATATTATTTTCTCATTTTATATTTTATTTTGCTATTTAATATATTGTTGTTTATTCTTTGTATATTTTTTATTTTTACTTTTATATACTTGTTATCCCATTTATATATTGTTTTCTCATTTTTATATATTGTTTTCACTTTTTATGTATATACTGTTATTAGAAAATAAATTATATATATTGTTATTAGAAAATAAATTATATATACTGTTATTGGATCCGTCATGAACAGTTGTGCTACAGTACCACGATACCATCATGCTCTATCAAGTCTCCTTTAATATTGATGAGGGTATTTTGGTCATTTTAAAAAATTTAACCATTAAATGGATGGAAAAATGGATGTAGGGAGTTATTTGTAAAGAAACATTTCTGACAAGGAGTTTTTTATAATATTTGAAAAGATAGGAAATTATTTGTAATATTCAAAAAAGATAGGAAGTTATTTGTAAATTTTCCTTTATTTATTTATTTTCCTACTTTATGTTTTTGTTCTTTTATGGATGGAAAGCGGGAACTCATTTATGAATAATTTTTTTTTTTTTTTGTATGAGATAGACAAAAGTAGGACTCGACAATCTATTATATTTATATATTTTTGTCTGAAGATATTTGGAGAGAGTTAAAAATCCCTCTTCCAAACTTTGAAACTATTTTCATCTAATATGTAATAAAGATATTTACAAATATATATTTCTTTCTTTTGCTATAATCCAACCGGCCTTGTACATCTCGGCCCTTTTTCCTCCAAAAAACTAATCTAAAATTCCAAACGGTCCAAAATTAAAAAAACACTTTAAAAAGAAATCTTCCACCTTGAAACTTCGAAGGTATCACAAAGATATTACTCTCGCCTCCTTATCCCTTATTCATCATTGTTTGTTGAATCTCTTTCTCTTCTCTCTTCAACGGATACACATTTTGGATAAATAGCCATGATAATACCTTCTTCTTCTTCCAGAATCTCGTCGATTAACTTATCCCCTGAGATACAAATTCGTAAATATTTTTGAAATAAAGAACTGGTTAGCATCACATCTTATAAGGCGGCTTGCTCGTTTTTCAGCTTTTTAGTGAAATTTTCCATATTTTTATCTCAATTCCCACCAATATCTTAACAAATACCGATTCCTGATTAAAGTAGGACTCATCAAACATTTATGTCAACTAACTTCTAAAATTGATTTTAGCAAATCAAAGCTTCTTTATTGAAAGTTTATGGCTTGGTGGAAAACAACCAAGGCATGATAAGGCATATTTAGTGTGACTGCACACACAATAGATGATTCAAATTAGTCATACCAATTCAATCAGTACCATATCACAATTTGCTCGTACTTCAAAAAAATTTGATATATTGCATTAACATATTGAATAAAGTCAAGCATATAAAACATATATTTTTTTAGTCAAAATACATTTGGCTCAATAAAACATAGAGATTATATAACATATAATATTATTCTACCCAAATATCACATTAACATTGCATTTTCACTATTTTAAATAAACCTCAAATCAACATCAATGTCACGCAATCCATTATTAATGCATAATTCGAACATGAGGATGAGAGATCACCAGGATCGAGAGATCTGAGACATCAGATCTATCATGGATCTCTACTCTCTTGACATAGAGCACATATGGCAACAGAAATGTGTACAATAATCATTACATATTACATGGTGTTTCCTAAAAATAAGATACAAAATAAGAAGAGCTCGTAAGGTATGTGAAGAATGTAAATTCTCGTACCAGCAAAAAATAAGAAATAATGTGTAATTTTTGAGAAAAGAGAAAGAAATAATGTACCTATGTACCAAAACATTTTAATTAACGATGCCTACAGGACTTTCAACAACAAAACCAAAAAAATATGTACCAAAACATTCCATAATATCGTTAGAGGGATGTCTTTGAATTTTAAACTTAAATAAAATATAGAGGGACTTTTTGTAATTTTCATGTAATGAGCCACTCAGTGCTTACATGCTTTTTTAAGCAAAAAATAACAATAATGAGCCATATCACCCTAACGATTTTTAATTCATACCATATAATTTTAATCCAACTTGAGCAGACATTTATGTTATCTTATTGGATATATGATAACAAGATTTATTAAAAACTGAAGAAGTAAATAAGGCACTACAGTTGGCAAGTTAATAGTTTTGTTACTATAAAGAATTATTGTTCTATTAATCTTTTCATATTGTTTTCCTCATTTTCTCCCAATAACTGAGAACTCTTAGTCAAATGCTGTATTTTGATCATATAGAATCCGTTTGAATTTTTCCTTTATTTTGTGCTCCATATTAGCACAATTCTAATTTAGTTTATTTACTCGTCAGAATATGTGAACTAGAAATTATATGTGAAATAATAAAACAGGCCACAACAAAAAAAAAAATCTTTATATAATTAGATTTTTAAAATATATTGTACTAAATATTTTATTTTTACTAACAAGAAAATTAAACATTCTCAACATTGCGTATATAATATCCTCCCCACGCCAAACTCTCCATTAGTAATAAAAAGTACTTCTACTACCAATTATTATAATATAATAATATTATATCTAGATTAAGTAAAAAGTGCATGAGAGCAAAAAGTGCATGATAACCCACATTTCTTTTGTTTTATGTAGTAGTTAGAAAATAGCATAAAAATGCATGATTCTTCTATTCATATCTCATAAAACATATAAATATCAGTAGCACCGCATATATAGAAGCCATAGTTCTCTTTTACATTTTAGCTTATGTGCTTTTTTTTTCTTATGCAAAAAATACAAAAACATATTCTAGTCTGAAATTGGAGAGAACTAAAATCATCTTGTAAAAATCAAGTTCCTTGAATGAAACCAAATACAGAAGATGTGCGGCGAGAACTTAGTATTGTGCAATGTTTGTTTATGACACCCAGATAATAGAATTTAGAGAAGCTTTTGAAGATGAGAAAAATATGTACATTTTGATAGAACTATGTGATAATAATAAATAGTAATTTGAGGCGCGTGACTGACCGCCACTTGAAAAAGACCGAATCCAACTATTATGAAAAGGAAACTATAGTCAAAACGGTTAAGTTGAGCATATGTTTTCTGTTATATTTAGTATCTGATGTATATATATTTAGTACCATAAATAAATAATATCTTTGCAGAATTAATGATTAAAATAACGATTCGGGTTTTCACATATATTATAATCTAATAACAAATAATAGAGATAACTAGCAATACCTTCGCACTTTGCGCAAGAATTGAATGAATGACTAAATAAATAAATAAAGAAAATTAATAATTAATTAATACAAAAATAAATTTACCGCCATATACTCAAATCATCACGTAATATTCTTCTAGATCGATTTCAAAATTACTTATGTCCTATAATAATAATAATAATAATAATAATAATAATAATAATAATAATAATAATAATAATAATAATAAGAAGTTATCTCAAAATAGAATTTGTAAGATTTTGTACGTACCCATAAGAATTTTCTCTTAAAACTGTATTATTATCCTTAGATCAACCTAAAAAATTTAACATAATTACTTTATTTTTTTCATGTTTTAATTTTTTTTAGAGAGAGAGCAAGAGAGAACCTTAATTGGAACAATTTTCTATTTAATATACATTTCTTGATTTCCATATGAACGAAAATCCGCCAATTGCGACTTAAACACAAAAAGAAAAAATAATCATAAAATAAAAAAGTAATTTTCCATAATATAAATAGATATCTTAATTTAAAAATTTGTTAAACAAAATGCATACGTGTATTGATTGTGAAATTCGGGTGATAAATGCAACTGGTAATTTCAAAATTTTTATGGTCCTTTTCGCAAAATTGCTCACTTATGAATCCGGATCTTTAGTCAAAATAAATAACATTAAATAAAAATTAAAAAATAAATAACAAATCAATAAAAAAATTAAAGAAATGAATAAATCAATCTAAATAAATAACAAATCAATCAATAATTAAAAAATAAATCAAATAAATAAATCAATTAAATCAAATAAATAAATAAATAAATAGATAGATAGAAACAGAAATAATATCGTCAGGATTCCATGTGAAAGCATCTTTATAATGCTGACCGTTCAATTCAATATCCAAATATATTGGTACTAAATTTTCTCTTTTTGGCTTGCTTATAATTTTTGCATGTTTGAATTAAAATGAATAAAAAATTACCAACGAAATGCAATAAAAAATATCTTTACATTTATATTCTAAACTTCATGGACGTTTTGGAGCTGCTTGCTGAAAAGGATTTCATCCTCACTTTTTTTTTCCTTTACAGAACAAAATTGATTATAAAAAAACAGTATAAAAACTGAAACTTTTTTTTTTTTTTTGAATGCGAACTTTTATTTCATTCTTTCATGGGAACTCATTTATGGTTCTCTTTTCATTTCTTTTTGTGAGATTCAATCAATATTTAATGAGTATAGAGACTTTATTAAATATAAACATATGTCCGAAATTGAACTTATGAGTCATGATTTCTTGCTACACATGCAATATGATCCGCTAACTAAGTTATGGATTATTTGTTAGGTTTTGTTTTGTAAATGTATTTTTTGTATATTTTTTTTGTATTTATAAATATAGACGAGATATATAGAATTAGGACTTCATAGACTTGATAGTCTGTTTTATTTTGTTCAAATTATAGATATTTAGATAACTAAACTTACATAATTAGATTTTCAAAAATATAAATAATAATTTATTTATATTTAATTAACAAAAAATAAAAAAAATGTTGTTTGGTGTGGAATTACTCCCAATTATTTCTACGTTTTGAACAGGTGTACATGCATGATATTTTTGACGATTTGTCGTACACATAAGATTCCACCTAAATTTTTATTAAAATTAATATTTATGAAGTGAGACATACCTTGATCTATCAGAGGCAAGAATTTTTTTAGGAATGAAATTTATTAACAGAGATGATCAGATGATCATTGGTTTCTCCGGGTCCATTATTTCAACCAACAGCACATTGTTTTTTGTATCTACAAAATCGACCAGATCAAACACAATTTTGTTAAAATTCTCACTCATGTACTCTCCAATTATTGGTACTATCGCATTTGAATCCTATGTTATCTAATAGTAACTATATTCATTACTATTTTCAAAATAAAGGACTGTATAGCATCACATATGATAAAGCTTGGGGTTGCTAGTTTTTCACATTTTTAGTGAAAATCCCCTTATTTTTATCTCGATTCCCACCAATATCTTAAAAATGACTGATTTAGGGCTAAAGTAGAACTCATAAAACATTTTTGGCAATTATAACTTCTAAAATTGATTTTAGCAAATAAAAGCTTCTTTATTGAAAGTTATGTCTTGGTGGCAAACAAATAAGGCATGAACTCAAATTAGTCATACCAATACCAATTCAATTGGAACAATATCAAAATTTGTTGGTACCACAAAATAAACTTAATATATCTTCATTAACTTGGAATTTAATGTCTAAATTTTGCTAAGCAGATGAATATACAATTTTGGATAAAAAAAAGAAGCAAACCTCAACACAAAACAAATTGCAATAGTAAATTTAATTAGTAAAAGGAAAACTCAACCCAACAAACGTTTTCTCTAACGAACTCATACAAAAAAAAAATTATCAAAATCCTAAACCACTTTGCAAGTCAATTTTACATTCAAGCCCCTATTGCACGAGACATCTCCTAATCCTCTATAATATCCTGCACATCCAAACCTACGGAGAAACTAGTACGGAAGAAAAAGTATCCCTACTTTAGTGATAAAAAGTACTTCTACTACAAAATTATATCTAGATTATACAAATTAATAAAAAAACAAGAGCAAAAAGTGAATGATTCTACCTCAAAAAAAAAAAATGCATGATAATTCACATTTCTTTTGTTTTATGTAGTAGTTAGAAAATAGCATAAAAAGCATGATTCCTATGTTCATATCCCATTAAACATATAAATATCGGTAGCACAACATACATAAAAGACATAGTTTTCTTTTTCATTTTAGCTTATGTGCTTTTTCTTCCGGCAATAAATACAAAAACATCCTGTAGTGAGAGATTGGAGCAAACTAAAACCATCTTATAAAAATCAATTTCCTTAACCCATTCCGTCACAAACTTACATATCTGAATCTCACTTGACGACACCCTCTCTTCCTTCATCTTACGTAGCACCACCTCATGACTACTTCCTTCACTCGGAAGTCACCGCATCACCGCTGACCCAAACAAGCTCAGTTTCTTCTATCCTTACACTGGAAGCGAGCACATGAAATTAGATAACAGCACAAGTTTGCAAATTTTAAATATTAGATCAAATTCTTCCGTAACAACTCGACATCCATTAAAATTACTGAACTTACTTCGTGCTCCGGGTTTTACAGAATTTGATTAGCATATATCAATTAATTCAAGATAAGTCTTATCTTTTTGGAATTTAATGCTAATGGTTGTTTTATTAAGGATCTACAAGCCAAGCAAGTTCTTCTCGAGGGGCAACTCATTAATGGACTCTATCGTGTTGAACTTCCTTCTTTCTCTTCTTCCGAAGTTCTTTTGACTGAAATTGCCACTCAAATATGCCACACATTTTTTTTGATATTTTATCTCTTTTGCTTAAAAAAATTAAATTAAAGCTAAAGATACTTTTTTTTCTTTTTCTTTTTGTATGGACTGTAATAAGAGCAAAATTCATAAATTTCCTTTTGATACGAACACATTTATTTCACCTTCACCCATAAAATTAATTCACACGCTTGTTGGGATTCTTCCCCTATTGAATCAACCGATGGTTACAAGTACTCAATTTTCTTGGATATATTTTTAAATTTTTTGAAAGTGAAGTCCAATTAGCCTTTACTAATTTACTAATTAATGGATACGGTGGGTATGTTATATTCGTAAATATTCTTAAAATAAAGAATTGGTTGACATCCCATGTAATGAAACTTTGGGGTTGCTTGATTTTCACCTTTTTATTTTCACCATTTTAGTAAAAAGGGCAAATTTCATATGTACCCCTGCAAAACATCATAATTTCATATATACCCTACAAAAAGTGAAATATCATCAATATCCTACAAAATCACTCAAATATTATGGATACCCCTACAAAATCATGTATATATCATGAATACCCCTACAAAGTTTTAAAATATCATGAACACCCTTATCATTAATATTCCGTCAAAATTTGTCAATCAAATAACATTTATAATTATTGCATTATTATTAATTACTTTATTAAAATATAAAAAGATTATTATATACTAATTTTTTATTAATTTCTTTAGAAAAATATAAATTTTTCTCTCAAACATATTCATCTTGAACCTATTATATATAAATATATAAACTAAAAAGTACAAAAAATAACTCAATATATATTATTACCATATTTACTTTGAGAAAAAATGAAAAAAAAGTTAATATTAACACTAAGTATATCATAAGGGTATCTATGATATTTGAGTGATTTTGTAGGGGTATTGGTGATATTTCACCTTTTGTAAGGGTATACGTGAAATATTATGATGTTTTGTAGGGTACACGTGATATTTGGCCTAGTAAAAATGTCCATATTCTTATCTCAGTTTCCACCAACATCTAATTTACTGATTCAGGATCAAAGTAGGGCTCATCAAACATTTCTCTCAACTAACTTGTAAAACTGATTTTAGCAAATAAAAACTTTTATATTGAAAGTTATGGCTTGGTGGCAAACAAATAAGGCATGATAAGCTATATTTAGTGTGACTGTGCACACAAAATAGATGACTCAAAATAGTCATACCAATTCAATTTGTACCACACTTAAATTTGTTGGTACCGCAAATTAAATTTAATATAATGCATTAACATAATGAATAAAATCAAGCATATAAAACATATTCTTTCGCCAAAACGCATTTTGCTCAATAAACCAGAGATTATATGAACATCATATTGTTCTACTCAAATATTACATTTACATTGCATTTTAATTCTTTTAAATAGATCTCAAGTCAACATAAATATCACGCAATCCATTATTAATGCATAATTCAAAAATGGAGAGGCAAGATCATGAGGATCGAGCGATCTAAGCCATCAGATATATTATTTAATTTATATTATACAATGTGTATATATCATTATCTATACAAAAAGAAACTACATATTAGGTCTAAAAATATCAAACATCCCAGTTACCCCATTATTAGCATGGAATTTAAGGTTTAGATTTTACCCAAGTGAACAAATATACAAATTCAGGGAAAAGAAAAAAAAAAAAAAAAAAAAACTCAACAAAAAACAAATTGCCATAGTAAAATTAACCGCCAACAAACTTTTTCTCTAACGAACTCATACCAAAGAAAGAAAAAAAAAGTACCAAATCCTAAACCACTTTTCCCAAGTCAATTTTGCATTCAATCCCCTAAAAGAACCCTAATTGCTCAAAAACAAAAGTCCGTCTCCACCAAACTTCAAACGCCCTTTACAAATTAGGGCAATTTTGCATTCAAGCCCCTAAAAAAACCCTAATTACTCAAATACGGCCAAACAAAACTCCGTCTCAGCCATCATCTCAACCTCCCTTTCCAAATTAACTTTGCATTCGAGCCCCTATAAAAACCCTTATTATTACTCAAACCCTAATTATTACTCAAATAGGGCCTCACAAAAGTCCGTCTCCACCAAACCTCAAACGCCCTTCCCAAATCCGGACAACTTTTCCCGCCTTCCAAAAACGCCCCTAACCAATTCATCAAAATCCCCTTTTGGTCCTCCAAATCGAGGGTCAAAATCGTCCTTCCGATTCCCTCTTCCAAAACCTTCCCATCAAAAGACCTAATTCCGTTTTTCAACCAATTATAATCCTCCATTAATGGCTTCAACCAAACATTTAACAACTCGAGCTTTGTTTCTTTATTTGGAAGCATTTCTCCTTTTCCGATTCCTATAAAGAGTCGAGCTGTGATTTTACTCGCCACGTGGCGCGATATGATTGGTAGATTTTCATGAAGTTTTGCTAGCTCATTTTGATTGGACCAAATTGTGATAAAATCCTCACAATTGTTTCTGTCGGATAAAATATCAACCAACCAAAGCAAATTATCTGCTTCCAAATTAATTTTTTTGAAAATAATTTCTCTACTTTCCAAGGGCCTTTCCGCAAAATTAGTTTCTGAAGCTTGTTTAAAAGAGTCTACTAAGGAATCTAAACAAACTTGACAGGAATTATAAAGGGTTTCCGAGCAAAAATCCATGGATTCATTAGTGCAAAAACTAGAGTTTTGAGTGTTATTTTCCTTTAGTAATTTCAAAACTAGGGTTTTCATCTCGCGGCGAGCTCGGTCGTCAGAGCTGTTAAGAACCATGTGCATGATCTGATTTAGGGTTTCGTTCAGAGGAGTTAGGGTTTCGGAAGAAACACGTTTTAGTAAAGGGGAAGTGTGATAAGGGCTTGAGGCGTAATTGTTCGGACTTTGAGGGGTGTTTTTGCGAATTTGGAGGTTTTTGATGGAAGAAATAACATTTTGCTCTTCTTCTTCTGAGATCCAAGGAACTGAGGATAAATAATCGATGCATGATTTGATGCATGAGTTGAAAGAAAGAGATTCAGCCACCTGTAATAAAATAATATTAAAAATATAAAAAATATTAAAGATGTAAAAATATAGATGTAAAGTATTAAGAATATTTAATGTAGAAAAGGAAAATATGCAAGTAATGTACTAAAAATATTAAATAAAAAAAAAATATGAATAAGCTTAATAAAATTAGGAAATATTAACAATATTATAAATATTTAAATAAGAAGAAATATTAAAAATATTACATGAAAAGAACTGGCATCAAGTTCAGGCAAGTAACATAAAAATTAAAATTTCATACAACACACAGTTTATCTCTTTTCTCTTTTTTCCGTTATATTTTTGGATCTTTAACTATAGAAATAAGTTGGGACTCAATTTAGCTTCATTTACCCTCATGCAATAAACCAATGAAAAAATGCAAATAAAACCCAAATAAAATTAAAAAAAATAAAAACAAACTAAAGATAAAAAATAATAATTTTCAAAACAAACCTTTAAAATTCTTAGAACTCGCGACACATTTTAGTTTACTTATTTACTCAATTCACTCTCACCCAAAATTCCAGTGGGAAAAGCAAATAAAAATAAATAAACTAAAATTAATAAAAAAAATATACCTTCAAAATCCTCAAAACTCGCGACACATTTTGTTTTACCAATCTATTCTTAACATCTTTACAATACATCAATCCAATCGTTTCCACATAAATTTCCACATCTTCACACTCAAACAACTCAATACAGCAATTTTGCGAATCGGCCCTCAAACTTCCCAATTTCTCCTCAAAAAACTCGCTATTTACAGCTAGGATTTCCTTGTGCACACTCATTTTTACCGCCAGATTTTCTTTTCCGTACAGAATCACTTTTAAATCGCTCGTTTCAGGTTGACCAAATCCAACCGAAATCTTTTTCGGTTGACTTTCTGAATTTGGGTCAACAATTGGAGGGTCTGTTTGTAAATTTTGTGAATTTGAGGGGTTAATTTGTGGATTTTGTGAATTTGAGGGGTTGGTTTGTGAATTTGAGGGGTTAGTTTGTGAATTTGAGGGGTTAGTTTGTGAATTTGAGGGGTTGATTTGGGGATTTTGAGGGTTTGGTCGATTTGAGGGGTCGATTTGTAAATTTTCTAAATTTTGAGATCTTTGAGAAGGGGTTTTTTCTTTTTTGTGGGGTTTTTGTAAATTAGGGTTTTTTAGGGTTTTTTGAAGAGCGGCTGGAGAGGGACAGCACCAAAATCCTTCTGGCGTTACTGCGATTGGTACGTTTCGGATTTTTGTATTTTTGACCCTAAAATCCGACATATTTATTTTGTTTATGAAAAGTTGTTTATTGATTGATTATTTGCGTCTCATTGGATTGAAATGCTCGAATTGTTGAAATTTGAGGTTGGTTTTTGGATCCTCGAATGAACAACTCTGTAAGATGAGAAACAAAATTGCAAAATTTATCTATTTAGTTGTTAAAAAAAAATGTAATAATTGATCAGCTTGATAAAAGACAAGCTTTTCTCCCTTTTTAACCAAAAAAAGAAAAATAAATTGAACATTTCTCACTGGATTTCGTCAAAAAAGTTCAATTTAAATAAAACACGCATGCCAAAAACTATAGAAAGACAAGACAAAATTACTGCTTCACTAACCCTCAAATACTTTACCAAAACAAAACCGCATCCCTTAAACAAAAAGACCATAAAATTCAAAATTAGTAAGAAAAAAAAAATATTCTTCAAAGCTGTACCGTTTCTCACCGAAACCCACTTTCCCAAATCTCCTAAATTCTCGGTAGAATTAACTAACAAAAGAGTGCTTCAAAACCCAAATCGAGTAACCTAAAACCACACTAATCAACCCAATTCCCCCAACTAATTCTCCAAAACAGAAAAGACCCATCATAGTAAAAACAAAGAACAATCAAATTTACCCATAAAAAAGGTACAAAAAGGTGAAAAAAAATAGTAACAAACCAGTACAGAAGCTATCAAGCTTTTACATCAACCAACAATGCCGCTTCTTTCCCCCCTCAGATTTCACATAAACCAACTAAATTTATTCCTCTCTCTCTCTCTCTCTCTCTCTCTTGGGTGTTTGGTGGATTTGTCTTTAAAATAAAGAAATGGGGTCAGGAAGGAGTCTTGAAAGTTGAAAGAAAGAAAGAAAGAGAAATTAGTGTTTTTGCTGTTTTGATTTCACTCCTTTTCTCTTCTCAACCGATTCTTTTGTGCTCTTATCTATACACTTGGTCTACCAATTACCATACACAAAAAAGAGGATTAACCTTTTGATATATTTTTATAAAGAGAAAATATTCAGATTGATCAGCTTTTTCGAGTTTCCAGAAGAGTTCATGTGTATAAATATCACATAAACATCACTATATCATATTGTTATAATATTTTCGGTTGCCTGTTATATATTTTTATTTTAATATACTATGTTATATGTCTGTTCTATCTTTTTATATGTAAATATATATTTTGTAATTTTGTTATATCTTTTTAAATTTTGACGATATTAGTGATAAATAAAGGAATTATGCATATCAGGTTCTATAAAAATATGATTTAATATAAAAAGATGTGTCATTGGTTACATGATGCATCTGTCATTTTGAAATTATTAAGGAGTATATGATTAATGATCTTACAACTTAAGATTATTAAATTACATAAATTATTAATGCGAATAAGATTAAGAGGCGTGCTATCAACAAATAAAACCAAGGACCCGTGCTTGTATTATGGGGAGTTGGAGTGAAGGTTTTTGTTTTTTGAAATAGGGGGAGTTGGAGTGAAGGTTACCATACATTATTTTTGTTTTAATTTATAAAATTGTTTTGAATTCTTTCCGTAAATAATAAATAGATACTTTTTTTCTAATTATCTAACCCTACCTTACTTAGTAATAGTTATGATATTAAAATGGATTCTATTAAATTACTCAAAAATTACTCAAAAAAAAGGGATTCTATTAATTGTAATTTTATAATGTTAATTATTCTTGATGTATGCTATAGTAAATTTGAAGGAAGATTGTGTCAGTTTGGGGCTTGTTTTATTGTGTTCTTTGTGCTCCATTTAGAAGATATAAAAGAGAAACATGAAAACAAGACGGATTTGTGTATGTTCAAAATAGGACGATATATATTATTTTTTCATTTTTCAATATATCTTTTGTTTTATATATATTGTTTTCATTTTTTAAGTATATCATGTTATTGTTTCTAAAAAATAAATTTTATATATTGTTCATTTAATTTTATATATTATTTAATGTTTCTACGAATTTTTTTCGTCATGCTACATGACAGAAAAATTCACCGTGCAGTATCAAATCCAATATAAAATTGAGGTTTATAAACCATCATAAATTTATAATTGAAAATCTAGTGGGAATTGAGAACAGGAACCTTATTCAAGGAGATGGCCGTGAATTTGTTTGCTTATCGCCATTCATGAGAGACCATGATGTTTTATGGATAAGCCCCTCGATTTTGGTTTTATTCCCATTTAATATTATTGTTAATATTATTTTGGAAGCATTCCTCCTCTTTTTGTGGTCTTGTGTTTTGTTTTCTTGGGAGTTTGAAAATTTTCTTATTGTTTGTTTTCTAGGATGAATTGAACATATCAAGCTAGTGGGATCAAAACACTCATTATATGCCAAGTTGGGCTAACATGTTTCAAAAGAGACTTTTGTCCAGAAGCCTCTGGGCCTTGTACAGTGGTAAACATCTTGTGCAAAAATAATTTAGATTATCACTAATTGAGGGTTTTGCTGATTGTGTGTTACATAGAATTTCAATGAAGGATTTTTTTTTCTCTTCTCTGATTTAGGTGAAAATTTCAGTTAAATGAAGGAATGTTTTTCTTTAGTTTTTTCAATCAAAAGGCTCAAAAAACTCCTCCAGCACTAAAACTTACCATTTCAGTCTTCCACCTAAATAATATGAAAGGACATAATAGTAATTTTAGCATTAGAAGATTGACTATTCTCTCTCCCTTCATCATTCTCTCCCGTGGTTTCTGATCTCTTCGTTAGAG
This sequence comes from Juncus inflexus, assembly GCA_024447665.1. Lineage (NCBI taxonomy): Eukaryota > Viridiplantae > Streptophyta > Magnoliopsida > Poales > Juncaceae > Juncus > Juncus inflexus. The sequence goes on from JAJHPC010000010.1 coordinate 3,178,990, forward strand.
TACTTATTTTCTTAACAACATTCTTTTTCCATGTTTGTACAAATATTGGTAGTCACCATTCAAGATATATCTTTGAGAATCAATATATATTTTCGAGTCATGAAATAATTTTTCGTATAGCGTCAATATATATTTCTAATTGTTAATATGTACTTTCCTGTACCAATTATTAGTATATTAATATATTATTTTACGTGTCAATTTTTTTTAATGTGTTTGAATTATATTGTTTTCACTATTATTTTATCATTTTTTATGTCATTATACCATTATGACTTATAGACAACACTTTGAGTTTTAATATATAGTTTATTGTGCTATATGATCATTTCGTTCGTCAATATATTGTATTCAACGTCAATATATTATTTTCATCATCAATATATCATTTTGATACTAATATACCATTTTTAATGCCAATACATCATTTTTATACAAAATATCATATTGGGTGCCAATGCACAATTTTTGTGTTAATACATCATTTTGGACAATTTAGTTTAACGTTTTTTGTATTTTTGTGGGTTATTCAACATAATTTTGTATGTTGAGTAAATATTAGTTTTTTATAATTTATATCTAAATATTATTTTGGATGAATAAAGAGTTTTGGGTAACGAATTATTTTTGAATATGTATTATTATTCTTTTTAGGCTGAGCTTGAGATATGTATTATTATTATTTTTGTAGAGTTGATATAAACTTTAGGGGATAAAAATAATTAGAGAGAGTTAAAAAGAGGAAAGCTCGACATGTGAAAGGATAAGACAAAATGGAGATGATATAATGGAGAGTTGATCATAACACATATAGTAGAAGGAAAATTAGGAATTAATGAGATCTCGTGTAATTAATTTTGTAATTAATTGGTTAGTACCCAAAATACTCTTTTGAATTTAGAAGGTGCTGATCTAATTTATCATGAAATTTAAGAAAAAGCTCGGGCAACATAAATGAACTCTATATTATTTAGTTGTATTTTCTTGTAGTTTTGTACTCATAGATATATCAGAACCAGATCATCCTTTTTATGTTTTGGCTTAAATAAACTACCAGTTTATGTTTTCTTCAGAAGTTACATTTTGATGCATTAATTTAGACAGATTGAGGTTAATTGAGCTGATTTGGGGGACTAATTGGAACCGATTTATGATTTTTGGGGCTGATATAATGAGCGTTTGAATCAAGGTTTCAGATATTTCTTTAGGTTTTAGCATTTTGTGGTTTTTTCTAGTGGATGGCTATTTTTTTTTTTGCATTTGAGGAGTGCATGATATTATGAGATTTACATATTTTAGTATGTATTCTGTACTGTTTGTTATTTGTATTTATATTGTTTATTACTTGATTTATTGCACATCCTTTTTATTTTAATTCTATTTTGTGAAAACCATATTCTATTTTGAATACAATCATATATTGTTTTATACGTCTACCGTTTTATTGTTGTTAATTATTGTTATATATATATATATATATATATATATATATATATATATATATATATATATATATATATAATACATTATAAAACAATTTATATCCATAATAAAACAAATATATCTTTAATGAAAACAGTACTAGGCACGACATTTGTATGTTTCCTAGAGTAATAATTGATATTCCTCACATGAAATTGCCCCAAATCAAAATTGACTAAACACCAAACCAACCATTCAATGCCACGTGGCCAAATGGGAACCACATTACTTCGATAATTTCCTCATGGGCTGCTTGAATTATTTTCTACAAGGAACAACGACAGCTTTGAAAATTATATTTATTTCCCAAATTTGATTTTTCAAAAATTCCAGTTGGTTCTGAAAGAAATGAATGGTAAGTTACTAAAGTTAGTATAAAGAGGCATTTCTCTCAAATAAGTTGAGAGGGAGAATATATTAAAAAAGAGCTTTAGAGAGAGAACACATGGGCAACTGCATTAGCTTTACTCATAACTGGTGTTAAAATAAACTTCTATCCTTTCTTATTCATCTTTATTTATCTAAAAACATTTTTTCATGATTTGGGCCTTTTTTTCATTTTAACATAATTTTTTTGTGTGTAAATATCTAATTTGCAGGTGCTTAAATGAGAAAAAGGGACTGATTTCAATTGATTCAGACGATGCAACTCATGAAGGAATAAGAACAATAAAAACTCAAAAAATGTGCGAATTTTCCAACAGTTCAGCATTATGTATTTGCATAATTACCTGGAATATGAATGGCAAAGTATGTTTATAACATATTCTTCTAAAACCATAACTAATTAATGCACTAATGATTACAAAGTTCATAATATATATATTTATATTTTTTTCATTTTTTTTTTCAGATGTCAGTACAGAATTTAAAGAAATTAGTAGCAAAAGATCGGAATTTTGATTTATTAGTAATTGGTTTTCAAGAGGTACCAAAAACCAATTTGGTACCAGTTTTACAAGAAGCTGTTTGTGAAACCCACAGGTTGGTATTAGAAACTTAAAATAACATTTAATTTGTATAAATTTGAGATTTTGATTATTATTTTTTTAAAGTTGATTGTGTATTACATTTTGTAGATTATTGTGTCAGAAGAAAATGCAATCTCTTCATTTATATCTATTTGCTTCAAAAAGCTCAGAGGCTTATATAAGAGGTACTTTGAAATAATTTCGAATTTTCATTTTTTGTTCACAAATTTCTGTTTTACAAAGATCAAGATTTAATTTTTGCAAAAGGTAAATTATTATATATAATCTTCTTAATTTCCAAATACCACTGATTGTAAACCTAATTTTCTCATCCTAATTTGGCTCGTAGTTTCAAATCACGTCTTTAATGAAAAACGGGATTTGAATTTCTGTCTCAGTTTTATGAAACTTCAAACTGGATTTGTGAGAGCAATAAGTTGAAAATCAATTTATTTTGAGTATTTTAACCTTTAAAAAAGTGTTTTTATTAATTTTTTGTTCATATTTTATTTATAGAAATGAAGGTAGATAAACAAGCAGTAGGAGGTTGTGGCGGTTTAATTGGGCGAAAAAAGGGTGCGGTTGCAATTTATGTAAATTTTAGTGGAATTCGAATGGTTTTTATATCGTGCCATCTTGCAGGTAATTCAAATTTTAATTTTCCAAATAAATATTATGGAAATGATTTTGAATGTAAAAAAAGTCAAACTCGGAAATACTGCATATGAATAAATGATATTATATATTATATATAGATTATAGTTATAAACTATTTGATTATGATATGTAATACTTTCTTTGAAGTGCGACGAAATAAAAATAGTTCATACAATCTTAGAAAAAGAAAAGAAGAAAAAAGTACATGTAACATAGTTTAAAGAAAAACGAGTGCAGAAGACTGAAGGGCTGAAAGCATGATTATTATTCTTATTATATGTAATCTTATTATAGCAATATAACATCATTTTTCTACGCATTTATTCAATTACAACTATATATTATTGATTTATTATATCTATATATTAATTTTTTTTATAGCGCATGAACATAAAGTTGAGGAAAGAAACTCAGAATGCAAACACATTTCACACTCTCTCTTCTCAAAACATCATAATATTTCATACACCGAATCGGCTGATGTCACAATATGGCTCGGCGATTTGAATTACAGACTGCAAGGAATTAATACAATGCCTGCGCGAAACCTCATTCATGAAAACCTTCAAAATGTAAGAAATATAAGAATATGTGTAATTATTTTTTATTTTTTTCTTGAGGGTGAAATTGTATAAAATGCTCCTTCAAATTACTCTGATAGCATTTTTTTTAAAGTTTGTTTTTAGGAGAATTATCTAAAATAAAGTTTAAGACAATTATTATAGAAAAATTTTCTGATTCTTTTGCCTTTATTTTTTATAATAATTTTCCTTTTATTCTTCTTTGAAAAAGTGCATTTGTAGTAAACCTTCAAGACATATATTCACTATTTTCATTTTTCCTCTTGAAGAATAAATTTCGTTATTGTTCACCAAAATTTGGCTTAATTTCATGTTGTGTTGAAAAGGACTTTGTGAATATTTATCATTGTAGGTCCTAACAAGAAAAGATCAACTCCTACAAGAGGCAGAAAAAGGCGAAATTTTCAATGGCTATTGTGAAGGCACGTTATCATTTAAACCCAGCTATAAATACAATATTGGAACTAGTAACTATGATACAAGCCATAAGGTAAAACATACCTAGATGGTTCTATTTATTCGGAAATTAAGTTGATTTATTCTATTTTGAATAAAAAGATTGTTCAATTTATTAAGATCAGTCCGAATTAAAAGAGAAGATTTATTTGGCTTTACTGATTCGGTTTTGATTTCTTTAGCCAATTTTAATTTTAATTATTTTAATTTCAGATAAGAGTGCCTTCATGGACGGATCGAATTTTGTTCAAAATTGATCATTCTTCGAATTTGTATGCGAGTTTAAAATCATATGAATCAATTGACAGCATCGAGAGCTCGGATCATAAGCCAGTGAAAGCTCATCTTTGTTTGAGAGCCAACTGAATAATTGATCCTTGATTAAATGTCAATATAGAAAAGGAAAACAATCTGCAATTAATTTGATATTTGAGGGCCTGCAATTTCATTTCTAACTTATATTTCTCGTTAACGTGGAATTTGACGAGATGGAATTTCAAGTCTATGGTGAAATTGAGATTTATTATAGAGATTCAGAAATTCCATATATAAAATGTATCTATGATGTTAAATATAAAACGATTTGTTCCATTTTTAATACATATTTTATCTATGATGTATGGTATTTTGCGTGAATATAACTGTTGCGTTGCATTCCATATATAAAATGTAGTTGGTTAATATTACTTGATATATCCAAATTTACATTTCCTATCACAAATCCATTGTCGTCTAGTCCGGTTAGGATATCTGGCTTTCACCCAGACGACCCGGGTTCAAATCCCGGCAATGGAATATCTCTTTTTAGTTTTTCTTTTTTTTATTTCTATCACTTTTTTTTTAATAACAAACTGACATACAAAAGTCTGTAGAATTTATCATGGAAGGTTTATTAAAGAAAATAATTGCCAGGTTTCAAAAACAAAAAAACAAATATCAATCAGCATAAATTAACTTCTTGTTTCCTCAAAACTAAATACATGAACTTGTGAACTTTGTAGCAATGAATCAATAAATAAACTTCTTGTTTCCTGAAAAAAATGAATAAATATATAAATGAACTTGTTGAACTTAGTAACAATGGCAATTATATCTTTATTTTGTGTGATTCCATTTAAATTTCAAGTGAAAATTTTCATATAATACACTAAGATAACTAACTCTTACATTGTTTCAAAGCTCATTCAACATCAAAAAATATATAAGAACATAACCTTCTTTTCAACTTTACAAAAAGAAAAGAAAAGTTGATACATAATCCCCCTAACTGAAAAAAATTAACAAAAATTTGAACTCTCACATCACACAAATCTCCTAATATCTATCACAACATTGAACAAAAAAAAACCTATATTTATTTACAAAACCTCAAAATTGCAAATTACAGATATTAGTTCATAATAACATTTACTTCTTCTCATCCTTTGGAATTTCCTTCTTGGCAGATTTTGAATTCAATTCCTTCTGTGCAGATTTCTCTACCGATCTTCAAAATAAAAGTAATCACGAGTAATATGACATATTAATTGAAAAAAAAAATGAAATGAAAACTTACATCATTATTATTAATTATGATTAAGCTAAACGAAACAAGGGCGAAATTCTCTGATTTTGGACGTCGTTGATTCATGCTTGTACATTCAAATTTAAATGTTCTCTTTGCTTTTTAATTCTGGATTAATTAAAGCTAATTGAGACTAAGATACATGCTTACAGAAAACCCAAACTTTCCCAAAATCAAACAATACATTGATTATTCATCTTTTCTTCAATTCATAAGGGACTTAAAACGAAATACAGAAAGAAAGGGGGGAATAGTACTTTGCGGAGGAGGCGGATTCCTCCTCCAACCATCGCCGGATTTGCCGGACGTTACGGCGGAAGATGGTGGCGGATTGCTTCACGTCGCCTCTCAGAAGGACGACGGCCGCCGTCACGCCTGCCACCGTTAGAATGAAGTTCGTCACTGCCATCTCTCTCAGTCTCTCTTCTTCTTCTTCTTCTTCTTCTGCAAAACAAAAACCCTAGTTAGACCGAGGTATATTTTCTTGGTTTTTGACTTTTTGAGTTCTATTCTCCCCAGCTTGGAGGAATTTTTTTTTTTTGGAAAATGTGAAAATACGACCATACTGTAACACGACGGTAGATATATTCTTTTTCCATTTTATATACTGTTTTTCATTTTATATACTATTTTGTCATTTTATATATTGTTGTTTATTTTTTGTGTATTTTTTTCTTTTATATACTATTTTTCTCATTTTATATACAGTTTTCCCATTTTATAAACAATTTTCACTTTATATATATATATTATTATTAGAAAATAAATTATATATACTGTTATTGGGGGGACAAATACATAGAAATACATGTATTCAAAAAATTTAGTCAGTAAAACACTACTAATATATATTACGCTTTCATCTCCAGAGAATCATAATTGTATTCAATTAATATACATTTTTTTAACAAATCATACACGAGCATTGATAATCAACCCATGATAAAAAAAATGTTAAATAGAAATTCATAATTGTATTCAATTAATATACATTTTTTTTAACAAATCATACACGAGCGCCTTATTAAAATAAATTGCATTACAATACAACACAACGCAATATAAAACCAAAATGCAACAAAAAATATTTTTTTTTGGAAGGAAAAAATGCAACAAAAATTAAAAAAAAAAGAAAAAACATAGAAAGGGGGAAAAAACTTGGTGTGGTACCAAATTTGTTCTTATGAGAGAAAAAGTTCACATATATAGAAATACAACAAAATTTTAAAATAAAATATAAAAATCTTTTGGTTAAGAGGAAGAATGGAGTTTCATTTCGTCTTTAATGGCGGTGGCAAGCTGATCAAACGCTTCGCCCCACGCTTTCTTCATTTCTTCGGTCCACATTTCCGGCACTGACTCTTTTATCGTCTCCAACAGTGCAAATCTCACAACCTATTGCGAAATTCGTGCAAACTATTTTATTTTGAGATATAAAACAGTATAAAATAAATGAAAATGAAAATTATATTTGTTGAAAAAACGTTAAAATTATGATGACATCTTTTTGGGTTTGGTTGTTAAAATTAGGCGAAAATGACAGAAGTCCCTTAATTTGTATATTTGTCTGAAGTTTGTACACATGAAAGACTATATGATTTGTGGTATATAATCTCGCAATATTAAAATTATAGATTTATAAATACATTATTCATATTTTCCAAATAAAAAATTAGATTGAGAATCTGAGATAATTATATTAAAAATATCAGATTCCAATAATAATTACTGGAATCATTTGACTTTTTGATGGGTAATATAAGTTAATTTAATAACCCTCTTATTTTTCCGAACACGAAAGATACGAAAATATATAATAAACAGAGCTACTATGTTCAGAAAATAATAAATAAAGTTATGATACTTTCATAAAATACCTGAAAATGTGCATCGGCTATTCCAGCACTTGCGTGTTTTTCGCCTAATCGTTTAAGAGTCGTTTCTCTCACCGTTACTGTTCCCTCCTTCCTTAAGTGCGCTGCTGATTCGCATGTCTGTAATTTAGTTAAATGAAAATAATTATATATTTATTTTCTATATATTAGAAAAGTACAATAAAATGGAAATTATATACCATGTTAAAAACTGTAACTGCATGAGCCTTCAGTCTTGGATTTTTATCTAACGGCTCAGCAGAGTCGCGCAAGAAAGGAAATAATTCCTTGGCTGACGGTGCGATTTCAAAAATCCTAACATAATTAAACAAATTCTCTTAAAAATATTTTTTCAAAAATCAAGCTGCATTAAAAAAAATATATTTTTCAAAAATATATTTTTAATATTATAAATCTTGGATTTTCTTTCTACTGGGGAACGGATATGGAAGCCCTTATTTTGTTTTAGGAGGTAGTAAATGAATAATTTTTCTTATCTAAATTTTTTTTAGAAATAAATCATGTTTGTTACTATTACACAATATTTATCTTACTGCCAAAAAGAATAAATCCATACGATTATAATATTCCAAAAGAAGAAGAAGAAGAATTGCAATAGGTGTATGGTTTAGTTAAAGTTTTTGAGATTAAATGTTGATAAATAAAAGAAAATAGAATAATGGTAGGATCAAATATTTTAATATTTTTATCAATTGTTAATAAATATAACTGAGTATATATCTAAGAACATACTTCAGTCTTTAAAAAAATGGAAAGCTATTTTTCAAAAAAAAAAAAAAATGGAAAGCAAAAAAATTAACAAGCTTACTTAAGAAACATATTGAGAGCAATAGTTTCTTTGTTTTTCTTCATTTCATTCCATGAGCTCACCACAAGCTTCTCTTCCTCCTCTGAAAAAACCATTTTTGAATTTTGAATTTTGATCTAAGATTTTAAATCAATAATTTGAAACCTTTAATTTTTTCTTTTGCTTTTTCTTATTGTGTATGTATTTCTACTATTAATTAGGTCTCAATTTATAGGGAGAGATGGGTCTTCAAATCGATATACAAATGGTACATTTTACATAGCGCCTTATAGACATTCATGTTATTTTGTTCACTAGTGTAACATATATGGCTCATTACTGTAACTAACTTTGTTTGTTTATGATGAGAAATATAATGGAGTGTAATAAAGATATATTTGAAATAAACAAAATATCATGAACCATCCAGCTTTGCCAAGAGATAGAATAGATAATTTGAAAATGAGATGCGACTAACTGTTGATGGTTTGGCTTCTCAAACTCCAAGAAGCCAAAATGGGTGGGTTTTAATAAACCAACTGTCAGAATTTAAATGGCTGGAATTTACATGAACCAAATTCTACAGATGTAAGAAAATATCAGGTGTATATGTTTGAAATCAAATGACTGGATTAGAATTTATTATTAAGTGGTGTCAAATTGAAATTATACGAATTAGAGATTTGATCTGAATTATGTAAAAAATGATGATTCTAATGATTCTAACTTGAGTCAAAACTCCTCTAGAACGAGTGGTTAGTCACCGGCCCACCAAATTAAAGATTGTAAGTTTAAAACTTAAAAAGTAATTTTTTTGAAAGAGAAATGTGATATCACGCCGGATCATGATGGGACAATATATATATAATATTTTTATACTTTTATGTACTGTTTTTATTCTTTATGTATTTCTTTTTACTTTTGAAATTTATATATATTGTTCTAACATACTATTTTAATTTTTATATACTGTTTTCACTTTTTATGTATATACTGTTATTAGAAAATGAGTTATATATACTGCTATTATACCGTAGTAAATTATATATATACTGTTATCGTGATCCGGCGTGCTGCAATGCCGCATAACTTATCAGGTCCCTTTTTGAAAATAGATATGGGACATACGGGGGAGCTAGAGGGTGGTAATTTGATTTGAACATATGCTCTTTACAGTTTTTTCAATAATATAAAGACTTTTTTGTACAAATTAGATAAAATATAAGATCTTTTTCTTGTTGCAAAATTTCCCTTTATAATGTTAATTATTTTTTGTTAATGATATACTAAACACATTAACTTTTTTGATAGAAATATATTAAACATATTAATTTTTGTACAAAACATTGTTGCACATTACTACTTGTTATATAATATAAACGGAAATTTAGCCTCGTAAGCCTCTGATATTTTCAACTAAAATTATTAATTCAACATTGCCATATTTCAAGCCATAGTTTTGTCAGCCATAGGTTTTAGCACTTTTTAAGGTTCCACTAGGCAAACAACATTTTGTCATTTTTTTTTATGGGACCTGATATATCATGACGGTATATATCCGTTGTTGCAACCCGACGGTATATAAAAATTAGAAAAAAAAATATAAACCGGAAACAAATAGTATATAAAAATTAATTCGATAAAACAATATATATTTGCAAAAATAAAAATAGTATATACCGTATTTAGAAATGCGAGAAAAATAGTATACAGTCGCTACGGGGTCGCTACCTACCCCGTCGTGATTTCAGATTTCTCTTATTTTATTTTTCTAAAGGGTTATACAAAAAATAAGAAAAAAAAATATACTATACAACATGATCGAAAAGTATAATTGCAGCATGATAAAGTATATATAATGATAATATTACAAATGAGTATAGCTAACTAAAAAATAATATTTGTATTATAGATCCTGTCATATTGTTGTCATGTTTTTTATGTGTAATTTTTTTGAAAAAAAAAAAGAATATGAGGAAACAATGCTCTTGCAGGTTTGTTTAAAAGGTACAAATATTTTGTGAGACAACATCATTTGTTTGATTAAACTGATTTCAGCACATTCATTAAAAAAATGAGGAAGAACTGCAATCGATCAATAAACAACACTAGAAAAAAGAATCTAACTTGAATTTGATATTATTCATTTATTTTCCCTTTCTATGTGTAGATATTGGTTTTTACGTTTTTCTAGGTAAGCATTTTTTTCTTTAGAAGAATTTGATCAGATAGTTCTTCTATTTCAGCTTAAGAATAAATTCTACAGAAAATCAAGTTCATATATAACATCTCATTCAATTTCTTCAATTTGTGCATGTAAATGAGGAAGAGTTTTGACAAAGGTTTATTAGAAAAAAAAATTTAGGTCCAGATTTAAAGAGTAATAAAATGGCCCAAAAAACTTTATTTTACACTTCTGCATATATATCCATTTTTGGAAATTTCTGAAGATTTGGAAATATATCAACATACATAAAAATTAAATTTCATATTTAAATTCTACTCGTCGAAACAGTGATTGCTAAAACTATGAACATTTCATACTTTTAAAAGCCCATTTGTAAACAAAAGTTGCACGAAAATTTCAAGGTTTTATAAGGACGCATGGAATTTTTTTTTGAGAGATATGCTTCATATTTGAAATTTTGCATGTATAAAATTGTATACACATTAATTTTTAATTTTTGTTTGTGATGCAAAGAAATGCATTAAAAATTTGATATTAAAAAGGGTATTTATCGTTGGCCTAAAAGCTAAGTTAATGTAACTTAAGCTCGGCAAGAGGTACACCTAAATTGGAAAATGTTGGTTTTAGTCTCTATTTGATATTCCAATCCGATTCCAAAGGAAATGAGATTCCTCTATTTGCATTGCATCTCTAAGCAGCTCATTGAAAACAAATGGATGACTATCAAATGATTAATGACATATAGTAAACATTCATCATACAAATTAAAAGAAATATATACATACTAATTTACTACTATATTTTACGATAGAGTTAAAAATTATATGTACATCGGTAACCTGAATTTTTAATAATTTTTATTACACCCCCAATGATTTTGCTCCAGATCCGCGGCCAAAAATGGCCTTATTAAATATTAAGAATATCAAAAAGTTCACAACCATCTAATATTATACAATGACAATAACCAAAAAAAAAAAAAAAACTAAAACTCATTTATATAATTACATTCTTCTAAACTTGATAGGAGCACCATGCTGAGGATGCATGGTAAGAACAGTATAAGGTGCATGTACATATTTCGCCGAAAGTTCAAATTCGAAATGCTGAAGAATCATACTAAGTCCCATTTTAGCCTCTAATAGTGCAAAATTCTGCCCAATGCAAATCCTCGGGCCCCACCCAAACGGGAAGAATGCCATCTGTGTTAATACAAACAATAGTCAAAATTATTATTTATTTATTTTTCTTAAATCCTCGAATGAGGAGTATTTTATAAGAAAGAAAAGAGAAAATATTCAAACTCCAATTGGTTAATATTGGTGTATATGAAATTTGAAAGCCCAACCTCTTATATATAACTTATAAGGGTGTAAAGCATCACCTGAACTGGATCCAAATAAAGAATCCTGGTCCATTCGAGTCTAAATATTGATCTGAATAATATCAGGATCCGGGCAATTGTCAAATATTGGAGACATGTTTTTTGATCCAAATTGTCAAATATGGGTTTCTATTTATGAACTCATATTTGTATGTATTTAAATATCTATAAAATTAATAACATAAACAATTAATAATCTAGTAATCTATAAATATAACAAAACAATGTTTAAGGGATATTCGTGAGCATTTTTTCTTATCTACTCATATTATTTTTGGCGATTTTGTATGTTTTTTCTTATCTAATAATAATAATAATAATAATAATAATAATAATAATAATAATAATAATAATAATAATAATAATAATAATAATAATAATAATAATTTTTATGAATTAAAAATTTGTTTTTATGTATAATGTACTAAATAACCATTTTAATTATCCGAAAAAATTCAGATTTGTATAAGTATCTAAGATATCCAAACCATACTCGTATGCGTTTAATATCCGAACAATATCCAGATCGGAACAATCCCGATTTAGATTCGTATCCGGAAAACGAAAAACGAATACAAATATAGTATAACCACTATCCAAACATGATCCATACCATTAACACCTTACGTAATTATATCTCAATAAAGAAACACAACCACTAGATTAGGGCACATTTGCAAAATTAGATTATTTATTTATATTCAAATAAGTACAATACTCTAAAATATGCATTTGAGATTTGTTAGTTATCATTCTTATTTTGTCACTACCGCTATCAAAAGACAATTTTGTTGAACGACAATCTCACATAAAAACTGATAACCAATTATTAATATGTTTTCTTAAGATTTATTACCTGGCCGCCTTTTGCCGCTTTTGAGATACCTTCTGAGAATCGTTCGGGCTTAAACTCTGACGCATCTGAACCCCAAATTTGTTTGTCGTGATGAATTACAAGTATAGGCATTGCTAGAAGTACGTCCGGTGGAAATGTAATGTTGCCGAGTTGCATAGTTTTGTATGTTCTTCTGCTAAGAAAGACAACCGGAGGGTAGAGCCGAAGAACTTCATATAATATCATGGTTACCTGTATTTAAAATTTCATAACCAACAACAAAAAATATTTAAATCATGTAATTTGTATTGATAGTAGACCCTCAATTAGATAAAACTCACCCCAAAATTTTCAATATTCAGGGTGAGATAAAAAAACAAACAAATTAAATTCAAAATACAAAAAAACTAGGAATTATGTCAATTTAGTAAAAACTCACGATTTTTAAATGGCCCAAACCATCAAAATCAGGACTATTTGTCCCAAAATGATGCAAAACCTCTTCACGAGCTTTTTCTTGCCACTCAGGGTGCATACTCAGCACGACCAATGTCCACGTCAGCAAAATTGAAGTCGTCTCTTGGCCGGCAAAATAAAACAATTTGCATTCTTCTATTATTTCATCCACAGTCATGCCGAGCTTAGAATTAGACGTTCCAGCTTGGGACATTTCTCTCATGTTTGACTCCAACAATAGACCGAGCAAATCGTCCTTTGTTGCTTCTCCATTTTGTATGGCCTTCTCTCTTTTCATTATAATGCCCCTTAAAAGTTTTCGAATTTCTTTTTCATCTGCCTTCATTCTCCTATTATTTTCAATCGGCAGATACCTATAATGAAATTTAACAAGGATGTTTAGATACGTCAATTAATTAATCTTGTGAAAAATGATTAAGCCCTGAAAAGATATTGCGAACCACCTAGATACTTTATAACACCCATAATATTAGGTAACGAATTCTGCTTACGGGTTTAATTATTCGATTGAACAAGTAGTATAAGTTGTCGTTCACACTTTTATAATAATTTCATAGAAGAAACAACAAAGGGAAGATGAGAAAAGGAAGCGACCAGTTGAAGGGAATATAAAGGATCTTAAAAGCCTCGACAAGGCGTTCTTGTATCTCTCCTTGGAGTAGGAAAATTCGTCTTCCTTCCTCATAACTGCTACCAAATGCTGCTCTCGAAATAACATCTCCAGTTAAATTTTGTAACTCGGGCCAAACGTCAAGCTCAAATGACCCGTCTGATCCAGCTGAGCTCTTCCATTTGTTGATTAGCTCATCAGAACAAGTAGAAAATGCAGGCAACATGCGCTGAAAAAGGATGTAATAAATATGTAGGCACACCCGGTTTCAAATTGAAACTTATGCATATATCTGAAACTTTGGAAGTGTATTACTATAATAAAATCTTATGGTACTATTTACCTTCAATTTTTCAAGATGAAAGGCAGGATTGAGTATTCTTCTGTGCTTAGCCCATTTCTCTCCTTCATAACTCACGAGTCCATCCGCTAACAATTTGCCAAGTCGACTAAATTTTGGTTTGGCAAAGTGACCGAATTTATTTGAAAGAACTTCTCTCACCAATTCGGGGTCTGTAATTGTAACTCTTGGATATGGCCCAAACCATGTAAAAGAATTTTTACCTGCAATTTTGTGGAAATTAAGTCAACATATTTAGGAAAAAAGAAAAACACTATTTTATATAAATGAATATAGCTTCATTTTCACTTTTAGTTTTGGCAAAATTTCGCTCAACCTAGGAGTCTTTCACGAGAAAACCAATTAACAAACATATTAGTCTTTTCTTGAATTCTCCAAAGCATGCCAAATAAAGAAAACCAAGAATTTGACTTGAAAGTATTATTTTCTACGCATGTTGAGGTCAGTGACTGATCTTGACCAAAATTATTGGAGGGACGTAATAAAAATTCCACCAAAAATCTAGAGCAGTCATGTACATATAGCTCATTTCAATATAACTTGTAACTTTATTTCAAAATATTTAATATAACTATACATATATACTATTTTTTCAAAATCGAAGAGACGGTTGTTCTTTCTAATCTCTATTAAGATATGTTTGTGGTTGAGGTAGCACTATGTACAGTTATTCCTATATATATAATGAAACCATCTAAAGTTTGTAAAAAAAAAGTAAGATGAGCAAAATTTCATCGTCACCATGTTCTTTTATGGTTCGATAAAACAAAGGCTGAACGCGAGGGACAATATCGTGCGAAAGAGGCATGGGCTTGCTGCAAGCTTCTTTGTTGAGCCGAGAGTTCTCTTTCATGTCTCCAGCGATAGGCCGATACATAGTACCTCTCATTCCCTGTCTCCTTAACACTCGGTCCAGGCGTCTTGGCCTGAACCATGCCCATTCAAGAGCTCTCAAAGTGCCCCACAGGAGAAACAAGAAGAAAGCGCTAATAAGCAAGCTCCATGGTTGAGAAATTAATGTTTGCATCTTTGAACTCTGTTTTACTTTTTTTGCATTATTGTTTGGTAATGGATAGAGTGAAATTAGCAAAAGTAAAGCAAAGTCAGTGTTTGAGTTTGCTAGGTTGTCTTTAAATTTGGAATAATCCAAAAATCTGATGGATGCAGTGATGTCAGATTTGATGGGCATGAGAAGAGTATTTAATCCCATCCGAATTACAATATCTGATTAGTTTTTGATGGATACAAAAATGGTATACAAACCCGTCTATTTATAGGTTTACTCATTAATTCTAATATATGCATGATAATTAATACTAAACATGCATTTACAATAAATATTATTTTGATAAACTAAAAAACTTCTAGAATTTCTAACTACATGCATTCATCAATATATTCTAGGAGACCACAATCCATTGAACACTTAAACAATCTAGATTATTCTTCAATTAAAATTGCTTTCATATTTTAACATAAATATAAATATATATATATATATATATATATATATATATATATATATATATATATATATATATATATATATATATATATAAAGAAATACAAATAAATATAGGATTAGGTGGACTAAACATGGTTTACTAAATACCCGATCATAGCTTTTATAATTATCCGGTTAAAGACAACGTTTGACTATATCAAAGTATAAAGATATACATGCAGGAATCTATGATGACCTCAAGTCAAAGGACTACTCATACATTAGATGATGAGAAAATACTAATGACATATACCATGTATATTCTCATAGTGGGTCGATCCAATATATGTTCTCCAACGTATATTTATATTAATGAATTGATATCCAATATCCATGATCAGTAAAACGTGATCATCATCCAAATAACATACTAGTAACTATATATATTATTTGAGATTTTCAAATATGTTTGTCTTACAAACATCTCATATATGACTAGAGATAATTTAGAATTGTATTCACTTTGCTTTACGGTTTTACCATCAAAATCATATATTCTGATGATGTATAACGGACATACATATTCATGGTTAATTAATAATCTAACAACCTTTACGCACAATTATTATATTAAAAAGTTTATGAGATAAAACATCTAATACAAAAATATAATGTCTGATACATAATCCGTTTCCCACACGGCAAAACAGTTTGGCATAGGTCATTATTACTTTCAGATTCGAAGGGCACTGGGCCTTGAAATAAACCCACCTTCTTGCATTTGAAGCATGCACCCTTAACACCGAGACCCGCATTGTCCTTCACCTTGAAGTTCTTCTGGAATGGTTGTCTGAACTTGCCTTTAGGACGAAAAGGACTCGTGTTTTGAACACCTTTACCAGCATATGCCTCAGCATCTACGGGAGTTGCTTGCTACAGATTTAGATCTGTATTATGAACTCCATTCATGGACTCTTGTTGATAAGCCAACTGATGCAGTCAATCCTTCATGCTGATGCTGTTGATGATGATGCGCATGGCCGTCTTGCACCATTGCCCAAGAAGGGGGCAGACTATTGATTATCGTCGAAACCTGCATTTTCTCCGAAATCGGAGATCCCGTTGCTTCAAGGTCCTTCGCCATCAAAATCATGTTGTTAACTTGGTCAACCACATCAGCACCTTCTTGCATATGACAATAGTTATAACGCTGCAACAATAGTTGTTTATGCGTTTGGGATTTAATATCATAATTTTTCTTTAATTGCCGCTAGAAGTGCTTTAGCACTTGAGTGTTCTTTGAACACCTTCATTAAATTGTCATCCATTAACATTGGGATGGTACTTCTAGTGACCTTATTATCGCTATCCCACTTCCCAACTACCTTCTTTTCCGCTTCTGTTGATGTAGAAGTCAAGACGGTCCGGTCCTTTTCTAAAACATAGTCCAAGCGATGTACTATCAGGGCATGACTCACCTTCTCGACCCAAATGTCGTAATTGCTGCCGTTCAAGCGCTCAATCCGAGCAATTTCGGCACTAATGGTGGAGTTTGACATCTCTAATAATTGAAGAGATATGACAACTTAGAAAAGAGTTTACTTAAACTATATATGTGTGGCTAAAAAACATACGTATGCACAACATACGTTTTTTTGCCACACCCAAAATACGTATTAAAAAAATAAAAATAACAATTTCAACCGTACGGATGTAATATATATGTTATGAATATATTGAAGATTAATTTTCACAAAAATCAGAATATTATATCATTGCCATCATATATCATCAAAAATATGCAGCACTATTCAAAACATATATCGGAATAATAGTTTGATGATACATGATGGCAATGATATATAATTCTGATTCCTGTGAAAATTAATCGACAACATATTCATAACATATATATTACATCCATGCGGTTGAAATTTGAATTTCTACTTCTTATAACCACTTTATGGGTATTTTAAAAAAATATATGTTCGAACATACGTATGTTTTTTAGCATCTCCCTATATATATATATAGAAAAAAATATGTTTGCTATACATAAGAAAATATAACATGATTCATTTTCTGAAAAAAAGTGCCACTGTTATTTTTTTTATTTATATTTTGTTAGTTATTAAAATGATACATATTATTTGTAAAACATTAAGTAATATAATATAATTTTTAATACTCGGAATTTTATTTGATATTATAGTTCTCACGTAATTGGAGATATAATATGAAATATTAATTTAACTGACCATGTGATATTGTGGTAATAATTTAAATGAAAAACTAATATTTGAAAATAAATTGATCCAACGGCCGAAATAAAATTGACGATAGGTCTCTTGAGAATACTTAAAGAGAGATGAAAAATAAGATTTAGGGTATAACTTAATAAGCATATAATTTTTTTACATGTTATTTTATATAGTCTTTATTGTTGATTCACATATTTTAGCAAGAAAAAAATAAATTAGAACCATAACAATATGGAACTCAAAATAAAGAGAAAATTCCAACAAATTTATATTTGATGATTTTAACATGAGAAATAAAATATTTCATTAAGAATTATAATTTTTTAAAGAAGAAAAGAAAAATTATTTATATTTTAATGAGTGAACTCTTCATTAACTATTAGTATTAATAATTGAACATAACTTTGAACTATGATTCATTGAAGCCATCTGATTAAGATCGGATGGTTAGAAATAAATTTACAACGGTTCTCACTTAATCGGGAATGAAACACAAAACACCAATTCAACCAATCATATGATTATATTTTAATAAGCACACACATCTTGCCATAAAATATCAATAAATTTGAGAAAATAAATGGCTAAGATTTGATAAAAAAATGATCGAACGATAAAGATAAAAGTGATGGTGTGACCTTTTGAAGAGGTTCAAAAATAGATGAAAAATAAGGAAATGAATTTAATTCTAATTTCCTAATTTTTTGCAGCTATAAAAGAAGATGGAAAAATAGAAAAGAAACTAATTTAAGAAATCAAAGGCCGAAAACAAAAGCCCAAAACAATCTGAGGGAGATAACCGATGTACTTCTTCTCTAACCTTCCGCCGACCCACACATCGCCCCATTTTCTCTTTTGACCCAGATCTATCTGTCTTGTGTTAAGTTCGGTTCTTCTTCGTATCTTTCTCTATGGATCTCTAAGTCTTCTCTTCTATTTTCCTCGTATCGAATTAACCCTAATTCCTCCTTTATGTCTTCAATTAAGCCAACTCGATTTTCTTCTGCAGATTATCGACGGTCAGTCCCGTCTTATGTCTCCGTATCCAAAAGTAAATTTGCATCCGCAAAGGAATTCTTATCTTCTAACTTTTTTGCAAATCAGAGAATAGGTGAAAACTGCTTGGCTCTATTATATTAAATCACTAGAAATTACGAATTTTCTTTCCAAAATCAATGATCAAAATTTAGGCATTCAAATTCGTGGGATGAAACTTGGAGATCCATAACAACATACATTAAGACTTGCATTTTCAAAAATAAAATAAAATAAAATATATACATTAAGGATTCAAGTTATGGTTTTTCATACGGACTAACATACAGCTTCTACATTTGACAGCTAGCGGAGATAATGCACATATGAAAGTGTAGTTTAAGGTGTTAGCACCAAGAAAGCAGAAGTTATGGCTGAGACGGCAATTCTTGCAGCCATTAAAGTCCTTGGAGGCCCATTGGTCAATGAAGCTTTGAAGCATGCAACTTCACGAGCTTCAGGGTTTTCGAGGCTTGATTCTCGTGTACGAGACATTAAAAATGAACTCCACCTGATGCAAGCTTTTCTCAATGAAATAAACACTCGGGGCCACAATAGTGAAACTTTTGACGCTTGGTTAGTACAAGTTCAAAATTTGGCATATAACATTCAGGATACCATTGACGAATTTATATATCTAGTGGGTCATGGAAAATCTGGGAGAAAACTTTCTTGTCTAAAACTTTTTTTCAACAAACCCAAGTCTTTACGGGATTTAAGACGAATTGCCTCTCAATTACATGAAACAGAGAAAAAACTTAAAAACCTCGCAGCGATGAAAGACCAATGGGTCTCTACGCTTATAAATACCGGAGCTTCCATCAATCCTGCTTATAATTATAATGAGAGCTCGCAACGTGCTGCAGTTTCTGCCCATTTTATTGATGAAGATAAACTTGTAGGAATAGAGAAAAACAGGGCAACATTAACGAGCTGGATATATTCTAATGGGTTAAATCTCTCTATTATATCGGTTTGGGGAATGGGAGGTTTGGGCAAAACTACCCTAGTTACCAACATATTTAAGAGAGAGAAAAACAATTTTGATTGTCATGCTTGGGTTTCTATATCTCAAACATACATGGTTGATCAACTTTTAAGAAATTTGATATGTGAAATTTGTGAGAGTGAGCAAATTGTTTCAATTAATACTACCAATATGGATCTTAGAAAACTGAAAGAAACCCTAACGAAGCTTTTGAAACAAAAGAAGTATCTAATCATACTAGATGATGCATGGGACCCAGTAGCAGTCGAAAGCATAAGCGATACACTTGTTGATAACTGTAAGGGGAGTCGAATAGTTATCACTACTAGAAATGAAGATGTAGCTTCTCTTGCCCGAAAAGAGCATAGGCTTCATCTAAAGCCTCTAGCAGATAGCGAATCATGGGAGCTATTTTGCAGAAAGGCATTTCAATATGAAACAGAACATGAATGCCCCTCTAACTTGGAAAAATGGGCAAGAGAGATTGTTTTAAAGTGTGACGGTTTACCGCTTGCTCTCGTGTCTATTGGTGGCATGTTGTTTTTGCGCGAGAGGAGTGTAGTCGAATGGAAACGTGTCAATGATCAACTTAGTTGGGAATTAGAACATAACCCAAGCTTTGACCGCATAAGAAATATTCTATATTTGAGTTTTAATTGTCTCCCTAAAAATATAAAGAGTTGTTTTCTGCATTGTTCTATGTTTCCGGAAGACCATTTGATTGAAAGAAAAAAACTTATTAGGTTGTGGATAGCCGAGGGTTTCATAGAAGAAAGGGGAGAAAGCACATTAGAGGAAGTGGCAGAGGGATACCTTATCGAACTCATACGTCGTAGCATGTTGCAATTGGTAAAGAAAAATGATTTTGGTAGGGTGAAGAGATGCAGAATGCATGATACAGTACGAGAGTTGGCAATATCTTTGTCCATGAAAGAGAATACTTGTTTACTGAATGAAGAAGACAAGATCGTAAAGATTTATACTTCTACTCGTCATCTCTCAGTAATAAAAATGAGCAAAGAGATTAGGCATAGCGCAGATGTACCGCAATTGCGAACCTTTTTGTCATTTGACTCGAGGCTTTTATCTTCATTTTTATCTTCGATATTACTCAAATCTAGGTATCTTACAGTTTTGGATTTAGAAGGGTTGCCAATGGAAACATTACCTGACACAATTGGTGATTTATTCAATCTTCACTATCTGGGTTTGCGGAGCACGGAGATTAAGTTTCTACCAAAGACAATTGAGAAACTTCTCAATTTACAAACTATAGATCTCTTTAATTCTAATATACAAAAGTTACCCAATGGTATAGGAAAACTCACAAAGTTGCGGCACCTCTTTGCTCAGCGTGCTGAAACCCCTTCACCTTTGAGAAATATTTCGGGAATCAGTTTGCCTAAGGGCTTAGCTGACTTGAAAGAGTTGCAAACTCTGCAGGCATTAGAAGCGAATGCTGAGCTGGTTAAAGAATTAGGAAATTTGACCCAACTAAGAAGCTTCTGGATATTGAATGTGAAGGAATGCTATTCTGCAGATTTATGCACAGCATTATCAAAGATGCCGCTTCTTTCTTTTTTACATATTAATGCAAGTAGTGAAATTGAGTTTCTCCAATTGGAACATTTGAATCCATCACCTCCCCAACTTCAGAAGTTAAATCTCATTGGGCGATTTAAAGAAAATACTTTTGCGTCCCCCTTATTCCAAATTTCTGGGAAGAACTTCCAAACATTATATCTTGAATGGTCGCGGCTACAGAATGATCCACTCCCGTCTCTTTCACATTTATCGAACTTAACAATCTTATACCTAAATAGAGCGTATGATGGGAAACTACTAGCCTTTCGTGCCGGGTGGTTCCCTAAATTGAAGGCTCTGGGTTTGGTACAATTGCCATCTCTTATTCAAGTGGAGATGGAGAAGGGCACCATGGTGAGTGTGGAACGGATTAGTTTAGGGTATATTAAACAACTGTTGGAGATCCCAAAGGGCATAGAACACCTTACTTCACTCGAGTTGTTGCATTGTGAAGGTTTATCTGATAATTTTGGTGGTTTGATGAAAGGGCACAATAGAATTTGGCATTTTAATTGCTATGTGAAGTCGTGAGCATATGAAGATGTGTTAAGATGATCATTAGTAAGTCCCTACTTATCCCATCTTTATACTAGCATAATATTTTTCTAGTGCATTTAGTTTGTTACGTGATTCTCAAAGAAGAATCAAGTGGTTACCAAATAATGATTTACTAGATATACATTATTGGGAAATGTATTAACACGACAGGGAAATCATGTTGAAATCACGTCCGTTATGTAGCACTCCCGCCAGCGCCTCCTATCTTTTCTTCCCGTCGTTCTTTTCTTCTCCAGTGCGATGACTATATACTATTATTGGCTTGATTTCTTTTCTTCTCCCTTTCTTCTCTCTACACAAGTTCGACTCACCTCTCTCCGCCTCTCTCTCTAGAACGTGAAGTAACTCTTTCCTCTTGATCTCTTCTCTCTCGTTATGCTTGCTGTCGGAATCCAGACCAGATCAGGTGACAGACCACACGCCTTTCTTTTCCCTGTCGTGAAGGTTTTTTTTTGCACTTTGCTGAATTTAATGAATTTTTACTCAATTTTGACTGAATTTTTACCAAGGATTTAAGTGAGGCTGATTTTTATTGACCGAATTGACTTAATTCGGGTTAATTGTGTTTTAGTATCGTCGAATTTGGTCCACCTAGGGTTCCATAAGCTGAAATTGTGGCCGAATGTTTTTTTGATGAAGGAAATTGTGGCCGAAATTAAGGTTAATGAAGCTAAATTTGGCCTAATTAGGACCAATTAGCGTTAATTATGCTGAATTTGTGTCTAATTAGGTTTAAGTTTAACTAAGCTGAATTTTGTCTATTTAGGGTTTATTTTCGCTGAATTCTACTTTTTTTTGTTTCTGATTTTTGCATTTTTTTTCTTTATTTGGCTGCATTTTTCTGTTTTTTGCTATTTTTTTGCTGTTTTTTTTTCTGTTTTTGTGCTGAATTTTCCTTTTTCTTTTGCTGAATTTTTTTACTGTTTTTTGTATTTTTTGCTGTTTTTATGGTTTTTTTGTACTGTTTTTTAAATGCTTTTTTAACTGTTTTTTACTGTTTTTAGGGTTTATTAATTAATTAATTAATTTTTGATTTATTTCAGGTTATATTGTATGCCTCTGCATGGATTCATTATTGTTGGAACAATTGGGGAATTTGCAAAAAGACATTGTCTAATTCTTGTGGGAGACATGCTATTGCGATGAATGCCAGAATGTGACATGAAGATGATGAAATATTGTGTGTAGTAGTTGAGGGTTTAGGGTTGAATTGTTAGGGCTTAGTGTTGATTGGTTAGGGTTTAATATTTTGGTTTAGGATTTAGAGTTTAGGGTTGAATATTTAGGGTTTGGTGTTGATTGATTAGGTTTTATTGTTTTGGTTTAGGCTAAATGCTATTGTGACTGAGTTTTCAAGTTTTGATAATAGACTAGGATTATGCTCGCGCTTCGCTGCGAATATTTAAATTTGTTATTTATTTAAAATTTATATATAAATTGTAATTATGTATAATAATTATGTTATGTAAGTTAGTTATGTTTAAAATTATTTTGAATTATATCATAAGATGTTTTATCCATTTATTATTCATTAAAAAATAGTTTCTATATCACATCTAATTTTATAAGGATGGATAACTCTATAGAAATAAATTTACATATATGAAAATCAATACAATAATAAATTCATAAAAATTAAAACCAAAAAATAATTTGTATTATTAATTTATAATCTAATTAATTTATGTTTGCATTAAGATTTTTAAGATTAAAATATCATCTTTTTTTTATCTCTTTAGTTTTCTTGTGCCTATCTATTGACATATTATATAAGAAAAAAAATCAAGTATTAATCATACGATGAAGGAGATCTAAAAACTAAAAATAAATGATAATTTATTTCATAGATTTTAGTTGAAACCCCATAAGACTTAATTATAGATGATTAACTTTAAAAATTCTAAAAATAATAATTATATTTATCATGATTTGTAAAAAGGAAATAAGGTATTATATATATAACAAAAGTATGTTTACTATACATAAGAAAATATAACATGACTCATTTTCGAAAAAATTGTCACCGTTATTTTTCTTATTTATATTTTGTTAGTTATTAAAATGATACATATTATCCGTAATACATTAAGTAATATAATTTAATTTTTAATACTCGAAATTTTATTTAATATGATAATTCTCATGTAATTGGAGATATAACACGAAACATTAATCTAACTCGACCATGTAATATTGTGGTAATAATTTAAATGAAAAACTATGATTTGAAAAAAAATTGATCCAACGGCCGAAATAAAATTGACGATAGGTCTTTTGAGAATACTTAAGGAGAGATGAAAAATAAGGTATAACTTAATGAGAATATCATTTTTTTTACATGTTCTTTTATATAATCTTTATTAACATATTTTAGCAAGAAAAATAAAAAAATTTGAACCA
Organism: Juncus inflexus; assembly: GCA_024447665.1. Classification (NCBI taxonomy): domain Eukaryota; kingdom Viridiplantae; phylum Streptophyta; class Magnoliopsida; order Poales; family Juncaceae; genus Juncus; species Juncus inflexus. Next base: position 3,203,508 of record JAJHPC010000010.1, read on the forward strand.
TAACAATATGGATCTCAAAATAAAAATAAAATTTCAACAAATTTATATTTGATGATTTTAACATGAGAAATAAAATATTTCATTAAGAATTATAATTTTTTAAAGAAGAAAAAAAAATTATTATATTTTAATGAGTAAACTCTTCATTAACTATTACAATTAATAATTAAACATAACTTTGAACTATAATTTATTAAAGTCATCTGATTAAGATCTGATGGTCAGAAATAAATTTACAACAGTACTTACTAAATTGGGGATTAAACACAAAACACCAATTCAACCAATCATATGATTATATTTTTAGTAATCACGCATATGTTGTCATAATATATCAATAAATTTGAGAAAATGAATGACTAAGATTTGATAAAAAATTGATTGAACGGTGGAGATAAAAGTGATAATGTGACCTCTTAAGGAAGCTCAAAAGTAAGTGAAAAATAAAGGGTTGGGGTTAATATTGTGATGCTAGATTTTACTTACATGAAGGATTTTTTTTAAGTATTGTGCAATTATTGTAATTTTAGTTGTGAAATAGAAGTTCAATGATTATTGAAGTGGTATGATGATTGTAATTGAACAAGTTGAGCCCCGGATGATAGTAATTATGTTTGTACTGATCAATATGTATGTCACCTCGAATTTTAAAGTCAATGTCGATAATGGTACAAGAAGGGTAGTAATTCAAGTTAATAATATCAGTTGGCATGTATATTAACTTGAATATTATAAGTTGGTATAATATCCATGGTATCAACTCTAATGCAGTTAATTAAATACCAGTCAAGATTTTCATCTATACCATTGCAAGTTAATATTACAAAAAATAAACAAATAAAATTTCTCAAAATTCTACCAGTTCAAATCATTACAACTTTATTACAAAATGAGAACATAATTCATTATAAATCAGATCATAATGCAAAATAATCCATTACAAATCATATAGAAAAAACACTAATCCATTATAAATCAAAACAAATCCAATACAAATCCAACTCATCCACTAAATCTACTTTGGCGATCTCGCCAGAGTTGGACATGGTTAGGAGGCATTCAAGGGCCCGGTTCAGGTTGTTGCTCTGCAATCGCCAGGTTGAATTCTAGCCTGGAATATTAGTTCAATTTTATTAAGGTGGTAAGCAAATTTTAGAAATGCATACACTCACATATCCAAGTCAAATAAAAATAAATCGTATATTATAAACAAACCTCTGAGAAATGTCGGGCAAATGGACAACTCTAGTGGCGTAATTATTTATTTAATTATTTAGTTCACATATCCCAAGCATGAACTGCGCCAGGTCATCATGGTGCTCTGTCCCTAACCTACTCACTCTTTTAATTATTTATTTAATTAATTAATTAGCCATCTGTGTGTTTAAATAAAACACTCATATATGTAATTAATAGAAAATTTTTAAGTAAATGTTCTGTTCAATTCGATTTAGTCCAAAATTTTACGGAAAAAATTCACAAAATTCAGCTCAAGTAACAAAAATCAGCCAAAAAAACAGCAAAAAAAGGAAAACTCAGCAAAAAAAAAAAAAAAAAAATCAGCAAAAATAAAGTAAAAATGTAAATTCAGCTTGATTAATTCTAGTTGGTGTGTTATGCTTGATTAATTCTGATTGTAGATGTAAACACCTCAGCTTTGTTGAAAAATAACTGAGCAAAAAAAAAAAAAAGGTTTCGATGTCGCGATTCAGCCGATTAACAATGGACTGGAACATGCTCTGATGCCATGTAAAATTTAATATTGAACAAGAGAGAAATAACTAGAAAGACTATTATATGAATTGTTAAACATTTCATGATCATTTTTACATACAATGAATATATATATAAGCCATAGAATGGCCCTAACAGCTAATACAACCAACGGCTAGTTTTCTCAATAATTACCCCCATTATTATATTCCTAATTAACCTATAACAGAGAAACACAATTGCTACCAATATTATTTCCCAAGATTATCTACCATTTATGCAAGATATTATTTCCAAGATTATCTAACCTTTATGTAAGATACTCATATCTTTAACAGTTGGTTTCTTCTCCGAACACAGTTGGTTTCTTCTCCGAACACTCTATTACACCGCTCACGCCAAATGTGCAAAATTTGCAAATATTTGAAAGGATGTTCTTCTCGAGTGTGGTTCGCGCTGCATTATTTCCCGCATGTTCGCGTTGTCATCCCCCCCCTCGTGAGATATTTAGCCGCCTTAATTGCGTCCTAAAAATGCAATAGTTAAAAATATGCTCCGCACTTTCTAGGTCTCGTTTACAGAGTACGCAATAATTTACAGCCATGATGCCTCTTTTTTTGTTGGGCTCCCTCCTCATGAAATGGGCCTTGGGCCATTTATTAATGTAAATTTGTAATTATATAAAGTGTAGGGACTATTTTGTATAATGTGCATAGAATGCACATGGCCTTAACGGAGAGCTTGCTCTCTTATTTTTTGGGCGTGGCTTATTTTGTGTTGAGCGGCCAAAAAAAAGAAAAGGAAAGAAAGAAAAAGAAAGAGAGAGAGAGAGAGAGAGAGAGAGAAGGAGAAGCTTGCTCTTGTTGTTGCTCTCTCGTATCGCCGGTTAGATACGGAACGGTACGGTGTATGCCTCTCTAGTTCCTCCTCTCGGTCGTGTCTTTTCTTTGTTCCTTTTGTGATCCTCCGAGGTGTAATCCACCGTTGTCGGTGACGAGCGTAGCCTAGGGTTCAAGTGTGAGTTGTAAATCCTAGAAGAGGTTTTTATTCTTGTATTATTTGTAAGCGGTATGGTTCGTATCGAAGTTGATTAATACAAAGAAGTTTTCCTTAATTCGTGTGTCTCTTATGTTTGTTTGTTAATCTCTTGCATATTGAGTGAATCGGATTGAGTTTATGGTGTTTATTTGAGTATTTGAGTTAACCATAAAAGTCGCACACAAGGTGTTCGACAAAAGTCTCGAGTGAGGATTTTTGTACGAAACGCCCTCGTTTTTTCCAACATTTTTGGAGTAGGTCGACGGTGGGTAATATATGTCTGTATACTAAATTGATTATTAGGAAAATAATTAATTAGAGCGGCTTGTAACACACTTTACGGATGTTTAAACTGGTGACCGAAAGCAAATTAAACCATTGAAATGAACTTCGTAATAGTGTTATAGTCCTTTTTTATTAGGAATGGAAGTATTACTTTTCAAGCCAAACATAATGAATTTTGATGTTAAAGTGAAGCACGAGAGAGTTCTATGTGCTAAAATTTCAAAATGATAAGATAAAAAGTCTTGTGTAGTTATATAATACTCACTCACTCAATTAGGAGCCAAATCAAATAGAAATCAAGTAGTGCAACTTAATTACAATTATTGATGTTCTCTTTCTATTTATGAAGGAAAAAGGATACCATATCCTTGATATGCCCCCCACCAGTGGCGATGTTGTCACTAGGATGTTATTAGCGGGGATGAGGGCCCACAGTAATGAACAGGCAAGTTAATAATAACAGATATTAAGACTAGTATTGTATTATTCTTCATTTCTTCAATACTTCACATGGACAGGAAGTGCTCATTAATGGTGGGAAATAAGAGCTTTTGAGGGTAATAAATTCTGTCTTTCTATTTAATTTGATCGCCCGAAACAGTGTAGTTAGTAGTTACTAGTCAGTTAATATACTGGTAAGCTGCAATGGAATATTCCATATTGAATGTAGTACGTATATTGTTGTCTTTCTCCCATCAGTTTTTTTTTATTTTTTTAATTTTTACTAATAAGTTTGCTGTTTAATTTTTCCATTTGGATGTAGTAAATTTAGGTGGTATTAAGCTGTGTGTATATAGGATTAGTATGGTATAGCCATTTTAGTCTTGTTGGTTGTGTGTACAAGGAAGAACTGGTAAGTGGAGCGGTTTGGTAGGCACACATGATGGGTTAGCACTAGGAAAAATGAACATTGTGGGGGGAAACCTTTTTTGTGGGGTGGGTTAACACATTACTACGCAGCAATGCAATTTGAGAAATGAACTTTGGAAAATTTAACACTGCAACATGGAAGTAAATATATGATTTTTTTTTGCTTGGGTTTTAAGCTCCAGCCAATTGGATTTTAATTCAACGCGGGGCTTGATGTGGTAAGCAGGTACTGATTACACGCTGGTTGTTGTGGTAAGTAGGTACTGATTGTAGCATGATGGACGATATATATACTTCTGAGGGATCATATGATGGACTTGATGGATATGGAAATTACTCCGCGGACAATGTTGAATGTTTATTTTGTTGCTTCATTTTCTGGTACATTTTTTATTGATATATATGATAGTATGTACAATTATTTATTTCATAAATATTTCTGTTACCTTCTGGTAAGTGTAGGTGTGGAAGATGCGGCAGATTATAGCACGGACATCGATGTGGAAGCTAATGCTGTAGAATCCGGGGTCACCTCAGATAGATTCCCCTACCAGGACGAATGCACATTGCCTGGTAGTGGTCAGTTAAGTGACGAGGACCCAATCATTGAGCCCAAGATTGGAATGATTTTCAATGGTCGGGACGAGGCCGATGCTTTTTGGAGGTTGTATGCACTGAGAATCGGATTCAACGCTCAGAGGAGGACCATGCACCGGTTTAGTGGTGAGCCGTATAACGCTATTTTCATTTGTAGTAGAGGGCAGGACACCGAGTGACTAGTTGACACCTAAGGATCCACAAACTCAGGAGAACCAGCCTCTGCAAGATTATGTACAAAGACAACATGGCGAACACAACACGCTATGTAAGGCACGCTTTGTAGTTAAGAATTTCATGTTGTTAGATGTTTAAAAAATTATTCATGTGGAACTAACACACAACCACTACCTCGACCCCAAGACCATCCGCTTTTTTAAACGTAATCGCCAACTCCCCTTGTTTGCCAAGAAGATTCTCAAATTAAACGACGATGCTGACATCCCACAGAAACACTCCATTAAATCAGTTATCGCGCAACGTGGTGGAGCTGAAAATTGCCCTTTCATTCCTAAAGATGCATACAACGAAGTTCAGGCCATTAGAGCATTAAAGCTCAATGGTGGTGATGGGAACGCGTTGATGCAGTACTTCATCCGGCGCAAAGCCGAGTCGCCCAATTTCTTTTACCAATGCGAATTCGACAAGGCGGGGCGTCTGTCAAAATTTTTTTGGCTCATGGCTGATGCAGGGAAGCTTACCGCTTTTTTGGGGATGTAGTCACCTTTGACACGACCTACCTGACAAACAAGTAAGCGAACGTATAAAGTTTTCAAACATTTGTTAAACTGGTCCGTAGTGGTAAGCAGTGCTGAATTATGGTAAGCTTATTGTAGGTACGGGATGCCATTCAGACCATTCGTCGGTGTGAACCAGCACGGACAAACAATTCTTCTTGGATGCTGTCTTCTTTTTGATGAGATCACCGTGTGGTTGATGAGAACATGGCTTCGTTGCATGGGGAGGCCTCAACCGCGAGGGATTATAACTGACCAATGTGCCGCCATGGCTGCTGCTATCGAGCAAGTCTTGCCAAACACACGCCATTGGTTATGTCTTTGGCATATAATGCAGAAGATACCGCAAAAGATCGGGCGGGGTCCGAGAAGGCAGGAGCTTATAGCTAGGGCTAAGCAAGTGGTTTACAACTCATATGTCATCCTCGAATTTGACGAAAAATGACAGAAATTCATGGATGAATTTTCCGCCGACGACTTGAGGCGTGACTGGTTCACTTTCATGTTCCATATACGTGCCAAGTGGGTCCTAGTTTATCTCAATACACACTTTTGGTCAGGGATGTCTACTACGCAAACAAGCGAAAGTATCAACGCTTTCTTCAAGGGATTCATTAACCCAAGCACGCGCATTTGTAATTTTGTGCAGCAATATGAGGGCGCGTTGATGCAACGATGGGACAGCGATAAATTTGAAGATTTCCGCAATTTCCGCCAAACCCCGGTGTTGATATCCTCGCACCCTTTCGAACGTCAGGTTGCTACAACTTTTAGTAACCGGTTATTCTACGTATTCCAAGTGGAGGTCAAGAAGCTCATCGACATGCATTCTGATGTGGTTAGTGTCCGGGGGTGCATTACTACATATGCAATAACGGATAACAGTTCACCATTGTCAGTAACCAGGACACGTCGGATCCATATTACTTTCTGTTGGGTTTATGCCGTTCATAACGCAGCGGAAAATACAAAACGAAACAAAATCAAATTCGAAACCCAAAAGAAGGATCCGTGAATTACAATTAAATCAAAGAAAAGTTCATAACTTTGTACCTTCGGATTACGCTTAATCCGTGATGATCAAAAGTGAATATGGTTGACGCTTCTCGTTGCCCGATTCCAAACCGGTTTCCAAATCGATCCTTTGTATATTACGCCTAACCGGTCTAACAAACCGATCTCCAAACGAACGGACTCTCCAAGCAAACCGATTCTCCAAACAAAACCACGGTTTCAACCCGAATCACAAAGACGCCGCACTTCGCTTCGTCCTCTACCGGTATCCACACGAACAACCCCTTTGAACGGATAAAGAACGATATATGCTAGTATCCGTTCTTCATTTCTCTCACAGAAATAACAAGAGAATAATTTTCAGATTTTTCTCTCGTCTTTGTCTCACAAAAAAATGGACGAAAATATTATAATCCTTCATTTGATTTTGGGGTGTCTCTTGTGCCTACATAGTCCATAAGTTTCATATCCTATGTGCATGGTAACTATGTAACCATATATGCAACACACCTTATCATATAAGATGTAGGATTGGATGTGTCACTTGACTATGTAGCTCTCCATACAACTTATCACATAAGTTATGATTTTTCTGTGTACGTCTCAATAGTTGTTCTTTGTGTGTGACCCTGTAGGTTTACTTAATGTTGGCAATAATCACAACGGATTATAAATCATGAGCGGCCTCTAGCAAGACATCATGATTATCCAAATTAAGCAAATATAGATGATTCGATCAAACCTAATTTATGTCATGCATTGTATCCCTTTGTGACATGATATCTATATCGTCCATAAGGCATGATATGTGTCAACCTTATGTTGGTCGATAAATATTTCTTGACACCGAATTTGATTGAACATGAAATGACATTAATAACTCTTTATTAATTCACTTGAGCACGGCCGTGCATTTCTTCAATCAAATCATCAAGAGGCCTAAAGATATCTCTCTCAATTTATGAGAGGAACAAATCCTATCTTAATTAAACTCTTTCCTCCGCATAATTCATTATATACCTAATTATAATCTTTATGACCGTCCGGTTAAAGACGATGTTAGATTATATTAAAGTATAAAATTTCTCATGTAGGAAACCTGAGATAATCTCAAGTCTAAGGATTACAGATACATTCTTTACTGAGAATAACTAATGACACGAACCATGTAGTATTCTCACGGTGGGTCAATCCAGTATATGGTCTCTAACATATACTTATGTTAATGGCTTAATAACTCTTACTCATGATCAGTAAAACGTGACCATCAGTCAACTAACATACTGATGTACATTTATAGCTTATCGTAAAGTATGTTTGTCTCACAAACATCCTATGAATGATCAGGGACAGTTTATAATATCATTCATAATACTTTATAGTTTTACTATCAAAGTCACATACTTTGATGATATAAAGCTGAATATAATATTCAAGATTCATTTTAGTAATAAGAATAAGATAACCAATACGCATTTATTATATAAAATATCTCTAAATAAAAATAATGTTTGTTTAACACAATCCATACATCTAGGTCTCAAATACATTGGCCTAGGGCATACTACTAACACTTTCCACGCTCCACTAGTTCATGTTGTGCTCAACACAAGAACCTTTGAGTATTCATGCCCCTGTAACCTATAAAAATTTAGGGGCGTCGTATTCAGGCACACGTTGTGCGCCTACAGGCATGCAGGCAACAAGTACATACCACAACGTTACATGCTTTCTCGATGGTGTATTGATCACGAGCGTACCCAATATCTTCAATCCTTTGTCATACCCACTGAGGTAAGTAAAAGACCTCTTGGTTCTACGAGCAGGCTAGCGGTTCTTTAGTTGGCATGGTTGAAATGTACAGGCTTGGTTCTACGAGCATGTCAAGCCTAAAGAACGCCGCCTCAGCCATTATGCATGGCCCCATTTTCGTTGTTGGAATCTCGAGAGCAATGGGAAAAAGACGGCATTCCAAAAAAGCCATGGACTCAGTCGATCATGAACTGGTGAGTAATGCACTTCTTGACCCTACGGAGCACGAAAAATATATTTTTGCTGAAAACAGTGACGACGCACGGACCGGTTATGTGAAGGCATACGAATCCTGTCAACCGGTGAACGCTATTCCTCCCCCCCCCCCGCCTCGGCACAGAGGTTCTCCATCCAAACAGACTCCCACGAAAAGACACCATCCTGCCAGTATGTACCTAATGTATATATATTTGTTTTGGTCAATCCATTCTCTCCCACTAATTCATATATGCGTAACCATCAATTAGGGCCCAGCACCCCCTTGTCTGGTAAGAAGCCGCCCAGGCCGGCATCAAGGAAACCAGCCACGACCAGCACACATGCTGGTTAGTAATCATGCAGCTTTTTCCCAACAAAACACCCACCCACTATTATTTATTATATCAACTATGTTTTATGTTCCTGCTTACCACTTGATGTTTATGGCGGCATCCCCGCATCGAGCAGGCAGCAAGCGGAAATCAGACCAATTGGATGATGACTCCATCGACCCACCATTCCGCTCCACGCCAACTATGTGGCAGGATCGAGTGCCTATTTACGCTAGTGGCATCCTCCGCAATGGTAAGCAACGTGATGTTGGCAACACGGCCGCTCGCAAGTCAAACAACTCCGAAAAACCTCCACCTAATGAGCAAGGTCCCATCTTATCCCACATTTTCATTAACCAACTATTCACTTCATATTAGTCCCTTCTTTTCAATTTCACAATCTCTACAGTTATTGAAAACGACCATGACGCCGGCAACTCACCACCCCCTGCCGATTCTGAGGGCCAAACATTCAACCATCCCGTCTGCAAGCCTACTGGTAAGCACGACCCTATTCACAAATTTAATAATTTTCTTCTTCTAGGGGTTGACTTGGACATGATTAACATATGGGGCGTGACGGGGTTGATGAATAAAAAAAATGACAAGCCCTCCAATCCCCCTGTTGCCAACACAGGCCCGACTTCCCTGCTGTCTGCTCTCAGCAGTCACCACCGTACCCCATTACGAAGATGCAATCTCTGGACGCAAACTGCGTCCACGAGTCAACGGGGCTGAATCCAACAGAGGGTACCCCAGCAGGGGGTGCGAAATCAGATGACCACACTGAAAATCGAGACCACGGTTGTCGTGAGAAATCATCAAACACTCCAGACTGCACCTCACCGCATTCACTCGCTGACAAAGCCGATGATAAAGGTGTGCGAGAAAATGCCGTTCACACCCCCGCTATTAACACCGTTCACTCTACAATGCTAATTATTCCGTCCCTGACCACCCCTGTATTTGCATTGTCGGTATTTGATTCATCCCATAGCCGCGCTGGTAAACAATGCCGAATTTGCACCTGCATCCCCACTTACTTTCAAATACTTTGCCTCTTTACACAACTAGTTATTTACTAGGTCAACCTCTTGGATGTGGCATCATGGCTGAGAAGAATCCGGTGATGCCCCTCTTCTCCCCACGGATCAGGTATTCAACAAGCCGCTAGCAACCCTTCCCAGCTTCAGCATTCCCCTCGCCGCAACATCAAGGCTCCCCCAAATCGCTTCCCTGAGCAACACGTTCTCAACAAAGGACTACGTTTACACCGTCCAAGTTTTACATTTTAATTAACATTACTCTTCTCCTTTATGCCAATAAGATTTTCGTGATTTTATACATTCTAATTAACACAATATTTCTCTCATGCTTTTATCTAGGCATGCACTAAGCCATGTCATCATCCGCACCACCACTACTCTGTCCCACTAGTGAATCATCTGGGTCGCCTGTTCTGCATGAATCCCCTTCACCTCCCCCACACCAGGGCCGGTTCTTGTCACGTGGTTACACTTTTAGCTCCTTCATCGAGCCAACAAATCCTTCAGCGTGACCTCGACTACCGCTACTAGGACACCCATAATTACAACCATAGGGGGTTCGAGTTCAACTATGAAGCGAGGTACCATATCCCTCCTTACATGCAAAGAGTTATTTTCGCATGGCAAAAGGAGTTCATTTGCCGTGGTCAGGACATGGTTTACCTTACCACATAAGTCGAGACGATGCCTTCGGCATCCTCAAACTCCGTGTCATCCCCCCAAATGTAAGTTCATAACCGCATGCCATTCGAATTCCTCCCCGTCAATCCTCAACTTTACATCTAACCCTACCGTTTATTAATTTGCCAAGTTGTTGAGGTTCTACTCCACATCCTACACTGCTTTGTCAACAACCCAGGATCAAAATGGCAATTTGCTCTTGCCGAACATGCAATACATATTATAAAAAATATTACGTTCAAGTAGACGGAGATCATCATATTTCACTACTTAATTAATATCAACTTCTCCTTTTTTTTCACTCTAGTTGACGGTACCCAATCTCCCACAATGAAGCTGTCCACCCCCGAGTACGCCAGATACTTGGCCGGCAATTGCAGGTGGATATTTGCCCCGATTTTTACCGCCCAAGAATAGTGGCTCTTGTTGGTTATCGATTTCCACGAACGCCAATTCAAGGCCTATGTATTGGGGAATTCATAGCCATGAACGTTACATGCGCAGCGGAACCTATGGATTCAACCCGTCCTAGGATCATCATTAAGGGAATAAAAGTACGAGATTAACTATTAAAATTTATACCTCGGATCTTCCTGATCTGCGAGACAAAGAACGGATGTAAGTCTGAACTTTTCTGACGTGCAACCTTCTCCTTCCGGAAGCTCGACTCGAACGAACTCCTCACTTCTCCTAGGGTAAAGAAACTGATCGCTCGCTAGTCTTCAAAGCAGAAGACCTCTACTCGTATCCACGTCGAACTGGAGACGGACGGAATAACCGGACTCGGCTAGACGAGTCTGGAAATACTTTTCGACAATAACTCAAAACTCTCTCTCTCTCTCTCTCTCTCTCTCTCTCTCTCTCTATTTCTGTGTATTAGGCGGCCTCTAAGGCTTCTGAATTATGTGTCTAATAGAGAGGCTCTGCCCTTCTATTTATATTAGAGAGAGAGGCGAACGATTGCTCAGTTACCATAACTAATAACCCTAATCTGGACCTATTCCGTTGCCAACGGAATAGGTATTTCCTTAACAGAATACTTGTCAGCTAAGGTTATTACAGTTTCCATATCTATTCCGTTGGGAACGGAACTATCCGTTGCCAACGGAATGATACTGTTTTGTTCAATCAATTATCAAATAATTGATTATTTCGTTCACCAATTTATACATCATATGTATAACTGTTTTGAGATTCAAATATCAATTGTTTAGGGCTGATGTTATTGTTTAGAGCAATATTAGGGAATAAACTCGGGAATGAATATGTTCTAAAATATTTCTTTTATAAAGTATTTTTGATAAATATCTTTATGAAAATATAATTTTTTCGATAAATTTTCTGAATAGTAATTTTTTTATCTAAAAAGTGTATTGAATAGGCGAAATAGTTTTTTTTTTTTTAAAAATACATTTTTTTTTCATATTCAGTGTTTTTTTTATGTTTAACCCTTTAGTTTGAGAGATTTTTACTAAATATGTAAGATGTACTATATAATTGTATTTACTAAGACTTGAAACACTTCTCTTACTACACATGCAAATTTTTTAACCAATTATGCTATGAATAAGATATTTGGTGAAAACTATAAAGTTTAACCTAGGATGAAGTTTACTTTATTTTTTTTCTTAGTTAAAAATATTATTTTAATTAGAAAAGATCCTTTTTATCCTTTCATTTTTATTTAGTTTCAACCATTCAAATTTTAGATAGAATAATAAACATCATTCCAATAACGAGCTTTTTGATAATCACTACCATGTACAATTTCGTAAAAATGTGATTCATAATCTCATGATAACGTAATATTAATATATTATCACAAAATATAAACATTAGTCATTCAAGAGTTGTTCTAACTCGTCAAAATCATCATTTACTGTAATTAATTGATTCGGTCTACTAATTCCAGTTCTCTCGTAAAATTTTGCTTTTTGGCCCTCCCATTTTCCGCAAATTTCTTCTATTTTATCTGCAGTTTTATTTTTTGTTATTATGTTCATCACGTCCTCTATTTCCATACTTTGGCTCGCCTCTTTTAAATGAAAAAAATTATATGAGAAAAAAAAAGAGAAAATTTAAAACCCAACAAAATTCAAGCAAAATGAGCATCCTTTAAAACAAACGGAAAAAATAACAAAAAAAAGATAAATTAGAAATTTAATATTGTTATTTTTAAAATTTTGATAACAAAACTATTATTATTAGTTTATTACTATTAAACAAAAAAGAAAGAACAAAATCATAACAATATAAAAATGAAATGGAAACCAAACAAGATTCAAGCAATTTAAAACAAATGAACAAAAATAGCAAAATATTGGAAAATAACAAATTTATTATTATTATTTTAACAAAACATGAATAAAAAAAAATGAGAAAATACGAACAATTGAAACCCAACGAAATTTAACACAAGGAAACATATTTGTAACGAAATGAACAGAAATAACAAAAAATAGAAAAATAATAAATTTATTAATTCTTTAATTTACCTTGGATAGCCATTTCCTTTGCTCTTGCATAATCGGAAGACATTTTCTTCAGATTTTCTAACTCCAAATCCACTCCCTAAAATATTGAAATATATTAACCCTAAAATAGTAAAATCAGAATATTTCAAATATCTAATAAATTTGGGCTTGTAAGAAAGAAGAAAAAGAACTTGGCCTTCCATATCCATATGAAGATATCTTACAATTTTACTATTTGTAAATAAGCTGTTAAAAAAACGAAAAAAAGTCAGCTTATCATTTATGAACATAAAAAACTAAACAAAAATAAAATAAATTTAGTAGAATAACCCCTCCATTTTAATCCTAAACCCTAAAATCTAAAAAAAAAACTTGTCATTTTTAAATATAAATTTATAAACACAAAGAAATAAAATAATTTGCAAAAAGCTCCTCCAATATGCATAAATTGTGGGCATTTTCGCAATTTATAAATTACACAAGGGCTTTTCTGTAAATTTCACAACTTACTGTTCGTACGCAATTTCAACTCGCCGATTTTGTTGTTTCGTAATTTCGTCGAGTTTCTGACGAGCCGGCCAATTTATCATGTCAACAAACCCGAATAAAAATATATTTTTATTCAACATTTTTTTTACTAGAGAAGGTACGGTTTTCACATTGTTTTTCTTCGCCTCAATCACCAAATCTTTTAATTTTGTCAAATCACCTAAAAAGATGAATTATGAAAAAATATTTTAGATTTAATCATTATTTGTTTTTTTAATAAGTTTTTTTTGGATTTTTTGCTCTTTAATTGCACAATGTATGGAAAATTGAGACAAAAAAATAATAAAAAATGAAATAGACAGAGTGATAAATAGATTTTGAAGCTTGGTTTCAAAGGCTGAATTTCATAGAGGCAATAGAGGCAATAAAGAGCCCCAAATTTATGTGATAAATGTTCCATTAAATCCATATGGCCTAAAAAATAAACACATATTTAACAAATTTATTATTATAAAATATAAATAAGAACTATTAAGCAAGAATTAACATACAGACTATAAAAATTAAAGCATATTTAATAAGTTTGTTATTATAAATAAAAGCCCTTAACCAAGAATTAGGGCTAAATTGTACCAACCACAATCTCAGAATAACAACAGAAATTGCAATATTTGATTTTGTGTAACAAAACTGGTAATATTAATATGATAAATTAATAATAAGATTCTTTTATTTCGTACCGATGCAATGGGTGTAGAGGGACTGCATGAAAAAGGCCGAATTTTTAGAGGGTTTGGATGCAAAAATGTAAGAGAATTTCTTTTCCTTCCAAATTTTCTTAAAATCAGCAAAGGTCGTGAAATTACCCTGCAATTTATACAATTATTATTTTGTCATAAACAAGCAAATAAAATTAAACAAAATTGGAAAATATAAAATATTTAATCTTCCAAAACCTGTGTAAAATCGTTGAACAATTCATCGATATCCAATTTGAAAGGAGAGAGATCCATGGAATAAATTAAGGCATAAAACTCATCACAGTATTGCTTAAATCATTATTATTTCCTGCATAACAATTCAAAGAAAAGTTAGTTAGTTGAGCATAAAACAGGCAAAAAAAGGAAAACGAAATTAGTCCAAAAAGGAAAACTGTGATCCTATTCTAAAAACTAGAATTAAAAAAAGATGAAAAAATTGAAAAAAATAACCAAATAAGAGATAAAACCAAATCTTTGCCACACCGTAGAGAGAGAGAGAACTTACTAGGATTCGATTAGGCAGAGAGAAGAGGAATTTCGCCGGCGACGGCAGCGGAGAGAGAGAAGGAATTTTAACTTATTTAATAGTATCTCAGTCGGTAATTCGCCGGCTGAAGCTTCAAAAAAAAAAATCATAATCATGACAAAAAAATTACATGTGTTGAAAACAAATCGATCACGATCAAATGATAAATATAAAATCGATGACATGATATATATATAATAAACTTTGATCATAAAAAATAAATTAAAGGAGCAATATACATATATAGCTATACTACTGTATTTTACGATAGAGTTAAAACTATATGTACATTGTTCCCAATAGATTTTTGATATAATTACTATTATGCCTCCAATGATTTTGCTTAAAATCCGCCACTATATTTTATAACTACACATTACCAATATATTAGTTACTAATACATATACATATAATATTTTTTCGTCTACAAATGCCAAAAGATGGACTTATTAATCATTGAGAAAAATATCAAAAAACTCACAACCATCTAATACTATACAACGACAATAACAAAAAAAACTAAAACTCATCTATATAATTATATTATTTTAAACTTGATAGGAGCACCATGCTGAGGATGCATGGTAAGAACAGTATAAGGTGCATGTACATATTTCGCCGAAAGTTCAAATTCGAAATGCTGAAGAATCATACTAAGTCCCATTTTAGCCTCTAATAGTGCAAAATTTTGCCCAATGCAAATCCTCGGGCCCCACCCAAACGGGAAGAATGCCCAACCTCTTATATATAACTTATAAGGGTGTAAATGATACAGGTGATGCCCGAAACCACCCGAACTGGATCCAAATAAAGAATCCTGGTCCATTGGAGTCTAAATATTGATCGGAGTAATATCAGGATCCGGACAATTGCCAAATAACGGAGATATTTTTTGATCCAAATTGTCAAATATGGGTTCCTATTTAAGAACTCATACTTGTATGTATTTAAATATCTATAAAATTAATAGTATATACAATTAATAATGTTGTAATCTATAAATATAATAAGACATTGTTTAAGGAATATTCGTGAGCATTTTTTCTTATCTACTCATATTATTTTTGGCAATTTTGTATGTTTTTTTATCTAATAATAATAATAATATTTTTTTATGAATTAAATATATGTTTTATGCAAATTTCATATATTTTTTATGTATAATGTGATATTTGAGAGTTATAAAGAAAATATTTATGTTATGTACTAAATAACCATTTTAATTATCCGAAATTTTTTAGATTTGTATAAGTATCTAAGATATCCAAACCATACTCGTATGCGTTTAATATCCGAACAGTATCCAGATCGGAACAATCCTGATTTAGATTGGTATCCGGAAAACGAAAATGAATACGAATATGGTATAACCACTATCCAAACAGGATCCGTACCATTAACACCTCATGTAATTATATCTCAATAAAGAAACACAACCACTAGATTAGGACACATTTGCAAAATTAGATTATTTATTTATATTCAAATAAGTACAATACTCTAAAATATGCATTTGAGATTTGTTAGTTATCAATCTTATTTTGTGACTACCGCTATCAAAGATAATTTTGTTGAACGATAATCACATAAAAACTGATAACCAATTATTAATATGTTTTCTTAAGATCCATTACCTGGCCGTCTTTTGCCGCTTTTAAGATACCTTCTGAGAATCGTTCGGGCTTAAACTCTGACGCATCTGGACCCCAAATTTGCTTGTCGTGATGAATTATAAGTATAGGCAATGCTAGAAGTACGTCCGGTGGAAATGTAATGTTGCCGAGTTGCATAGTTTTGTATGTTCTTCTGATAAGAAAGACAACCGGAGGGTAGAGCCGAAGAACTTCATATAATATCATGGTTACCTGTATTTAAAATTTCATAACCAACAACAAAAAATATTTAAATCATGTAATTTGTATTGATAGTAGACCCTCAATTAGATAAAACTCCCCCAAAATTTTCAATATTCAGTGTGAGATCACAAAACAAACAAATTAAATTCAAAATACAAAAACACTAGGAATTATGTCAATTTAGTAAAAACTCACGATTTTTAAATGGCCCAAACCATCAAAATCAGGACTATTTGTCCCAAAATGGTGCAAAACCTCTTCACGAGCTTTTTCTTGCCACTCAGTGTGCATACTCAGCACGACCAATATCCATGTCAGCAAAATTGAAGTCGTCTCTTGGCCGGCAAAATAAAACAATTTGCATTCTTCTATTATTTCGTCCACAGTCATGCCGAGCTTAGAATTCGACTTTCCAGCTTGGGTCATTTCTCTCATGTTTGACTCCAACAATAGACCAAGCAAATCGTCCTTTGTGGTTTCTGCATTTTGTATGGCCTTCTCTCTTTTCGTGATAATGCCCCTTAAAAGTTTTCAGATTTCTCTTTCATATGCCTTCATTCTCCTGTTATTTTCAATCGGCAGATACCTATAAGAATATTTAACAAGGATGTTTAGATAGGTCAATTAACAAATCTTATGAAAAATGAAGGCACGAAAGATACTGCGAATGTCACGACCCAAAATCATCATGCACAACACATATAGATATATATAGAGCAATAGCAGAGTCAAAACAATACAAACCAGCTCTAACCATGTAAAACTAAAAACAAGATCTACAAACTATAAATACAACTACGACTACTAGATAAAAATATACACTAGTGTTGGCGCTCTCTGCTACGCTCTCAAAAGAATCTACGTATGCCATCACCTCCTGCCTCAAGCACTACCTGAGAATATTGGCTGAGCGTCAGAAAAGTCAGATAATAAAATATTATCCACTACTACAGCTACTACCCTACTGGAATGATAAATACTACATTTCTACGAAACACTGCCACCACTTATAAGAACTACCACTTGCTACAAAAATTACTACTTTTATAATATAAGTGGTACTACTGAAAATATACATATAAGTATATTTAAAAACTACGATAAGGTTGGCAACCACACGGGACCCACTCATAGACTGCAATCTCGGATCTACTTGAGATAAGTCAGTCTGCTGCACTCTCAACCACACGAGAGTGGTGTCTCCAACTTTGCCACAGTGGAAACACGCCCCCTCTAACCACCCGAGGAGACCATACTGTCACGTCTAACAGTTTGTAAGTTTCGGTAGCTAGCCGAAAATCACTCTCTGGTACCAGGCCCACTAAAAATGTCCGTACATGTGTCTTCCTCATCCACTTGTATAAAAATAATATTTTTCTATCACTACCAGTTATACCACAAGATTTACCACTAACTACATATTCTACTGAAATAACTACATTTATATAATATTGAAAAATAATTAAATAAATAAATAAATAAATAATAATAATAATATCTTTTAATTACTACCATTAAAACCGCCTCGGAATAAATATTCCAACGACTACAAGAACACTGAAAACGGATACTGAATGGAGAAGTTATGAATATTTTACTGAATTCAATTCTACTAATCAGACACGTCAGTCTAAAACTGATCTAATTCTACTGATAGCAACTACAACTACCTACTAAATAAATAAAATAATTAAATACTCAAATACTCAGCCATGTATTTTATCTTGGCCTAAAAGCTTATTAATCCAACTATTAATTAATTGGATCATTATAAGTAGAAGGCCTAATCCATTTTAATTAATTACTACATGCCCAACTTCAAATAAATACCCAATTCAAATTTAATTATTATTCTCAGCCCAAACTCGAAATATAATTCAGCCCATCATTAATTAAAATCCAGCCTATTAAACTCGGCCCAATCCAGATTTTATTTAAAGCTTATTGGATATTTATGCAATGGATTTAAACCTAAATAAGAACCCGACCCGTTTAAACCCATACCCGACCCGATAAGACTAAACACCTCAAGTCTCTCTCCTTCCTTCCGCCTCCTCCTTCCTCTTCCATTTCTTCTTCTTCTCCAAACCGAGCTTCACTCAACCTCCTCTCTCTCCATGAAAATGAGCCAATAGATGATCGGAACGCCACCATTCAAGCAACCGTACCACTCTCGACTCATCTCTTTACTTAAAAATCACATTCCCCATCTCTCTAATTAATTTCATTCATCCCCAAAAGCTAGGTTTATACTATTCCGAGTAATACTCGATTTTAATGGCAATACACGAGTTTCTAACTCATATTGAGAATAAATCTGAGCTATTACCTCAAAAAGCTCAAGCTTTGCGATTAAGGTTACTCGCTCTTCTCTGATACGTGTGTTCTGGTGATGCCGCCCTTTGACCCGAGCTCCGATCAAGTCGTCTCTGCTCAACTCGACCCCTATCTACAGACACAACTCTTCCCTCTCTCTCTGCCTTTCTCTCTCTCTATTGAGAAAATGGTTTTATTTTTTGTGTTTAGAGAGAGAAGGAATAGTATCAAAATATTATAAGGAAAATAATGGGCACCGTTTAATTTATCCAAGCCCAAAACGAAATGAAAATTTTAGCTTCGTGAAGGTGTGAATGGGACTTCAAGGTAAGCAGCTTATTGACTTTTCAACATTTTCATATTATTTCATTCATTCATTTTTTTTATTTTTTTATTATGTTGTATTATAACATTCTTCCCTCCTTAAAGAAATTTCGTCCTCAAAATTTTACGTACCTGTGATACAAAGAGTTCCGGATATTTCTCCTTCACTTCTTCTTCACGTTCCCATGTCGCCTCTCGAGAAGAATGGTGCCGCCAACGCACTTTAACAAGCGCTATAACCTTATCTCTTAACACATGTTCCTTTCGATCTAAAATCTCTACTGGCTTCTCAACATACGTCGCATCCTCTCTCAACTCAAAAAACTGGTGGCGTAAGTACATGCGACGCATCCGGCACATATTTTCTTAACATTGAAATATGAAAAACATTATGTACACCCGCCAAACCTGGAGGTAAAGCAAGTCTAAACGCTACCGGTCCAATCTTCTCCAGTATCTCGAATGGACCGATATATCTAGGCGATAACTTGCCTTTCTTTCCAAAACGCATAACACCTTTTGTAGGTGATACTCGCAAAAACACATGTTCTCCTTCCTCAAATTTAATTTGTCGACGCTTCTTATCTGCATAACTTTTCTGCCTACTTTGTGCGGTTAATAATCTTTGACGAATTAACTGCACTCTTTTCTCCTCTTCTTGTACCATATCCGGTCCAAGAAATTTCTTTTCGCCCACCTCATACCAATTTACTGGTGATCTACACTTCCTCCCATAAAGCGCCTCCAAAGGAGCCATTCCTATACTCGAGTGATAGCTATTATTATAAACAAATTCCGCTAAGTGTAGATGTGAATCCCAACTACCCCCAAAATCTAACAAGCAAGCTCGCAATAAATCTTCTAACGTCTGAATTGTTCTCTCAGACTGACCATCTGTCTGAGGATGATACGCTGAACTAAAATGCAAACGCGTACCAAGTACCTTGTGCAAACTTTTCCAAAATGTGGAAGTAAATCGAGGATCCCGATCAGAAATGATCGAAACAGGTACTCCATGTAATCTCACGATCTCTTTCTCATACAACTCCGCCAATTTATCGAGCTTGTCGGTTTGCTTGATTGCGATAAAATGAGCCGACTTTGTCAAACGATCGACTATCACCCAAATTGCATCATGGCCATTTCTCGCTCTTGGCAACCCCGTTACAAAATCCATGGTGATATGATCCCATTTCCACTCTGGTATCTCCAGATTCTGTAATAATCCCGCAGGTCGTTTATGTTCCGCCTTTATTTGTTGACATTCTAAACATTTAGAAACAAATTCAGCTATATCTCTTTTCATTCCTTTCCACCAGTAATGTTGACGCAAATCGCGATACATTTTATTACTTCCCGGGATGAATCACAAACTTTGATCTATGAGCTTCATTGAGTAATTCTTGTTTCAGATCATGATTATCAGCTACACACAATCGCCCGCGAAGCCTAACCGTATCGTCATTTGCGATCTGAAATTTTGACTTCTCGTTATGAGCCAAGTCATCACGCACTGATTGCACATAAGGATCATTCAGCTGCGCATCTTTGATTCTTGTTACCAACTCGGATTGCGCCCACATAACTGATAAAAATCCATGCGATTGCCCGGGTAAAATTTTCAGTCCTATATCACCAAGAGCTGAAATCAAATTCCATCTACGTACTGAAATATGCGCGCTATAACTTACTACATTCCTACTTAACGCGTCTGCCACCACATTCGCCTTTCCGGGATGATAATTAATACTGCAATCATAATCCTTCAAGAAATCCATCCAACGCCTTTGCCGCATATTCAATTCTTTTTGCGTAAATAAGTATTTCAAACTCTTATGATCAGTAAAAATCTCAAATTTCTGACCATACAGATAATGCCTCCAAATTTTTAACGCAAAAATAACAGCAGCTAATTCTAAATCGTGCGTCGGATAATTCTTTTCATGCTCCTTTAATTGTCGCGATGCATACACTACTACTTTGCCATTTTGCATGAGTACGCATCCTAAACCGCAATACGAAGCATCACTATAAACTACGAAACCATCTCCACCAGAAGGAATAACTAACACTGGTGCGCTAGTTAATCTCGCCTTTAATTCTGCAAAACTCCTTTCACAATTTTCATCCCAAACAAATTTCACCTTCTTTTGAGTCAAGCATGTCAGTGGTAACGCAATCTTCGAAAAACCTTCTACAAATCTTCTGTAATAACCCGCGAGACCAAGAAAACTACGTATTTCTGTCACAGTACTAGGCCGCTTCCAGTTGAGAACTGCTTCTACTTTCCTTGGATCTACAGAGATACCTTCACCCGATATTACATGTCCAAGAAAAGATACCTCATTAATCCAAAATTCACATTTACTTAATTTCGCATACAACTTCTCCTTTCTCAAAATCTCCAACACAAGCCTCAAATGTACCGCGTGCTCTTCTCGACTCTTCGAGTAAATCAAAATGTCGTCAATAAAGACAATAACAAACCGATCTAAATACTCGTGAAAAACACGATTCATTAAATCCATAAAAGCTGCGGGTGCATTCGTTAAACCAAACGACATCACCAAATATTCATAATGACCGTATCTCGTACGAAAAGCTGTCTTAGGAATATCCTCCTTCCTAATTTTTAACTGATGATAACCTGACCGAAGATCAATCTTCGAGTAAATCGTCGAGCCTTGAAGTTGATCAAACAAATCGTCAATTCGCGGAAGTGGGTATTTATTCTTTACCGTAACTTGGTTAAGTTGTCGGTAATCAACACAGAGTCGTAATGAATCATCCTTCTTTTTCACAAATAATATAGGTGCTCCCCAAGGTGACACACTCGGGCGAATAAAACCTTTATCGAGCAAATCTTGCAATTGCTTCTTTAATTCTTCTAACTCCTTTGGCGCCATGCGATATGGTTGCTTCGAAATGGGTGTCGTGCTAGGCATTAACTTGATTATAAACTCGATTTCCCTATCCGGTGATAAACCGACTAAATCATTGGAAATACATCAGGAAAATCATGAACAACTAGTATCTCTTCAATTACCGGTTCTTTAGATTTATCCGACTCTACTACTAATTGGTGTTGAGCACTCTTGTCGGATAAGTGCGTGTCGTGAATTGCCGACAAAACTACGTGTTCAGTTTCTCCTGCCGCTGCAAGCTGAAATGGTGGCTGCCCTACTGGATTGAACGTAACGACCTTTCGAAAGCAATCTACTGTGGCATGATACGAGGATAACCAATCCATACCGAGTATGGCATCGAAATCCTGAAAATCTAGGATGACTAAATCGACTAGCAATTCTTGCTCCCTAATTTTCACCACGCAACCTTTAAACACTGACTCCGCTAATAAAGATTCTCCCATAGGAGTGCCTACTAAAAGACTATTATCTAGAGGTTCTAGACTTCTACCAAACTTCGCCACAAACAAAATAGACACAAAAGAATGCGTCGAACCAGGATCTATCAACACACTAGCAGGAATATCGCAAATACTAACTACAGTATGGATAATCGAACCTGAAGCCTGAGCATCCTGATTATTGAGGGCAAAGGTGCGTGCGGGAACAGGTTTTTGCTGCTGCTTCCTCTTCTGACAATTAACTGCAAGGTGTCCTGGACGATAACAATAATAACATACCGGTTGTCCAAAAGGACACGTCTTGGACCAATGACCGGTCCTACCACAGAAATGACAACTAGACTGATCAGGTCGTGGCTTGACCACGTCGTCCCTCTTTGGTGGAAGAGTCTTCTGCTTCTTGAAACTCCTACCAGGTGACTTGAACTGTACACGTGGCGCTCTCATCTCATACTTCCCCCTCTCCAACCTCCCCTCATACTGCCTAATCTCCTCAATATCACATTCGGCCAAAACCGACTTGTCCACTGCACTCACATAACTACTACACTGAAAAGCGCGCACTCTCCCTTTTATGTCAGGACGTAACCCACGAACAAATTTTGACACCTTTTGTGCTTCATTGCTGACATCATGCGGTGCAAACTGGGACAACTCAGTAAACTTCCTCTCATACTCCAACACAGACATATCATCCAGTGCCAAATTAGCAAACTCCTGTGCCTTTTTCTCCTGAAGTGAATATGCATAATACTGCTCGAAAAATGCACCTTTAAAACCCTTCCAATCAACAGTATTACCCAATGATTGTTGCTTCATAGACCACCAATGATCCGTATTCCCTTCTAACATAAAGGTAACAAACCTCACCTTTTCCGCATCAGTCGCCTCAATCACCTCAAGTGTCTTTTCGGAATGACGAATCCACTCATACGCCTTAGTTGGATCAGTCGTACCAAAGAACGGCTTGGGACCCAACTTCTTAAACTGACTCAACCTCTCATTCATTCCACTGCTAAATCCCCCACCACCACTACTACTACGACGAGCCTGAGGATGCGCTTGCTGTTGCGGTGGGTGAGAGCCTTGCTGCCTCATCAGCTGAACTAATGTCTCATTAGTTCTTTGATGCTGCTCTAGTATCTCCCGAAATAAATCCGACTCAAAACGGGACCCACGTACTTCATCTCCACCACCTACAGCTGTCTCATTCCCAGGATTTCCCGAACTTCTTGAGCCAACTGAGGCAACCTTCTTCAATTTCTGCTTCGGTGGCATTTTCACTACCTAAAGTCAATTAAGACTTAATTAGAAAGATTTCTACGGTTGAATGTTAAGACATATGCAGGTCCAATAGAACCATTACTCTGATACCAAAAGAGTTGTCATGACCCAAAATCATCATGCACAACACATATAGATATATATAGAGCAATAGCAGAGTCAAAACAATACAAACCAGCTCTCACCATGTAAAACTAAAAACAAGATCTACAAACTATAAATACAACTACGACTACTAGATAAAAATATACACTAGTGCTGGCGCTCTCTGCTACGCTCTCAAAAGAATCTACGTATGCCACCACCTCCTGCCTCAAGCGCTACCTGAGAATATTGGCTGAGCGTCAGAAAAGTCAGATAATAAAATATTATCCACTACTACAGCTACTACCCTACTGGAATGATAAATACTACATTTCTACGAAACACTTGCCACCACTTATAAGAACTACCACTTGCTACAAAAATTACTACTTTTATAATATAAGTGGTACTACCGAAAATATACATATAAGTATATTTAAAAACTACGATAAGGTTGGCAACCACACGGGACCCACTCATGAGCGCAATCTCGGATCTACTTGAGATAAGTCGGTCTGCTGCACTCTCAACCACACGAGAGTGGTGTCTCCAACTTTGCCACGGTGGAAACACGCCCCTCTAACCACCCGAGGAGACCGTACTGTCACGTCTAACAGTTTGTAAGTTTCGGTAGCTAGCCGAAAATCACTCTCTGGTACCAGGCCCACTAAAAATGTCCGTACATGTGTCTTCCTCATCCACTTGTATAAAAATAATATTTTTCTACCACTACCAGTTATACCACAAGATTTACCACTAACTACATATTCTACTGAAATAACTACATTTATATAATATTGAAAAATAATTAAATAAATAAATAAATAAATAATAATAATAATATCTTTTAATTACTACCATTAAAACCGCCTCGGAATAAATATTCCAACGACTACAAGAACACTGAAAACGGATACTGAATGGAGAAGTTATGAATATTTTACTGAATTCAATTCTACTAATCAGACACGTCAGTCTAAAACTGATCTAATTCTACTGATAGCAACTACAACTAGCTACTAAATAAATAAAATAATTAAATACTCAAATACTCAGCCATGTATTTTATCTTGGCCTAAAAGCTTATTAATCCAACTATTAATTAATTGGATCATTATAAGTAGAAGGCCTAATCCATTTTAATTAATTACTACATGCCCAACTTCAAATAAATACCCAATTCAAATTTAATTATTATTCTCAGCCCAAACTCGAAATATAATTCAGCCCATCATTAATTAAAATCCAGCCTATTAAACTCGGCCCAATCCAGATTTTATTTAAAGCTTATTGGATATTTATGCAATGGATTTAAACCTAAATAAGAACCCGACCCGTTTAAACCCATACCCGACCCGATAAGACTAAACACCTCAAGTCTCTCTCCTTCCTTCCGCCTCCTCCTTCCTCTTCCATTTCTTCTTCTTCTCCAAACCGAGCTTCACTCAACCTCCTCTCTCTCCATGAAAATGAGCCAATAGATGATCGGAACGCCACCATTCAAGCAACCGTACCACTCTCGACTCATCTCTTTACTTAAAAATCACATTCCCCATCTCTCTAATTAATTTCATTCATCCCCAAAAGCTAGGTTTATACTATTCCGAGTAATACTCGATTTTAATGGCAATACACGAGTTTCTAACTCATATTGAGAATAAATCTGAGCTATTACCTCAAAAAGCTCAAGCTTTGCGATTAAGGTTACTCGCTCTTCTCTGATACGTGTGTTACGGTGATGCCGCCCTTTGACCCGAGCTCCGATCAAGTCGTCTCTCGCTCAACTCGACCCCTATCTACGAGACACAACTCTTCCCTCTCTCTCTGCCTTTCTCTCTCTCTATTGAGAAAATGGTTTTATTTTTTGTGTTTAGAGAGAGAAGGAATAGTATCAAAATATTATAAGGAAAATAATGGGCACCGTTTAATTTATCCAAGCCCAAAACGAAATGAAAATTTTAGCTTCGTGAAGGTGTGAATGGGACTTCAAGGTAAGCAGCTTATTGACTTTTCAACATTTTCATATTATTTCATTCATTCATTTTTTTTATTTTTTTATTATGTTGTATTATAACAGCGAACCATTATGTTGCCCCCTCACGTTAACACGTTATTCTGTATGTATTAAGAATATATATACCATGGCATTGCTTATGTGTCATATTTAACAGACACTTAAGTATTTAACGGATGAAAGGACCAAAAACCTACCTATTAAATAGTTGAGGGACTAAAATTGCACAATAAAAAAGTTGAGGGTCTAAAAATGAACCAATTCAATAGTTGAGGGGGCAAAATCAGACTTTTCTCTTTTTCTAAAGAAGAAACTAAAATTTCATCTTTCATCCTCACCATGTTCTTTTATGGTTCGATACAACAAAGGCTGAACGCGAGGGACAATATCGTGCGAAAGAGGCATGGGCTTGGTGCATGCTTCTTTGTTGAGCCGAGAGTTCTCTTTCATGTCTCCAAAGATGGGCCGATACACAGTACCTCTCATTCCCTGTCTCCTTAACACTCGGTCCAGGCGTCTCGGCCTGAACCATGCCCATTCAAGAGCTCTCAAAGTGCCCCACAGGAGAAACAAGAAGAAAGCACTAATCAGCGAGCTCCATGGTTGAGAAATTAATGTTTGCATCTTTGAACTCTGTTTTACTCTTTTTGCATTTTTTTTTGAGGGGGGAGTGATGGAGTGAAAACTAGCAAAAGAAATGGGAAAATTATACTCTACCCCTGCGATTTCCACCCCAGGA
Source organism: Juncus inflexus (assembly GCA_024447665.1). Taxonomy (NCBI): domain Eukaryota; kingdom Viridiplantae; phylum Streptophyta; class Magnoliopsida; order Poales; family Juncaceae; genus Juncus; species Juncus inflexus. The sequence goes on from JAJHPC010000010.1 coordinate 3,230,065, forward strand.
GTTGATGCGCTGGCACAGGTGGTGAACCGAAATTGACATGTGGTGAACGTAAACAAACATGTGATACAGTCAGAGTACACAGCGGTGAACGAAACGCATATACAATTCATCACCATTCCGCGCCTATTTTATAGGGAAGCTCGCCATGTGCTAATGTCAGTTCCTACCCATATTATCACCACTATAATTTGAATCCCCTCTGTACAATACGAAATCTCCTTTTTCTCTCTTCAGAAATGGCTGTCAATTCCTGCCCGTCTTATCACCACTATAATTTGAATCCCCTCTGTTCAATACAAAATCTCCTTTTTCTCTCTTCAGAAATGGCTGTCAAGTCCTACCCGTCTTATCACCACTTTATTTTGAATCCCCTCTGTTCAATACAAGTAAACCTAATCACATTCCCCCAAATTACAAAATTACTCAATTTTCTCTTTTCAGAAATGGCGATTTTCAGTGGATTTTGTTGGTGTGATTTTCATTGGATTTTGAAAACCCTCTTTTGTTCCAGTTAAACATCACAACTCAACCTATTGTGGGTTTGTGAAGCGCAAATCAAGATCGTCGAGGTAATGAGTTGGTTTGTGTTCTTTTATCTATAATGATTTTTTTGCAAGTTCCTCTTGTTTTTAGTCATTTCTTCCTGATTCAAAGTTGTTCTTGCTTGCTACTTTCACTAAAATCACTGCATAGATTCAACGCCTCTGATTGTTTTTGTTTGTTATCTGGAAAATTTCATAGATGGTGGATTTTGACCCCTATGGCCTGTTATTTACGATTCACTAATTAACCTCACACATGCATGCTGTTGTGGAATGGTCACTAATTTTGATCTCTGTTAAACCTAATCATACATGCACTTTGTTGATTGGTGTTTAGGGCAAACTAATTCAACACTGATCAACCTCTCTAATTTCGGCCATGTCGAACCTAATCATTCATGCATGGTGTTGATTGGTGTCTAGAGTTGCCTAATAACATTAATTGAATGATACACATGCATGCATGCTGTTGATCGGTGTTAGATTTTAATGATGACGCACTAATTCCATCCATGTTGAACCTAATAATACATGCCTGGTATTGACTAGTGTAAGATTTGAATGATGACCGACTAATTTCATCCATGTTGAACTTAATCATAAATGCATATTGTTGATTGGTGTAAGACTTGACTAATTCAACACTTATCAACCTCACTAATTTGATCACTGCTGAATTGTCAAATAGATGATGCTGCAGCCACCTTTCACTGCCGAGGAGGAAATCGTTCCACCACATATAGGCATGGTCTTCCCAACATACGAGGATGCCTTTCTCTTCTACAAATCCTACGCATATAGGGTTGGCTTCGCTGTTGTGAAGCGAACTTCTCACAACTTTTACGGGATACGTCAGAGCATCACGCTATGTTGCAACAAGGAGAGGAAGCCCGAGACGAAAAAGAATGTCAAGGAGGGATTCCAGAAGCGCAAGCATGGCGTCCAGAGCACACAGTGCCTTGCACGTATACGGGTGAAGGACTTTAATGTTGATGGTCACTGGACTGTCGAGTTCGTCGAGCTCGATCACAACCATGAGCTCTTTCCAGATTCGGTTCGTTACATGCGATGCCATCGCATGATACCGAATTTCGTTCGTCAACAGTTGGAAATCAACGATGAAGCTGGTATACTGATAAACCGGTCCATACACTCAATGTTCACACAGGCTGGTGGATACGAGAACTGCAATTTTACTGAGAGGGATCTCCGCAACCTTCTACTTCAACGCAAAGCGCTAAAATTTACTGAGGGTGACGCGGCCTCCCTGATGCGATACTTCAAAGAGCGGCAAACCGCCTGTCCAAATTTCTTCTACCTTTGCGAGATCGACGACACCGGTCGTTTGAGAAATGTTTTCTAGGCCGATGGGCGTAGCCGCGCCGCGTACAAATACTTTGGAGATGTATTGACTTTCGACACCACCTATTTCGAGTAAGCAAATCTTATTTTTTTTTATAGTTTTCTTCTTTAAGTTGAATGTAGTACATAATATGTGTGGAAAATTGTCTCTGTAGGTATGACATGCCGTTTGCTTTGTTTACTGGCGTCAATCATCATGGCCAGTCCATCTTGATGGGGTGTGCTTTGCTGGCTGACGAGTGCACAGACACATTCGAATGGTTGTTTTCAACTTTCCTGATATGCATGGATAGAAAACCGCCTCAAGCGGTGATTACCGATCAATGCGCAGCTATGGGAGCTGCAATAGCGAATGTCTTTCCATCTCCTCGACACCGATTGTGCCTATGGCACATCATGAAGAAGCTTCCTACAAAGGTCGGGGGAGGCGACAAGCGTGAAGAAATTATTGCTGAGGTACAGTGTTCAATCATTAATTATTTAGTATTTACAATTTGTTACAGTCGCGTATTCTGTAATATCTCAATGATTCCGACCACATTCATAGGCGTCTGATTTGGTCTATGAATCTGGATCCGCCAATGAGTTTGAGTACGGGTGGTTGCGCATGATCGGGGAATTCCCGCCAGGTGCATGCCGATCCTGGTTCGAAACCATGTACGAGCTGCGCAACAAGTGGGTACCGTTATACGTGAAGAAGTATTTCTGGGCGGGGATGTCAACCACGCAACGCAGCGAGTCGATGAATGCCTTTTTCAAGGACTTCATAACCAAGCACACAACTCTCTTCATCTTTGTCGGCAAGGTTGACCAGGCTCTCAGAGAGAAATTTGAGAAAGAACATGCCGAGGACTTCCGCGCGAACCATACCCCTTCCCTTGTGTCGCATCTGTCATTCGAGCTACGATTCGCTCAAGCCTATACACACCGCATTTTCTATATTTTTCAGCAGGAGGTTAAGAAATTGATCGCATGCTGCATAGTTTCTGAAATGGTTCAAGACGACATGACAGTTTATGTTGTAAACGACGGTTTCGGCGACAAATCTTACGAAGTGCAATATTGCTTCTACACCGACCAATACCATTGTGAATGCTTGTTATTTCAATTCAAAGGGATAGTGTGCCGTCATGCTTTGGCGGTTTACAAGCAGGTGGCTTTGCCACAAATCCCTGATTGTTACGTGCTTGCTAGATGGCGCAAAGATTACATAAGGACGCTTACACATTTCGAGCTTTCAAACAGGACAGTACACCGTGACATGTCTCTGTATGACGACCTCTACAGCCGTGCGCACGCCATTTTGTTGAGCCTTGTCGAATGCTGCTACAGAGACCAAGCTGCAACCGCCGATTTGCTCAGTTCTCTCGAGAAACTTTCCTTGAACGTTGTAGAAGAGCTGGAACACGAGAACCCGATTACGAACATCAGCCCTGAGCCGGCAGATTATGTGCTTGACCCTCTTAAGCGTAAGTGTGTGGGGCGCCCAAGGACTGCAAGAAGGAAACCTGGATATGAGAAGGGTTCAGGATTAAACGGCCGTCCCCGCCAGAACGGGTCAGCATCCAGGGCGACAAGTTCCCAGACAAAGGTAATGAACTTATGATTTTTTTTATTGCTAATTAGAATGATTTCTTTGTTTTTAACAACTCAAATTACTGGACGCAGAGCCCAACATCCATCCACACCTTCTCATCACGCTCTGATTATGCTGCCTCCTCCAACATGGACCTCATGCGTCGCTTCAGCAACTTCAATCAGCCAGGCCCGTATGCGTAGTTCTTAGCTTCCAAGTATATCTAGGTTTTTGTGCTTCACCGTGTGTTGGTGAATTGTTTGTTACCTTTTTTTTGTAGTAGTTTCATTTCGCCATCATTGCGATCTTGTTTGGACAAGTAAATTTATTTTGGTTCATTCACCCGTGGTGCGACATTGTATCCTTTAATTTTCTATCCCTAGTTAGTGTAATGGATCTGTATGAACGAACCGTTATTATATCTAGTTAGTTGTGTTGATTACTTTATTTTTTCTTTATAGATAGTGTATATGATTCGCATATTCTGAGTAACATTTAAGAAAGAATTACTCACCTGTACAATACGTGCCCTCTACAATATGGACTTTTCTATAATTACCAATAGCGGGCCCCAATTTCTATAATGGGCTTTGGCCCAGTTTATTCTTTTCACAATTCTGGACAGGTGGCACGCCTTTGACTGACTGTTGTGTGTTGTCACTTCAAGTTCTGCCTACCCACTGCCCAATAAGCAACCCTACGCCTCCTCCCATCTCTCTTTTAAATTTACTCTCCTTCTAAGCTTACCAACGCAACCATTAGCCCCCCTCTTCTTTCGGAAATCAACCTGGTAAGCCTTCAATGTTTTCATTTCATTCAAATGAAATCAACTACTTTCTATTTGTTACAAGAATTTAGCACCTAAATTGCAAGTTTTTTTCAAGTAGTGATAACGCCGAAGAAACAGCAAAATGTGTCCTCCGCCAAACCTCCAAAGTTCACTGTCCGCACTCGTTGCGACCCTAAGAAGTTTAGGGAGACCTGGGCAAACATACAAAGGACTAAAGGACTAACAGATGAACACTTGACATTAATTGAGAAGTGGCCTTTCAAAGCGTTCCTGGATCTCCCCTCTATAGAAATGCAGAGGGGTTTTTTATCTGAGATGTTTGAACTCTGGGATCCACTTCAAAATTGTTTTGTTATTGCCAACAAGCAACTTCGAGTTTCCGCTCATGACTTGTCCATTGTGATGGGTTTACGGGGGAAGGGCTGTTATGTTGATGTTGGTCAGAAAAGGCTCGACAAGGTAAATTCTGAGATACCCGCTAAATATTTCACCGGGCTTTCCAAAATCACTCGCGAGGAGATGGCTTTCATTCTAATAACCGAGTTGAAGGAGGGCAAGACTGCTAGTGCCGAGCAGTGGCTTTCCATTTTAACTATGTACTTTTCAACATTGTTTTGTTCAGCATGAGCAAAGCGTGTGCCCCCGCACAGTTCTGGGACTATGTCGACCCTCTACACCAACTCTGGGATTACTCATGGGGACAGGCGGTCTATGATTTTATGAGTAAAACCATCCCTATCATTGGATGCAAAGCGGTTACCGATCGAACATCCAACATGAACCCATCGTTGCCCGGCTGCACATTCGCCTTAATTGTGAGTGTTTAATTTTTCGTGGCATTTTAACGCAACGCATCTCGTGCATTTTAACAGGTAATCAAATTCCTCACTCTGTGTTTTTTCATCCATTCTGCAGGTCTGGTTTTATGAACACACCCTGCCCATGAAAGCATTGAAGCAACAAACACTGTATCCAAGGTTCCTAAACTGGGATATGCTAACGAACAGTAGGAGAGACACTTTCAAGGAGTTAATGGACAGGGTTGACCCAGGAAAGGTGTTTTCTGCGAGTCTCCTGCCGGCAAGGTGCGAAATGTGGGTTCTTGAACCTGACAGCACAAAAGCCTGCCTCGCTCTTGTCCAGCCACCTCCATCCGACACCGTCGCATTTGCTTGCATGCACACCGTGGGACAGATGATGCACGATGTCGAGCAAATGATTTCAGGAACACCACCACGTAGTAGCCCACATGCATCTCCCAGAGGTCGGCAAAGAGGCCGTCAGACCACCCAAACAGAGGAAAAGGATGTATCAGGCTCAGGTTTGACACCCGCACATTTCATTATTTAAATTCATTTTTTTTCAAGGTTCTTATTTGAATTCATTTATTTTATATATGTTTGTTCAAATTCAGAGAAGTCACCACCTCGACCACGCCAATGGAAAACTCCAGCGCGCCAACGCGCAAACGCACCCTCCAATGATACAAGGAGGACTGCCAAATGTCGAGGTGCTGAATTATCTGACGCCACTGGTTCATCACCACTTCGTCGGTCCGCCAGGATCGCTAGGGTGGATCACGCGAGGGAAGAAAATGATGACGACTTTGTCGATGAGCTACCCCCCAGCCGTAGGCGTTTGACCAGGCGCCTGCTCAACAACCTCAAAGGCAGACGCATGCAAGACCACGAGACAGACGTGAGATCAGCACAGTTGCATCCTCACACCGATGTCTCTGATGATAGTAGAGGTAACAGTCCAATTGAACATATAATTAATAACAACCGCGGTGTTAAACATGAATAGGTGACAAAATAAATTTCGGCTTTGCTCCATTTAATGCAGGCGGTGAGTTGGTTAACGTTCTACATCCTCACATCATTGTCCACTCAACAGGCCCGTGCCCCGACGACTTAGGTATATCATATTCATCAACTTCTTTTTCTCATTTTTCACATTTCAAACTATGCTTCCTGAAACATGATTTGCAGTAATTGAGATAACACGGTTTGAAGCCCTGACCGAAGAAACACCAGATGAGTTGTTGCCTGATGTTGATGTTGAAGTCCGTCAGCACCTTATCAACAAGACGGGAATATCATCATCGGGGCAAACGCAGACCCAGGAAGATGACGATCTATTCCAGGTCACGCCAAACAGCCAGCTCCCTCCGGAATTCCGTACCGTGCCAGACATCCGTGCTGATCGTCCTTCATACTCCGATCCTGCTATGAACAACATGGCAGATTATGATTGTCGCACACTTTACCGAAACCTCCGGTCCGCCTCCGCAACATTTGACTTCTTTGGCACTCGGGGAACCCCTCCTCACGAATCTGATTATCCTAACGCGTTGAGAGGTAAAGTTTGACAGGCTTTCACATCATCATGTTTCATATACGAGTTGACAATAGAATTCAGGTGTAAAATTTTTACACCTGAATTCTATTTTTGATTGCTAGTTCACTATCCCTGGCATGACCGAGGACGAGCTTGATGATGCGGACCTGGAGAGCATCTCACCATCTGAACTTGGGAGGATTCGGTGGCTTTTCCTGCCCTACAACATGTCCGGGCAATGGATTTTAGTAACATTCGATTTCATCAAGTGTCGTGTTCGTGTTGTCAACCCAGTCGTGGCGGTTGACAAGTATCGCGGCAACGTGTTGAATTTTGTAAACCAATGGAAGGAGTTCTTGTCACGACGCATGTGTTTCACTGACATCAACAACTGGGACATGAGGTATGACCAGTGCCCGCGACAGAACAAGGAATCAGATTCCGCGCTATACGTGGTGAAGTATGTGGAGTGCATCACCGATAACAAACCATTCGACTTCAACCAACGTGATATAGAACTCTATCATTTTTATGCAGCGTACAACTTTATTTGCTCACCTTTGTTCCTGTCGAGTTTTCCCTCCATTGTTTAACTAAATTTGTTGGCTAGCCCAGAATTGTTGTAATGTGTGTGTGTGTGTGTGTGTGTGTTTGTGTTTTGTTGAACAAATTGGGGTGTATATCCCTCTACTACCTCATCTACTAAACTATTATTGCACATGATGGCCCTGCTGGGTTTTATTTATATATATCTACGTGTTAATTTGCATTGATAGCTCAGAGTATAACTTAATTTCTGAATTTCCTCCGAAACAATGATTGCCCTTTTTTACACAAACCTAACAGCACAAAGCAAAACAACACATGACAAAAATAATACATGAAAGTAGATAGTTCTAATTAGATAGCACACGGCACAACATACATGAGACGTACCGATACGAAACAACACGCATTAACTCAAATCATCTAGATGACACAAAAGTACACCAGGATAGATCAGTAATACTTTGAGCAATTTGAATGATTGGACGTGTCCAGACCCAACTCGATGAATCGCTCCGTAAGCATCTTGAAACTTATTTCGATGGAGACTTCCTTGTTGAAGAAATCATCATAGAAATAATCTATTTTGTGTGGTATTGAGAACACGTCGTGTGAGTCAATTAGAGCATCACAGGAAGAAAGCTCTACATCTGCTTTGTCAGTGTCTATCGAGCACAGCTTTCCGAAACTGGTGATGATCAGCGCCACCCGGTCAAAGGTATGGTGATGTTCAGGTAGATTGATGAGACGGATCCATACCTAGTTAGAAACGAAATATGTTATAGCCACAACATAATAAAAGTCTAATTGGCATTTAGAAACGAAGTATGACTTAACAACCACTTGTCTTCTTGTTATAAGAAAACCTAACTGCCCCCATATTAGGTCTCCATGGGCGGAAAGTCATCCAATAAACTCATCCCTCCAGTAACGATGAGGACAAAACAGAATGTAGTCATTTCGTCCGTACATCGCAAACTTGAAAGACGCCGCTGGGTTTCCAATCTCATTTGCCACATATTTTCACCACTGAAGTTATGTCGAAACCCTCAGGAACTGGCTGCTTCAAGGTGACGTAAGCCGCCAGATTAACAGTCTCCTCCTTCTGTCTTGTCTCCACTGTTGATGCATCATATATTTTTTGTTGGGCGTCATTGCCCTGTGATTAAATAATGTTTGACAGTTCAATTTTTTACCTACCAGCACCATTAATTTTCAGTGTAACATTTTACTCACCGTCAACACTTCTCACTGGTGATTAAACATTCGCAACCACTTTAAAGTAACAGATAATGTTAATGTCGGTGTCAAATTATTCAGATTAAACATTTATGCACCCCTTCTCAGTCACTCATCAATTGTTAATGTTCTCATCACAAAGTTTATTTAAAAGAGAGACAAAACCAAACAACTTCGTACAAATCAAAACTCGAAAGATCAAAAAATTCTGTAGGAATCAAGCAACATATAACATGCATTTCCAGTCACATATCAGCATTTACTCACTCCATATTATTTCCCGAAATCGAAACAGGCCCAAAATCACAAAATCAAGTTTATTCAGGAAATTTACCTAACTCTTATATCTCCTGAGTCTGGACTCTTCCGCTTAAGGCTGTCGCTTACTGGTGGAGAAGCAAGTCTCATTTTATATGGCTCAGAGAGAGAGAGGTATGATTCCTTTTCTGAATTTCCGAAATCTCAATTGTTTTTTTATCTCTCCTTCTTACTAACATTTATACCCATCAGTTTCCTTAATTATTATGCTGGGCCAAGTTTGAAATTCGAATTTTGAATTTAATTCCCGCCCATGTGGTTAATCTGCGAGCACTATCAGGTTGACAAGATGTCCCTGACGGCCCGGTGGTGAACATCGTATAGGGAGAGTCCAGAGATTTACGGGTCTTGGTGGTGAACAGTACAGCCCATGGAAAAAATAGTGGTCACTTCTTCTACCCGGCCAAAAACCAGGCCCATGCTGCTGTTCAATATTTCAACCCGCGCCCGCTGATGATTAATCTAATATCACGACCCTATAAGGATCTAACCTTTTTTTGTTGACCACCAGTAAATTCACCTTTCCACGTCATCTAGTCCTCGAGTGGAAAAAAATGGGGGTAGAGTAACAGCACTCAAAGAAATGTCGTGTTTGTGTCTTTAAATTTGGAATGATCCTCTCTAGACTAGGATAGAAAATCGAGTCCATTTCGTCTGTTTCTCTCATGTGAAGGCTACTGACGTGGGTGAATCAGCCCCCTTCATCACGTGGGACCCACATTTTTCATTTTCAAGAGAAATATGCTGCTGTAAACGGAGTTAAAAAGATGAATTGCTATTTGAACATACAACTGACTAGTCTCCTCTCCATTTCAATAAAAAGGCTGGAAATCTCCCTCTCTAAAATATATGCCCTTTTCACTGTTCATTTTAATGCTTCAGGTTTTTTTTAATCAAAAATTTGATTGTCATAGTTGCTAAAACATTATATTGCTTCAGGTTTTTTTATCTTCTTTTTGAAACATATACTTACGACTTGTTCATGCTAAAGAAAAAAAATATATATACACCATTCAAGCAAAACATCAAACACTTGATATGCAACACCATAAAACAAAAACCCTCATACAATCATATAATGATAAAATCATTTACATATCACACAATAACTAGAAACGGAAGAAGAAAACATATAAATATCATAATCTTCTAAAAGAAAAAAAAAATCCACTTTATAAATCCTTGTGTAATCTTATTTGCCTCTTCATTCAGAAAAATCCACTAAAAATGTCAAGCAAATAAAACGAGGGACATGACTTGGGGCTTGCTCTTGTGGTAACAATTGGAGATGGGTAAATTTCACCCCAGGTCACTCAACTTTTAAAAATGACCAAATAGGTCACTCAACTTTCAATTGTCCCCTATAGGTCACTCAACTTTTAAAAATGACCAAATAAGTTACTCAACTTTCAATTATCCTATATAGGTCACTCAACTTCAAAAAAATGTTCAAATAGGTCATTCAACTTTCAAAAATTATCAAATAGGTCACTCATATCGGATGACTTTTTTGTATTTTTCAACTAATTGGGTGACCTATTTTGGTTATTTTTGAAAGTTGAGTGACCTATAGTGGACAATTAAAAGTTCAGTGACTTATTTGATATTTTTTTTTAAGTTGAGTGACTTGTAGGGAACAATTGAAAGTTGAGTGACTTATTTGATTATTTTTTTGAAAGTTGAGTGAACTACGGTGAAATTTACCCATTGGAGATTTAAGTGAAATATTTCTTCAGCAAGAAAATACGATGGAGGTGGAAGAGAAAAGAAAGAGCTTTGTTTAATAAAAGCTTGAGGCATCAATTTCAAAAATAAAAGGAGTGGGCTCTACAAGATGAAAGGAGGAGATTCAACCATGTCACTAGGCTTCAAGTTTCGATTCAACAGACGAGCCTGTGATGGATGCAATAATGTCAGATTTGATGTGTTGAGAAGAGTATTTAATCCCATCCGAATTACAATTTCTGATTATTTTTTGACGGATACAAAAATAAATGACATAACAAACCCATCTATTTATAGGTTTACTCATTAATTCTAATATGTGCATGATAATTAATACTAAACATACATTTACAATAAATATTATTGTGATAAACTAAAAAAATTCTAGAATTTCTAATTACATGCATTCATCAATATATTCTAGGAGACCACAATCCATTGAACACAAACAATCTAGATTATTCTTCAATTAAAATTGCACTTCATATTTTAACATAAATATATATATATAAAGAAATACAAATAAATATAGGATTAGGTGGACTAAATATGATTCAAATATCAATTGTTTAGGGCTAATGTTATTGTTTAGAGCAATATTATGGAATAAATTCGGGAATAAATATGTTCTAAAATATTTCTTTTATAAAGTTTTTTTTGATAAATATCTTTATGAAAATATAATTTTTTCGATAAATTTTCCGAATACTGGTTTTTTTAACTAAAAAGTGTATTAAATAGGCAAAATTGTTTTTTTGTTATTTCGAATACATATATTTTTTCATATTCAGTGTTTTTTTCATGTTTACCCCTTTAGTTTCAGAGATTTTTACTAAATATGTAATATGTACTATACAACATTTTGTCATTTTTATTTTATGGGACCTGATATATCACAACGGTATATATGCGTTGTTGCAACCCGACGGTATATAAAAACTGAAAAAAAAATATAAACCGGAAACAAATAGTATATAAAAATTAATTCGATAAAACAATATATATTTGCAAAAATAAAAACAGTATAAAAATTAATTCGCTACCGACCCCGTCGTGATTTCAGATTTCTCTTATTTTATTTTTCTAAAGGGTTATACAAAAAAAAAAAAGAAAGAAATATACTATACAACATGATCGAAAAGTATAATTGCAGCATGATAAAGTATATATAATGATAATATTACAAATGAGTATAGCTAACTAAAAAATAATATTTGTATTATAGATCCTGTCATATTGTTGTCATGTTTTTTATGTGTAATTTTTTTGAAAAAAAAAAAGAATATGAGGAAACGATGCTCTTGCAGGTTTATTTAAAAGGTACAAATATTTTGTGACTCAACATCATTTGTTTGATTAAACTGATTTCAGCACATTCATTAAAAAAATGAGGGGGAACTGCAATCGATCAATAAACAACACTAGAAAAAAGAATCTAACTTGAATTTGATATTATTCATTTATTTTCTCTTTCTATGTGTAGATATTGGTTTTTACGTTTTTCTAGGTAAGCATTTTTTTCTTTAGAAGAATTTGATCAGATAGTTCTTCTATTTCAGCTTAAGAATAAATACAACAGAAAATCAAGTTCATATATAACATCTCATTCAATTTCTTCAATTTGTGCAAGTAAATGAGGAAGAGTTTTGACAAAGGTTTATTAGAAAAAAAATTTAGGTCCAGATTTAAAGAGTAATAAAATGGCCCAAAAACTTTATTTTACACTTCTGCATATATAACCATTTTTGGGAATTTCTGAAGATTTGGAAATATATCAACATACATAAAAATTAAATTTCATATTTAAATTCTACTCGTCAAAACAGTGATTGCTAAAACTATGAACATTTCATACTTTTAAAAGCCCATTTGTAAAAAAACGTTGCACGAAAATTTCAAGGTTTTATAAGGACGCATGGAATTTTTTTTTGAGAGATATGCTTCATATTTGAAATTTTGCATGTATAAAATTGTATACACATTAATTTTTCATTTTTGTTTGTGGTGCAAAGAAAATGCATTAAAAATTTGATATTAAAAAGGGTATTTATAGTTGGCCTAAAAGCTAAGTTAATGTAACTTAAGCTCGGCAAGAGGTACAACTAAATTGGAAAATGTTGGTTTTAGTCTCTATTTGATATTCCAATCCGATTCCAAAGGAAATGAGATTCCTCTATTTGCATTGCATCTCTAAGCAGCTCATTGAAAACAAATGGATGACTATCAAATGATTAATATAAAATCGATGACATGATATATAGTAAACATTCATCATACAAATTAAAAGAAATATATACATACTAATTTACTACTATATTTTACAATAGAGTTAAAAATTATATGTACATCGGCAACCTGAATTTTTAATAATTTCTATTACACCCCCAATGATTTTGCTCCAGATCCACGGCCAAAAATGGCCTTATTAAATATTTAGAATATCAAAAAGCTCACAACCATCTAATATTATACAATGACAATAACCAAAAAAAAAAAACCAAAACTCATTTATAATATTATATTCTTCTAAACTTGATCGGAGCACCATGCTGAGGATGCATGGTAAGAACAGTATAAGGTGCATGTACATATTTCGCCGAAAGTTCAAATTCGAAATGCTGAAGAATCATACTAAGTCCCATTTTAGCCTCTAATAGTGCAAAATTCTGCCCAATGCAAATCCTCGGGCCCCACCCAAACGGGAAGAATGCCATCTATGTTAATACAAACAATAGTCAAAATTATTTATTTATTTATTTTTCTCAAGTCCTCGAATGAGGACTATTTTATAAGAAAGAAAAGAGAAAATATTAAAACACCAACTGGTTAATTGGTGTATTTGAAAGCCCAACCTCCTATATATAGGGGTGTAAAAGGTATTGATGATGCCTGATGAACTGGATCCAAATAAAAAATCCTAGTTCATTCGAGTCTAAATATTGATTTGAATAATATCAGGATCCGGACAATTGTTAAACAACGAAGACAAGTTTTTTGATCCAAATTGTCAAATATGGGTTGCTATTTATGAACTCATATTTGTATGTATTTAAATATCTATAGAGTTAATAACATAAACAATTAATAATCTAGTAATCTATAAACATAATAAGACATTGTTTAAGGGATATTCGTGAGCATTTTTTCTTATCTACTCATATTATTTTTGGCGATTTTGTATGTTTTTTTATCTAATAATAATAATAATAATAATATTTATGAATTGAAAATATGTTTTATGCAAATTTCATATATTTTTTATGTATAATGTGATATTTGAGAGTCATAAAGCAAATATTTATGTTATGTACTAAATATCCATTTTAATTATCTGAAAAAAATCAAGATTTGTATATGTATCCAAGATATCCAAACCATACTCGTATATGCTTTTTATTCGGATCCATGTCCGGGAAATGAAAATGAATACGAATATGATATAACGACTATCCGAACTGGATCCGCACCATTTACACCTTACTTATATCTCAAAAAAGAAACACAACCACTAGATTAGGTAGATTAGGGAAAATTTGCAAAATTAGAATATTTATTTGATATTCAAATAAGTACAATACTCTTAAATATAGATTTTGAGATTTGTTAGTTATCAATCTGATTTTGTCACTAATGTTATCAAAAGATAATTTTGTTGAACGATAATCTCACATAAAAACTGAGAACCAATTATTAATATGTTTTCTTAAGATCCATTACCTGGCCGTTTTTAGCTGCTTTTGAGATGCCTTCTGAAAACCGTTCAGGCTTAAAATCTGACGCATCAGGACCCCAAATTTGTTTGTCGTGATGAATTATAAGTATAGGCATTGCTAGAAGTACGTCCGGTGGAACGGTAATGTTGCCGAGTTGCATAGTTTTGTAAGTTCTTCTGATAAGAAAGACAGCCGGAGGGTAGAGCCGAAGAACTTCATATAATATCATGGTTACCTGTATTTAAAATTTCATAACCAACAACAAAAAATATTTAAATCATGTAATTTGTATTGATAGTAGACCCTCAATGAGATAAAACTCACGCCAAAATTTTCAATATTCAGGGTGAGAACACAAAACAAACAAATTAAATTCAAAAAAAAAAAAATAGGAATTAGGTCAATTTAGTAAAAACTCACGATTTTTAAATGGCCCAAACCATCAAAATCAGGACTATTTGTCCCAAAATGGTGCAAAACCTCTTCACGAGCTTTTTCTTGCCACTCAGTGTGCATACTCAGCACGACCAATATCCACGTCAGCAAAATTGAAGTCGTCTCTTGGCCGGCAAAATAAAACAATTTGCATTCTTCTATTATTTCATCCACAGTCAGGCCGAGCTTAGAATTAGACATTCCAGCTTGGGACATTTCTCTCATGTTTGACTCCAACAATAGACCGAGCAAATCGTCCTTTGTGGTTTCTCCATTTTGAATGGCCTTCTCTCTTTTCATGATAATGCCCCTTAAAAGTTTTCGGATTTCTTTTTCATCTGCCTTCATTCTCCTGTTATTTTCAATCGGCAGATACCTGTAAGAAAATTTAACAAGGATGTTTAGATAGGTCAATTAACAAATCTTATGAAAAATGATTAAGGCACGAAAAATATTGCGAACTACCTAGATACTTCATAACACCCATAATATTTGGTAACTAACTCTGCTTATGGGATTAATTGTTTGATTGAACTAGTAGTATAAGTTGTCGTTCACACTTTTATAATAATTTCATAGAAGAAACAACAAAGGCAAGATGAGAAAAGGAAGCGACCAGTTGAATGGAATATAAATTATCTTAAAAGCCTCGACAAGGCGTTCTTGTATCTCTCCTTGGAGTAGGAAAATGCGTCTCCCTTCCTCATAACTACTACCAAATGCTGCTCTCGAAATAACATCTCCAGTTAAATTTCGTAACTCAGGCCAAACATCAAGCTCAAATGATCCGTCTGATCCCGCCAAGTTCTTCCATTTGTTGATTAGCTCATCAGAACAAACAGAAAATGCAGGCAACATGCGCTGAAAAGGAACAACACTATTGAAGTTATAATTTCTGTAATTTTTCGATCCTCTATCTAAAGATGTCACAAGGATCTAATAATTGTCTTTCTTTTTTTCTGAAATAAATATGTATCCGAAGCTTTGGAAGTGTATTACTATAGTAAAATCTTATGCTAATATAGTATATTTTACCTTCAATTTTTCAAGATGAAAGGCAGGATTGAGTATTCTTCTATGCTTAGCCCATTTCTCTCCTTCATAACTCAAGAGTCCATCAGCTAACAATTTGCCAAGTCGGCTGAATTCTTGTTTGGCAAAGTGGCCGAATTTATTTGAAAGAACTTCTCTCACCAATTCGGGGTCTGTAATTGTAACTCTTGGATATGGCCCAAACCATGTGAAAGAATTTTTTCCTGCATTTTTGTGGAAATTAAGTCAACATATTTAGGAAAAAAGAAAAACACTATTTTGAATAAATAAATATAGCTTCATCTTCACTTTTAGTTTTGGCAAAATTTCGCTCAACCTAGGAGTCTTTCACCACAAAACCAATTAACAAACATATTAGTCTTTGCTTTGCTTGAATTCTCCAAAGCATGTCAAGTAAAGAATACCAAGAATTTGACCTGAAAGTATTATTTTCTACGCATGTTGAGGTCAGTGACTAATTTTGACCAAAATTATTGGAGGGACGTAATAAAAATTCCAACAAAAATCTAGAGCAGTCATGTACATATAGCTCATGTACATATAACTTATAACTTTATTTCAAAATACTTAATATTTAATATTTAATATAACTATACATATATACAGTTTTTTCAACATTTAAGAGATAGTTGTCCTTTCTAATCTCTATTAAGATATGTTTGTGGTTGAGGTAGCACTATGTACAGTTATTCCTATATATATATAATGAAACCATCTAAACTTTGTAAAAAAAAGTACGATAAGCAAAATTTCATCCTCACCATGTTCTTTTATGGTTCGATACAACAAAGGCTGAACGCGAGGGACAATATCGTGCGAAAGAGGCATGGGCTTGGTGCATGCTTCTTTGTTGAGCCGAGAGTTCTCTTTCATGTCTCCAGCGATGGGCCGATACACAGTACCTCTCATTCCCTGTCTCCTTAACACTCGGTCCAGGCGTCTCGGCCTGAACCATGCCCATTCAAGAGCTCTCAAAGTGCCCCACAGGAGAAACAAGAAGAAAGCGCTAATCAGCAAGCTCCATGGTTGAGAAATTAATGTTTGCATCTTTGAACTCTGTTTTACTCTTTTTGCATTTTTTTTGGGAATGGATGGAGTGGAACTAGCAAAAGTAAAGCAAAGTGAGTTTGATTGGTTGTCTTTAAATTTGGAATGATTCCCTTTAGATTAGGCCGAAAAATCTGTCAAACTGTGATGAATGCAGTGATGTCAGATTTGATGGGCATGAGGAGTATTTAAACCCATCCAAATTACAATATCTGATTATTTTTTGATGGATACAAAAATGACATTACAAACCCATCTATTTATAGGTTTACTCATTAATTCTAATAATATATGCATGATAATTAATACTAAACATGCATTTATAATAAATATTATTTTGATAAACTAAAAAATTTCTAGAATTTCTAGCTACATGCATTCATCAATATATTCTAGGAGACCACAATCCATTGAACACTTAAACAATCTAGATTATTCTTCAATTAAAATTGCATTTTATATTTTAACACACACACACACACACACACACACACACACACATATATATATATATATATATATATATATATATATATATATATATATATATATATATATATATATATACAAATATTTATATTTGAAACTATATTACAATAATATATATAGGTTTTAAGGTTTATATGAATTATCTCAATCCTAAATATAAGATTAGGTGGACTAAATATGATTCAAATATCAATTGTTTAGGGCTAATGTTATTGTCTAGAGCAATATTACGGATTACACTCGGGAATGAATATGTTCTAAAATATTTCTTTTATAAAGTTTTTTTGATAAATATCTTTACGAAAATATAATTTTTTCAATAAATTTTCCGAATACTAATTTTTTTAATCTAAAAATTGTACTAAATTGTCAAAATAGTTGTTTTTATTTAAAAAATACATTTATTTTTTCATATTCAGTGTTTTTTTATGTTTAACCCTTTAATTTGAGAGTTTTTACTAAATATGAAATATGTACTATATAATTGTGTTTACGGAATCTTGAAACACTTCTCTTACAACACATGCAAATTTTTTAATCAATTATGCTATGAATCAAATATTTGGTCAAAACTTTACTTTATGTTTTCTTAGTTAACATATAATTTTAAGGGTTTATATACACATCCCCCCAGCAGCCCCCCCCAATCCGCCCTTTACCACTGATAAACGGGGTCCACTTATTTTGAATATATGTGGGGCCCGTTTACTAGTGGTAAAGGGCGGATTGGGGGGCCTGGTAAACGGGGGTTGTATATACTTTTCCTAATTTTAATTAGAAAAGATCTTTTTTATCATCTTATTTTTATTTAGTTTCAACCATTCAAATTTTAGATAGAATAATAAACATTATTCCAATAATATTACGTTATCATGAGATTATGAATCACATTTTTATGAAATTGTACGTGGTAGTGATTATCAAAAAGTTCAACATAAACATTAATCATTCAAGAGTTGTTCTAACTCATCAAAATCATCATTTACTGTAATTAATTGATTCGGTCTACTAATTCCAGTTCTCTCGTACAATTTTGCTTTTTGGCCCTCCCATTTTCCGCAAATTTCTTCTATTTTATCTGTGGTTTTATTTTCTGTTATTATGTTCTTCACGTCCTTTGTTTTCATACTTGGGCACGCCTATTTTAAATGAAAAAAATTATATGAGAAAATAAAAATGAAGGTAAAATTTAAAACCCAACAAAATTCAAGCAAAATGAGATAGCCTTTAAAACAAACGGAAAAAATAACAAAAAATAGATAAATTTTATATGAGAAAATAAAAATTAAGGTAAAATTTAAAACCCAACAAAATTCAAGCAAAATGAGACAGCCTTTAAAACAAACGGAAAAAATTAAAAAAAATAGATAAATTAGAAATTTAATATTGTTATTTTTAAAATTTTGATAACAAAACTATTATTATTAGTTTATTATTATTAAACAAAAAGAGAAAGAACAAAAATCATAGCAAAATAAAAATGAAATGGAAACCCAACAAGATACAAGCAATTTAAAACAAATGAACAAAAATAGCAGAATATAGGAAACAAATATTATTATTATTTTAACGGCGAGAGAGAGAAGAAATTTTAACTTATTTAATGGTATCTCAGCCCGCAATTCGCCGGCTGAAGCTTTAAAAAAAAATCATAATCAACATTGTCATAGTTGCTAAAACATTATGTTGCTTCAGATTTTTTTATCTTCTTTGTGAAACATATACTTATGACTTATTCATGCTAAAGAAAAAAAAAATATATACACCATTCAAGCAAAACATCAAACACTTGATATGCAACACCATAAAACAAAACCCTCATACAATCATATAATGATAAAATCATTTACATATCACACAATAACTAGAAACGGAAGAAGAAAACATATAAATATCATAATCTTCTAAAAGAAAAAAAAAAAATCCACTTTATAAATCCTTGTGTAATCTTATTTGCCTCTTCATTCAAAAAAATCCACTAAAAATGTCTAACCAAATAAAACGAGGGACATGACTTGGGGCTTGCTCTTGTGGTAACAATTCGAGATTTAAGTGAAATATTTCTTCAGCAAAAAATAGGATGGAGGTGGAAGAGAAAAGAAAGAGCTTTGTTTAATAAAAGCTTGAGGCATCAATTTCAAAAATAAAAGGAGTGGGCTCTACAAGATGAAAGGAGGAGATTCAACCATGTCACTAGGCTTCAAGTTTCGATTCAACAGACGAAACTGTGAATCTCTGTGATGGATGCAATGATGTCTTGATGTGTTGAGAAGAGTATTTAATCCCATCTAAATTACAATATCTGATTATTTTTTGATGGATACAAAAATGACATACAAACCCATCTATTTATAGGTTTACTCATTAATTCTAATATATGCATGATAATTAATACTAAACACGCATTTACAATAAATATTATTTTGATAAACTACAAAAATTCTAGAATTTCTAATTACATGCATTCATAAAGTTTTTTTTTATAAATATCTTTATGAAAATATAATTTTTTCGATAAATTTTCTGAATAGTAATTTTTTTATCTAAAAAGTGTATTAAATAGGCAAAATAGCTTTTTTTTATTAAAAAATACATTAATTTTTTCGTATTCAATGTTTTTTTTATGTTTAACCCTTTAGTTTTGAGAGATTTTTACTAAATATGTAATATGCACTATATAATTGTATTTACCAAGACTTAAAACACTTCTCTTACTACACATGTAAATTTTTTAACCAATTATGCTATAAATCAGATATTTGGTCAAAACTATAAAGTTTAACCTCGGATGAAGTTTACTTTATTTTTTTCTTTGTTAAAAATATTATTTTAATTAGAAAAGATCCTTTTTATCCTTTTATTTTTATTCAGTTTCAACCATTCAAATTTTAGATAGAATAATAAACATCATTCCAATAACAAGCTTTTTGATAATCACTACCATGTACAATTTCATAAAAATGTGATTCATAATCTCATGATAACGTAATATTAATATATTATCACAAAACATAAACATTAGTCATTCAAGAGTTGTTCTAACTCGTCAAAATCATCATTTGCTGTAATTAATTGATTCGGTCTACTAATTCCAGTTCTCTCGTAAAATTTTGCTTTTTGGCCCTCCCATTTTCCGCAAATTTCTTCTATTTTATCTATGGTTTTATTTTCTGTTATTATGTTCTTCACATCCTCTGTTTCCATACTTGGGCTCGCCTCTTTTATATGAAAAAAATTATATGAGAAAATAAAAATGAAGGTAAAATTTAAAACCCAACAAAATTCAAGCAAAATGAGACAGCTTTTAAAACAAACGGAAAAAATAACAAAAAATAGATAAATTAGAAATTTAATATTGTTATTTTTAAAATTTTGATAACAAACTGTTATTGTTAGTTTATTACTATTAAACAAAAAAGAAAGAACAAAAATCATAATAAAATAAAAATGAAATGGAAACCCAAAAAGATTCAAGCAATTTAAAACAAATGAACAAAAATAGCAAAATATAGGAAAATAACAAATTTATTATTATTATTTTAACAAAACATGAATAAAAAAATGAGAAAATACAAACAATTGAAACCCAACAAAATTTAACACAAGGAAACATATTTGTAATGAAATGAACAGAAATAACTAAAAATAGAAAAATAATAAATTTATTAATTATTTAATTTACCTTGGATTGCCATTTCCTTTGCTCTTGCATAATCAGCTGACATTTTCTTCAAATTTTCTAACTCCAAATCCACTCCCTAAAATAATGAAATATATTAACCCTAAAATAGTAAAATCAGAATATTTTAAATATCTAATAAATTTGGGCTTTAAGAAAGAAGAAAAAGAACTTGGCCTACCAGATCCATATGAAGATATCTTTCAATTTTACTATTTGTAAATAACCTGTTAAAAAAACGAAAAAAATAAAATAAATTTAGTAGAATAACCCCTCCATTTAATCCTAAACCCTAAAAACTAAAAAAAAAACTTGTCATTTATAAATATAAAATAATAAACACAAAGAAATAAAATAATTTGCAAAAAATTCCTCCAACATGCATAAATTGTGGGACTGTTAGCAATTTATAGATTCCACAAGGGCTTTTCCGTAAATTTTCACAACTTACTTTTCGTATGCAATTTCAACTCGCCGATTTTGTTGTTTCATAATTTCATCGAGTTTCTGACGAGCCGGCCAATTTATCATGTCAACAAATCCGAATAAAAATATATTTTTATTCAACATTTTTTTCACAAGAGACGGTACGGTTTGCACATTGTTTTTCTTCGCCTCAATCACGAAATCTTTTAATTTTGTCAAATCACCTAAAAAAATGAATTATTAAAAAATATTTTAGATTTAATAATAATTTTTTTTAAATAAGTTTTTTTTGGATTTTGCTCTTTTTGAATTGCACAATGTAGGGAAAATTGAGACAAACAAATAATAAAACATGAAATATACCGAGTGATAAATAGATTTTGAAGCTTGGTTTAAAAGGCTGAATTTCATATAGGCAATAGAGGCAATAAAGAGCCCCAAATTTATGTGATAAATGTTCTGTTAAATCCATATGGCCTGAAAAATAAAAGTATATTTAATAACTTTAAGATTATAAAATATAAATAAAAACAATTAAACAAGAATTAAAACACTGGGCTCTAAACATTAAAGCATATTTAGGGCTTATTATACCAGCCAAAATTTCAGAATAACAACAGAAATTTGATTTTGTTTAAGAAAATTGGTAACATTAATATGCTAATTAATAATGAAAAATTCATATGTTTTGTACCGATGCAATGGGCATAGAGGGACTGCATGAAAAAGGCTGAATTTTTAGAGGGTTTAGATGCAAAAATGTAAGAGAATTTCTTTTCCTTCCATATTCTCTTAAAATCCGCAAAAGTCGTCAAATTACCCTGCAATTTAAACAATTATTATTTTGTCATAAAAAAGCAAATAAAATTAAACAAAATTGGAAAATTTAATATATTTAATCTTCCAAAACCTGTGTAAAATCGTTTAGCAATTCATCGATATCCAATTTGAAAGGAGAGAGATCCATGGAATAAATTAAGGCATAAAACTCATCACAGTATTGCTTAAATCATTATTATTTCCTGCATAACAATTCAAAGAAAAGTTAGTTAGTTCTCAAGCAAGTATTCAAAAAAAAAAAGAAGTTAGTTAGTTGAGCATAAAAGGGAAAAAAAATGAAAACGAAATTAGTCATTAGTCCAAAAATGAAAACTGTGATCCTAATCTAAAAACTTGAACTGAAAAAAGAAGAAAAATTGAAAAAAAAAATAACCAAATAAGAGATAAAACCAAATCTTTGCCACACCGTAGAGAAAGAGAGAACTTACTAGGATTCGATTAGGCAGAGAGAAGAGGAATTTCGCCGGCGACGGCGGCGGCGGAGAGAGAGAGAGAGAGAGAGAGAGAGAGAGAGAAGGAAATTATGATAGTTTGAAGGGCTAAATTGACTAACTTAATTGATTTTGGGCTTGACAGAAAAAAGCTATCTTATAACATTTCTTTTTTATTGGGCTAGAAATAAAGGCTTTAAAGTTTGTGAAAACAATGTCAAAACATATTATTAACCTCTAAGTTTTTTTACTAAAAGAATCTCTAAGATTTGAGATTAATATTTGAACAAACTCAAAAAATATGAATAATTATATTTGCAAATACTTTTTATTGTGACATATCTTCAACAAACAACTCTTTCTTTTGTGTTATTTAGATTTTGGATCATTCAAGTTATGATTAAATTAAATTCAAATTATTGGCTTTCTATAAATATTTCAGTCATTTTGATCAGATAAGATGTTGCCATACATGTAAAAAACACCTGAAATTGATATTGATATAGGGAATAATAATAGACATCAAGTAGGTTATAATGCAACTTTATAAAGAAGAATTAGGATAAAGGTGGCGAGCAGAGGTGCCAAAAAATAAATTCTGTATTCTTATTCTTTCTTTCTTATGCTTTTGTGTTAATTTATTAAAGTTCTCTCTTTTGGCAACAAAAAGAATTCCTTACTTGCTTAATCAGACTTTCAGAAAGGAATTTAATGATTTAATCCTAATTAAAGCACTAACTTTTACATTGAGAAATCTGATTTCATGACGATAGAAATCACGACGTGCGTGCGTGCATATCCGTTTCGTTTATTTCAATCTCCGTTATATATACTTTTCTCAAAACTATATATATATATATAACACAAAAAACAAATTTATCAGATCGTTTTCGGCATTATATATGTTGCTTTTATTTGTATTGTTTTGTGTTTTTATATACTATTTTATATAAACTATATATGTTTTCAAAAAATATATATTTACATACTATTTTCAGGATTTATACACTGTTTTTTAACTTTTTTTAATATCAGTTTTCTATTCTATTTATTGTATTTTTATTTGTAAAAAAAATGTATATGTATATACTGATTTGCAAAAATAAAGTTGTCACGCTGCACGTAGGTAAATCTGCGCCCCTGTCGTGAACATTTTAACTTTTTATTATTATTATTGGTTTGGTCAAAATAAGTGCCGAATTGGAGTATTTTCAAAACTATAAAAGATTGATAAATACACTTAATATATATTTTTATGTACATTTAAATTCTTATTTTCAAAAATCATTAATGTCATTAAGTCATCATATGTTATGACACCAGCTGATAAAATCATTGTCCATTTTTTATCCTTAAATAATTCGCTCTTGTACTCATCAATCAAATAATATTATAAAGAAAAATTGAAAATCACACCGGGGGTACAGTAGCGATTATGTAGTGACGGATTGAAATTATATAATGTTTTCTCACATTTCTATATATGCATTATATACTGTTTTCATTTTTTTAAATATATATTGTTTATCGAATGAATTTTTATATACGGTTTGTTTTCAGTTTATATGTTTGTATATACTGTTTTCATTTTTTTAAAATATATATTGTTTTCTAGAATTAATTTTTATATATTGTTTTATTTCAATTCATATATTTGTATATACTGTTTTCAATATTCATATACCGTCGCTACATGGTCGCTACAGTCCCCGTCGCATAGTAACTGCTCCCTATTATAAAATCAATCTTTTATGATGAATTACTCAAAAAAATATTGTCAAGCATATTATCCCTTTAAGCAACATAACCCCATTATCTTTACTGAGCATATATACTTGCTTATCCTCAAATTTAATCATGGTCTATCATAAAGAATGGATTTTTCCAACAGCTTAAACCCTGAGATATTCAAATATTCTATCACTTCCTTACCACTAATATATGTGGTCATACATACCTCAAATAGATGTATATAATATTTTTTTTGAAATAAATAGTATAAAATAAATTAGTAGTGTAGATATGTATACTAATTTATATGATATAAATGGTAATAATATATTTTTGAAGTGTATAGACTTATTGATTTATGAATTGAAATGGTAAAACTCGTGCAGTGTATTTATTATACGTATACTGGTTTATATGTTTGAAGTGTATTGTGCAAAAACTAACATATAATACATATGCTAATAATATATTATTATCTATGTACTAATTTATATGATATAAATGGTAATAATACATTATCTTATATGATATTTGGAGACAAGAATAAAGTCCAAATGCATAAAATACCATATGCTTTCTCCCACCTCTTCTACATCCAAGGCATTTGTACCGGACACCCTTCCTAATCAAGCAACCCCTTAATTAAATACTAAGACATAGAGACAAATATATATTCTTTAATCTCCTTCTATACAAAAGTGTACATGTCCACAATGAGATAACCAAGGAATGGACATCTCCATTGCTTTGATGAAACACAGAAGAACTAACCAAACCCTCTTAACCACACTTGCAAATCCCCTATATTAAACCCCCAAACAAACAACAATTCTCTTGTATAATCACCATTTACATATCTTTCAAAACCTCTTAAAACATGAAATATGGTGAGATCACCCATTTTAGCCACCCACAACACAAACTCCGACTCGAGTACCACGAAACTCCGTTCAAATGTGACGGCTGTAAGGAAGCCGGAATTGGGACGCGATTCAAATGCAGCATTTGTGATTATGACTTGCATAAACAGTGTGCTCTTGCAGGTTCAACCCCTACGCTGCGTCATGCTTTCTATTCCAAATGCATCTTTCAGTTCATGGCCCGCCCTCCTGGTAATTTTAATTGGGACCCGATAAGTCGTTATTATGGGGTTTACAACACAAAAGAGTATATATATAGTCCATAGGGCAAAACATAATCGACACATTAGCATACTGGGATAAAAGGGTCAAGACCCAGAATTGAGTGAACTCGTCGTTGACGTGCCTGTCAGGATATATTGTTTTGCATTTTGCCCTATATATAAGTTCTTTTTGTGCTGTAAAATTCAAAACCTCCTACTTTTTTTACTTCCAATTTCGTTATGCTAAAACAAATTAACTAATTGTAAAAATATTAACTACCTTTGATAGGTAATTTGGCTCGATATTGCAATGCGTGTGAAAAAGACGTGACAGGATTCGTTTATCACTGTAACAAGTGCGGGTTCGATCTGCACCCATGCTGTGCCTCCTTACCGCATGTTTTAGAAGCTAGTGAAGGTCTCAGACTCTATCTGTATCGTAAAGTGAGTTCAGCGTGCCATCGTTGTGGTCGTAAGGGGCGTAGTTGGAGTTATCGCAGCTCATGCAAAAAGTATAACCTTCACGTTGCATGTGTAGCAGAAATTCTCGTCGAAAGCTGGCATGAGATTTATTATAATAATAACAATAATCATGGGAGTAGTAATTATACAAATAACATCGCGAAGAGGGGAATAGAAAATGGAATGAATTATGGAACAAGGAATATAATAAGTAATGGAATAAACAATGGGGGAATGTATGGTGTGTCTAGTAATGGGTATAAAGTACCAAGTCTTGTAGGAGTGGGGAAAAACCACCATAGGAGAAAGGGAAAGGTTAAGAGGTGTTGTGAGTTGGCCGCATTGGCAGTTCAGGTGGTTATATCAGCGGTTCTTGGCGATCCGACGGCTATTATCGCTGGAGTTATTGGCACATTTATATCTCGTTAATAAGGATTAATCGTGATGATTTGTGATTTATGGCTTATTTTAGGGTGCTTGATTACCCAATAAATGGTGATTATGATGTAATTAGGTGAAGTAAGGGATGCCATTTGAAACTTATGAAATATTAAGTTTAGCCTTCGAAGTCTCATGTTTATCAAAGTGACCTTATAGGTGCGTGATTGTCTTATAATTAGATTACTCGATTAACATGATAATTATGATGTAATGTTTATATAGACAATATTAGTTAATGAACTTTAATCTTGCTAATAGTGGAATTACAGTTCCTGCTGCACAAACTGAACACAGTCTCAACTTCAAAACTAATTTTTGCTTTCGTTTTCCTTATCTTATTTTTTCGAGGTTGATTATATGACCCATATCTGATTACTATAATTTTCGTAAATGACAACTGATATTATGAATTGATGGTTTAGGAGGCCTTAACTTCATTGGGCCGAAGATATTTCGGCCAGGCCTGCTTGTTTTGTGCTGCTTTAATTGATTTTTCTATCTAACTAGAGTCATCCTCGCTCCGCTTCCGTGCAATTTATCTTCCTTTAACATTATAAAAATAATTGGCTAAAGTTAATGCGAAAATAATAATACTTTGTATTTCTTAAAAAAAAAATTCTTAAAATATTTCTTCAAAAAAAAAAAATTCTTAACAAAATTTCATGGAATATTATCTTAGAAATATTTCTTGAAAAATATTTTTCTCAGAAATATTTCTTGAAAAATACTTCTTGGAAAGTATTTTTTTTCTAATTTTAGCATTAACATAGGGTGTTTTTGTAATTTCTAATAATACAGGGGCCTCTTCGCAATTTAGGCAATATACACTTATTACTTATTATATAGGGCTTGCAAAAAAAAAATTGTGGAATAAATACTCCTTGCTCATGAACGGAATCTTTTTAGACGATAAAAATACCCTCAATATTAATTGAAATAACAATGTTGCCACTCACATCTATATGAGCTATATAAGCAAAGTAATGAATGAGATTTATTGTAAAATTGAAAATTTAGGGCATTTATTAAATAGAGAAATAGCAAAATAGAATGAACTCATTATTATATGAATAATTATGCAATGCTTTTTATACTTGCTTGGGATTAACTTGTTTCACTTCTCTGAGTATGAGGCATCGCACAGAAAATCAAAACTATGACATATGGAACCTACCTGTTTGAAATTAAAGATTGATATGGCCAACTATGTGTTGGGTTTTACTTGGACTGGAAAATAACCCGCCCCATTATTCAAGTACTGAAATTATAACAAAAAATCGGAAGTTGGGACACATGTCACCCATAGGAAAGAGGAATATTTTTTATAGTGATAGTATAATATATATATACTATAATATAATTAAAAAAAATAAGTCAGTATCTTTGTGAGGTACAATTTGGTTTATTGAGGATAAAATTGATAGTTTTAAATAAACAAAACCTTATATTAATTTTTTTTTTGGAGAGAGAATTTGACATTATTTTCAAAAAAAGAAATAATTAGTCAATACATTTGTGAGATGCAATTTGGATGTACATAACAAATTGCATATACAATTAGGTACAATTTGAGTGTAAATAACAATACTCTTATATAATTAGCTAAAAAAAGACCCTCAATATTATCATAAATAACGAAAATAACACTCAATTTTAATGCATGATATTCAATGGTGGCATGCATAGTAATAATTTTAAAAATTAAAGATAATATTTGATGTCACAATAAATTATAAATAAGATTTATCGTGTAGGAAATTGTGTATTGGATCTTATGTTCATTTAATGAAGACTCGCTACACAATTGTAAATATAATAGATGTCACAGAAAATCCTTTAGGTGACACATGTCACCTAGAGGTACAAATTTCAATTCTAAGAAAATAATTATGTGGCAAATTGTATAATGGCTTGTTTAATTATTTTAGAATGATCCGTAAATTTTAAACTTGACATGTGTCGTTTGGAGAACAAAGAAATAACTTTTATAGTTATAGTATAATATAATATAATTTATGATATTTTTTGTCTTGTCGAAAAAATAATTTGAAGTATTTTGTAAGGAGGGTCGATAATATACCTCCAACCATAATTTCATTAACTAAGTAAAAAAAAAACACAAAGTTAGAAATCCAAATACAGTGAGAACACATAATCTCTTACATCTCTGTTTCTTGTCTATAATGTGCTTCAATGATTTTTCTATCTAATTTATGGTATCCTTTGAGCGCGGTCCAAAATATACCTCCAACCATAATTTCATTAACTAAGTAAAAGAAAAAAAATACAAAGTTAGAAATCCAAATGAACACCTAATATCTCTACATCTGTGTTTCTTGTCTATAAATGTGTGGTTTGGTGTCTGATCTTCTGTGTCATGCCTTTTATCTCTCCATTAGTTTGGTGTCAAGACTTGACGCTGATTTCTCTATGCTCATGGTCGCGGTAATCATCCAATTTTCCAACAGTTTGTATGGTACTATGAAAAAGGACAATTGTGATGGCTAATTGATTCCGCAGGTGAGTTGTTCAATAAAATTTTTACGGACTGACATATGGATGGCTAAAATAAAGAAAATCTACATTGTTTACAAAATTTAACCACAAACATACACAACAAATTCTCACAAAAAAAGAGAACACAAAATTTATCTAATATCTTTCGAAGCTAGAAAAATAATACCTTTAAAAAAAAGCTAAAAAAATAACAAGTTTACAAAAATCGCCCAATAAGAAGAAAGGGACCAAAGATTGAAATCACATTCACAACTCAAAAAAGAAAAAAAACTAAATACATCTAATACACCTATCTAAGCTAGAAAAATAACAAATTTACAAAAATCGCCAAGAAGAAGAAAGGGACCAAAGATTGAAGAGACAAGAAGCGGCTGTGAGAACCCAAGACAAAAACGCCATTAATGCAGATAATTGGTACCGGCCACAAACTCCAGGCGAGCAGTATCCGTCCGACTGGAGAAGAAGGGTCACCACGCCGCCAGTTGCGCAGGCTGATGCCAGTGCGAGCAAGGACAGTAGCTGTCCAGTTCAGTTTTTATGTTACACATTCGAAGTTTTAAATCTCATAAAATGAGATAATATCTGATACGTTGAAATGTAAGCACATCTGTGACGCATAAATGTACAATGAAATCTTTGAATCTGATCAAATGAAATTGATTTATCAATTTTGTTTCTGTTTTTGGGGTTTATGTGAAATTTCAAGGCAAGGTGAATTTTGTTATTGATATAAATCTCAAATTTATATGAAATATATTACAACATAATTCCGCCTTATGTTTTTGGAATAATATACTTTCCGAATATATTGGACTCAATTTCGTCTTGTTAATATAAGAAAAATTATATGAGATCAATATATCATTACAATAATTATTATTATGAGAAAATACCCAGTCTCCAGCTGCGATAAGAATGATTGCACCAGGAAGACGAAACGGGCATCCGAGAAAGAAAGAATACACATCGACTACTGCAAGAAAACAACTCCACGGGATTAACAACCCCATGCTAGTCACCAAAAAACTACATCACCACAAAATCAGAAAATAAATTAATGAAAATTGTTTCAAATTGATATCTTTAAAATAGATAAATTTATTAATCTATATACACATTTTAGATTTGCGATATAAAAAATGGGCGAAATGATATAAATTACCAGAAAGAAGTGTAGCTGTAGAATTCGACTCCAACAGACATGAAAAGCAGTGAGGTTGTGGAAAACACAGCCTGACCTACTCGCAGAGTCAGACTAGGAACCGACCCAACTGCACCAGATGAAATCTCATTCATTTGTTCGAATACCTTGAACTTTTATTCTCTCTCTTCTTCTCTTACAATTGCAAAGGGATGAGTTCATCTTCTTTTAGGATTTGCTTGTTTAAGCTCTTCTCTCATGTTAAGTAAGTAATTAAAGAGTTCTTTGGTTTGGAGTTGCGTTTTTATTTATTTTAATTTTTTGAGTTTCTAAGTGGAGGAGAGAATAAGAGAACCAGCTTCTCACTTTTGGATGGATGGTAAGCATGAGACCAAGAGAATTGACTATAGTTTTTTTTTTTCTCATTTTTTATATTAACAGTTGGCTTGTGGTGGTTTGTATAAAATACTTAACAAAGAGTCCATATTTTCCACTTTAAATAGACCTCATTAAAGTTTGTAAAACCATTTATTGATTCATTTCAATCAAAGAAAGCGAGACATAATTTCAATAAAAAATTTTAACATTCACAATTCCATATTGAAGGATGATACCGCGATTACACATAAAATGAAAAACAATAATGACACTGTGGTATAAAGTCAGTGGCGGATCTTATTGGAAACGGAGCTTTTGGATGCAGTGAAAAAAGTTAGAGATATAATTCATTTTGATTTAAATTTCAATAAAAGCAAACAACAATAGATTCATATTTTACTAAATTATCCTAATTATCTTTGCAATTTTAGAATATTATTAATTTATGATGTTAATAGAACCATAAATTTATATAAGAGTCTTCAGAAAAATTATCTTATTATGTTATTGAAATTATTAATTTACATAGTGAGTTCAAGTTGAGATCGGAGAAAATTATTATCTTAAAGATGCTATTAATTTATGGAATATTAATTGAAGGAAGTTCTACTGTATATGAATAAAGAGAATCATTATCTTCGAAATAATTAATTGATAATGTCCGGCGGAAAGAAAGAGCACATTCTAATGACCCTAGCTTTTTAATGGGGCCCCAAATTGATGGAATTCTCCTTTGAACCTGGTTAGTGCACGTAGATCACAATCTTACTTATTCTCCAGTTGTAATGTCACCGGATACACCTTTACTACTCTTCGAATATGAAATTATAATAGCATACAAAATCATGGTTCAGATCATAATACTTAATTGAAAAACATTGACGTAATAATTTAATGTTGATTTCACTTTTTGTTAATACAATTTTATTGTCTTCATCATTGTTAATTCTTTATTAACATTCAAATGACTAAATGATGAACTTAATAAATAATACTAAAAACCAAAATATTTGGGGACTTAACTTATTAGTCTGTAACACATTAATTCATACTGAACTCATTCAAAATTTTCATCTCCACTTTTCCACTATTGTCACTACTAGTGAAAATCACTATTGAAGCGCATATCTTATATTTCTTTTGAAGACGCTTATCATATATTTTATATTGGTAACTTATATTTCATTCATGACTTTTTAGTGTGACTATTTTTAGTACAATTTTTTCATAAAATGCATGCATGATATTTCATAACTTAGCCACAAGCACTAGGAGAATATCTACTATTAATATATTCCAAAACAGTAATTATATTTTTATTAATCTATGATTCAAAGGAGACCTCTAGTGGAAAAATACCGGAGATGGGAAGATCTCATGTAAATAGTTAATTTGAGATAAGATGTCTTTGTTGATAAGGTCCTACTTTGGGCCCATAAGCAAATGTCCAAATGTCCAAATGACTTTTTTAGAGTTTTACATATGGTATTGGTCCTTAATGAGTTATCTTATCTATCAAGTTTTCCTTTTTTAAGATTCAACTCTTGATCTATAGGTTGAGAGATTTGCAAAATTATCAGCCGAACTAAGTAAGGCTTGCTATGTTATCTTTCAAGTTTTACTTGTAAGACAAAGTTTTCTCCATATTTTTTTTAATTGCGACCTTTTGACTTATGAAAAAGATAAATGAAATAAATTATCATAACAAGAAGAAGAGGGATTTAAGCTAGCGCACTTATCTCACATATTGCTTGACTCAGGTACATCTGAGAGAGGTTGACTTCACAATATCACCAAGACACATTTAATCGATGTTGGCCACTATACAGCTATATAATCTA
The DNA here is from genome assembly GCA_024447665.1 of Juncus inflexus. Lineage (NCBI taxonomy): Eukaryota > Viridiplantae > Streptophyta > Magnoliopsida > Poales > Juncaceae > Juncus > Juncus inflexus. Next base: position 3,262,250 of record JAJHPC010000010.1, read on the forward strand.
ACGATATGCAAGCTTCAAATAGGGGAAAATCAAGCTGACAGTTCAATCGTGCGCTGACTAACATGTGTACATGGTATTATCGTCATGCTATAAGATTGGGCACAAAAAAGAAAATTTGAAATTAACAAAGTAAATGCATACTCTCTTTTAACAAAAAGAGTGCATGCTTAGCGATTGTTACATCATATATTTTCTCCCTGTGATACCTAAAAAGTGATTGTAAATCGTATTTTACGAGATATTTATTGTTATATACTTGCGAGCGGAACAAACATGAAGAAAAGTAAATGTTTCAATTGCACAGAACTCGTAAATTATGTAAATAAATATTAATGTAGAGAAAGAAATTATGTTTCCACCAATATCTTAGATTTTGTTTCGACTTCACAATAATACATTATTGGAGTGATTGATGGGCTTGACAAAGTGAAGGTTAACCAAAATTTATCATCACATTTTTTAAATTTTAAATCAAATTTTAGACCAGCATAACAATGAGGTTAACTACTCTCGCCTCACTTTATTGTCCTCTCAATTTGATGGGGAAAGATCGTGTTATTCCTAGTAATTTGATCAAGCTATTTAAGAAACTGATCATACAGATAACAATGTAGCAGGTAATTAAATCATGAAAGCATATAACTAACAAGTGATCAAAAATCTGATCAAGAACGCAACTCGGAACACTTTATGATTTAACCCGACATAACCCAGAACACTTTATAACTTAATTGAAATCTAATTTTTATTCGGAGGTCTCCTTTGAAAGATATATAAGATGCGTTTGGATTACGGTAATGTTACATTATCACGGAAATTGTGTTCTAAGGAATGAATTGATGGAAATATGATTATCATGATATTGAAATATTGCTGTTTGGTTGATAAATTTACATTCGTTGGAATGTTGACTTATTAGAATTTATCTAATTATGAAATGACCATTATATTCTTATACTAAAAACTCAATTATATATATTTTCCAATTAACTATATTTATTTGCGACTCTGTACAAGATTTATTTTCCTATTAAATTTAATTATCAAGTAAATTACTATTTTAATTAGATATAATTATAATTTAATAATAATATTTAAATTATTTAATTTTATTATATTTAAGTTATATATTAGTTTGTCTTAATTAAATATAACAATTATCATTAAACAATGACCATACAAAATTAATTATACAAGATTTGTATTTCAAATTAATATTTTAATTAGATATAATTATAATTTAATAATAATGATAATTAAAATTATATTATATTATTTTATTATATTTAATTTATATATTTGTTTTTCATAATTAAATACAATAATTATTTTTTAAATATAACTAAATTTACTAAATATATTTAATTAATAAAAAAAGATAATTCAAACAATAAAAAATCATAAATATATGAGGGTACTTTTGTACATTGCATGGGAATGCAACAGTCCCATCTATTTTGGTGGGAATCACTTACCCATGAATGTGGTAATATCATATTTCCATGGTAATCCTACATTACCGTCACGTAGGATTCTAATGCAAAACAAACATAGTAATCACATTCCCATATCATAACGAGAAGGATAATCATAACCATTTTATCTGAAACCATTGGTAAAATAGAAGTGAAATCAATTTAAACTTAACGGCCGAATAAGCTGATTATGTAGTTAATTTTGCTTAATTATATCTCTAATTTTTATAACAAATGCATATGTTGATATTTTCTAACAGATTACCTTAATTATATTTCTGATTTTTACAACATATTACCTTAGTTAAGTTGATATTTTCTATTTTTTTAACCCGAAAAAAATGATTTGGAGTTAGGTATATTTGGTTCCAAAGCTTATTTTTACTCCGTTCAATCTGAACCAAAGTGAGACCTAATTCTTAGTTTGATGAGAGACGCGGCCCATAAAGCATTTAAATTCAATTTTTTTCCTTTTTTTGGCTTGAAGTATTTTCAAGTAAAAAACAGATCAAGCTGCAATTAGATAGCAAAATTTTGAGCACTGAGATAGCAAATTTGTAGAAAAAGTAGATTTGTAGCAAATTTGTTCTCTTTGGTTCATTAATTTTTTATTTTAACAAAAAATGAGCACTACTTATTTTGTATATGACAGCAAAAATTATCATTTTTATTTTTTCACATATATTTTCTCTCTCTTCTATATTTCATACAAAATTCTCTACTGGTTTCTTTTGGATAATTATATATCTTACAGTTAAACAATCCAACATATCAAATGGATATTTCGAGAAATTTCCATTTTTTTTTCATTCAAGAACTCATAAATATCAAATTTACACTTCCATTTTCATTACCCATCAAAGTAATAATGTGTTACTTGAAAATATTTTTATCTTTATTTTCTAAGGAGATAAATAATTTCTCATCCCATATTATATAATCGAATAGAGAGCATACATTTAATTTGTTTTAAGTCTTAACTATTCATATAAAATTTGCAATTAATAATATTGGAGTACATTGTCTTTTGACAAAGACAGAGCATTGTTTAACGATTACTACACCATCTATTCTCTAATTTACATAAAAAATGATCACATATCACCGTCTAGTTGTTGGTTCGATACAAAACTCTATGTTTCTTCACTTAGATTTCCCTATTAAAATAACAAAACCAGTAATTAGACGACATGAAACCAAGCTGGCATATATGGTTTGATATTATGCAATATTTTTTTTGAACTTCTCAAATAAGAATTATTTTGTAATAAAGAAAGAAAAATTGCTTAATTTGTGCATATGAATTTTGAACTCACAGACTCTTGAATCTCATGCAGATACTCTATCAATAAGTTATGGGACCATTTGCCTGATACTATGCAATATAAAATGGAATTCAAAAAATAGGGTTGATAAAAAATATAAAATGGAACTGAAGTATTTATTACGTCGCCGTGATAAGCATCTGCAAAATTAAGGCAATTATCATTTTTATTCAAAAGTTAGACTCTTTCATCATTTTAAAACAAAACCTAATTAAGTGTGCAATAATACCAAATATGAATAATTAAATATCAAATATATAAGTAGATTGTTCTGACATGTTTAAATATGCTCTGTCTTTTCATATGTTTATGTATGTGTGGTTAAAAATGTAAAAATAGAAAATATACATATATACATTTGTAGCTTTCCTATCTAAGAAGGATTTCGCCACCTTCTGTATGAGCCGCAAGTTCTTTTTCTGAATCTGTATGTTGTTTGTTTGCATAAGAGCTCTAACTTGTCAAAAATTAATATTAAAGCAATAAAGCCAAAATTAATTTATTAGATAACCTAAAAAAATGATCACATAAATAAAATGAATTTTCTGTTACATAATAGATAATAGTTTTTCGTTGTATTGTATTTCAAAAAGTAATAATTAATTTACTAGTAATAAAACGATAGATGTTTCCTTTAAAACAATTTATAAGGGCTTGTTTGGATGACCAGGAAATACTAGGGAATTTTCGATTTAGGAAAAAAATACAACGAAAATTCCATAGTACTTCTCAATCTCAACCTTTGAAGGCAACATTGAGTAACATTGAAAGCTTTTGAGATACTAATTTGTTTGTTCCATATTAATTTTGTTTTTTTTTTAAGGAAACAAGGGTTGGCCTTGTTGGCTCCCTTGAGTTAATTAAAATAGACAAAGATTTACAAGATTGAGACCAGTTCCAAATTACAACTGCCTAATATTACAAAAAAGAGCAACAAAATATGCTCATCCTCTCACGACTAGCCTACATTTTTGCCTGCCAGAAGCATTCGTCAGTGGTCACCACTTTGCCTTGAAATTTCTGAAGGTTTCTGTCCAGCCAAATACTCTAGCAAATCCAGCCGCCTAGTATGTCTCATTTGCTCCTCTTTTCCTTTGCCAGTCCTCTTCTTATTGACTTCCAATCTCTTCTTGATTGAAGCTGAGATTGCACCAGAAATTCCCACTCTTGACATGACAGATCCCAAACTTTCTTCGCAAACTGACACGTAAAAAATAAGTGATCAACCGTTTCTAATTGTTGTTGAGGACAACACACACAAATATAGATCCCGGTAACCCCCTTTTAGCCCAATTATCTCCCGTTAGAACTTTATTTTGTAGCAGCAACCAAAAGAAAATTTTGATTTTTGCCGGTAATTTCATCTTCCACACAATGGCAATATCCGCTGTTCGCAATCCCCTCTTGGATAACAATTTAAAAACTGTTGAGCTGGAAAATTTGTAATCAAATTTTCCCAAATTCCCAAACGACCATCGTCTGTTGTCGCTACATGATTCTCCAACAAAATCTCCAATTTCTCCAACTCATATTCAGCTTGAATAGACAGATTATCAGCCAGTTCCAGGTCCCATCCCCCCTCTCTGTTGGCTTCTTGAACTGTGATATTTTTCTCATCTGAGAATGAGTAGAGGCATGGAATTCAGATGCTAGTGTAATTGGACTTAACCAAGATTTATGCCAGAAGCTGGTTGCCACTCCATTGCCCACTCGCATACTAGATAAACTCATAAAAAGATGAAGAATCCCTATAAAATCTCGCCAAAAGAAAGAAATCCTTGAGCTTTGCACCTGCTGTAATGGAAAAGAAGGATTCCCGTATTTCGCTGTCATTATAATAGACCAGATAGAATCCAAGTTGTGAAAATAATTCCACCATCATTTTAATAGTAGACAATTATTATGCACCATCAACTCTCGCATCCCCAGCCCACCATTCGCCTTTGGGGTTGTCATTAAACTCCAATTCACTAAATGAACTCCCGTCTCATTATTCCCCTTCCAAATGAAAGTCCTTTGAATCTTCTCCATTTCATTAATGACCCAACAAGGCAGATTGAAGCAAGACATGAAGTAGGTCGGAAGAGCTGTCATCACTGATTTCGCAAGTGTAATGCGTCCCACTTGCAATAGAAATATTGCCTTCCAACCCGCCAAGCGTTTAGAAAATTTATTAATCAGAGGAAGGTAGCTTGATTTTGGTGGATTTTTAATGGTCAGAGGCATGCCCAAGTACGTAATTGGAAACTCCTCTTGAACACAATGAAACTCCTGAAGTATCCTTGAAGTATTCTCCTCATTAAGCTTAATCAGCACAATTTCACTTTTCCTCCAATTGATCTTCAATCCCGAAATTAATGAAAAGACCTGAAGCAATATCTTGAATCGGATTAAGTCCGATTCTTGATATTTCATTAGAAAGATTGTATCATCCGCGTATTGGAATGTTAAGGCGTTAGAAGCTAGGAAATTTGTGCATAAAGAAAACACATTATTCATCATTTGTTGAAGGGCGTCGACTGCCAGAACAAACAACAAGGGAGAAAGGGGGTCTCCTTGTCTAACCCCTCGCTTATGCTTAATAATCTTTGATCCTTTTCCATTAACTAGAACTGTGGATTTTGAGGTTACAAGCAACGTATTTATCCAAGAATTCCAATTGGCCGGGTACCCTCTTGCAGCCAACATTCGCAAAATAAATTTCCAACTAAGTGTGTCAAACGCCTTTGTAAAATCGGCTTTGAATAGAAATGAAGGTGTGGATGAGTAGTCGAGATGATGGATCACTTCTCTCACAGTTGCAAACGATTCCGATATTGACCGAGATCGAATAAATCCTGACTGAAATGGAGAAACAAGATTCACCATTTTATCGGAAAGTCAATTCGCCAGCACCTTCGAAAGAATCTTCATTGGGCTTGTGACAATACTGATGGGCCTATAATCTGATGGCCCAATCGGTATATCTTCTTTTTGGCAAAAGACGATGTCGCCATATTAATTTTTGCTGGTTAGTATTGTCAATTTTTAATTTTGGATAGTTTTGGATTTTGGGTATAAATTGATGTTTATACATCTGGATATTAGAGGGTATTTGATGATTTGTAATGAATGCCAAGTTTTGAATTGGTGTTTCTTATCTGAATTCTTTGATAATGATTAGATTGATGCATTTGTATGTTACGAAGGCAATTAACAAATTAGGAAAGATATTTCTTGGAAATAAGATTTCTTGATAAGAAATTTTTTGTATTATCATGAATTAGATTTCTTGATAAGGAGGTTTAGTTTTTCCATGTATAGGCGTTATTTGAGGCGTAATTCTTTGGATTATTTCCTTATATTAGATATGACTATCCTATAAATAGAGGGATAGGGGTAGAGATTTATTCATTTCCAACAACAACAATATTTCGTATCTCTTTCTTTCTCTTGTAATAAGAAATTTATCTTATTTTTCAAGTTCCATTGTTCAATCCTTTCTTCTTTTATTATTGTTCTTTCTTGGGCTAGTGTGAGCTTATTGCTGCACTATTATTTTCGCTGGTGATAATCATAAGGTCGCTGCTGGTTTAGTCCTGCCGTGTTACTACGCAGTCACTATTGTTCTATTTCTCTGTTAGTGATGCAGTTATCTGGTTCAGTCCTTGTGTAACTGTTTGGTTTCTTTACACGGTACCAAGAGCTTCAAGGGTGATAGACGATGATATTGGCGATAGACGGTGTTGTTCTCGTCCCTTGGTGAAGAAGAGGATTGTTTATTACGGCATCCATGGGGTTTGGAGGTCGGGTTAGTGGACTTGGTATTGGGCCTCTAAATCTTTCGAATTATTTTATGTGGAAGAGTTGTATGGAGTCTTGTATTAAGAGTGAGGGGTTATGGGAGATCGTTGTCAGTACGGAGGCTGCACCAACGCCTGTCACCGGTACGAATGGTACAGTTACGAATGCAGACGCAGTAAAGTAGTGGTAAAAAATGAACGCTAAGGCGGAGTTCTTGTTGAAGAGGTCAATATCACGCGATCTATTCGAGCATATTAAGGGGTGCAAATCGGCGGCTAAGATTTGGAGAATTTTTGACAAGTTGCTCAACAAGAAGAGCACGACACAATTACAATTACTGGAGAATGAGTTGGCGAGTTGCACACAAGGTGAATTATCTATCTCTCAATATTACTTGAGAGTAAAGGCTTTATGTTCTGAAATTTCTATCATGGAACCGAAGGAGGCTATTTCTGAGGCGAAGTTGAAGCGGTATATTATTGCGGTATTCGAAGAGAGTATGTCCTATTCGTTACGTCAATACAAGGGTGGGCGCAACAACCATCCTTGATGGAGTTTGAAAATTTGCTCCCTTCTCAAGAATCGTTGGCTCGATAAATGGCGGGTGTTTCAGTTTCTGAAGGCGAAGGTCACGCTCTTGTGTCTAACAAAGTAAAAACTCAGCATGACCAAGAAGAACAGAAGAAGGAGGTTACAAAGAAAGGGGAGCCTTCATCAAATAGTGGTTATCGATCGACTATCAAGTGTTACCGATGTGGGAAACTCGGTCATATAAGGAAAAATTATCGTGTTAAGTTGAGAGAAGGAAATGCCGCGGGTAAGGAAGATATTGTGAAGTGTGAACTTTGGGATACGGGTTTCATAGCAGAAGGAGTTTTGTTAGATGTGTGTGTTTATGTTAACTACGAGGACAACTGGATCATTGATTCCAGTTGTGGTCATCATCTGACTGGTGACTATTCCGAGTTTTCTTCACTTCGTGGGTATAAAGGCAATACTGCCTTTGTTACTGCTAACAACAGTGTTCACCATGTGGTGAATGAGGGAGCAGTTGTTGTTTCAGATAAAGACAACATGTCGATAACTCTCGACAGTGTTTATCATGTGCTTGGTATGAAGAAGAATCTTCTGCCGGTGGTGAATGCAGTTGATGCGGGTCACTATGTGTTGTTTGGCCCGAAGGATGTGAAGTTCCTCCGGAATGTGGAGGAGGTGAAGGGTGATATTACTCACGTCGGTAAGAGGGTAAAATACTTGTATGTTCTTTCGGCTTCTTTCTCATATGTTGACAAGATGAGCAACAATGATGGCGTGTCGGTTTGGCATACTAGGCTCGGCCATCTGGGTATTGACAAGTTGAAGGCGATGGTTTTGAGGAATCTTGTCAACAGGCTTCTGTCTCTTTCTTTTGCAAGTGATGTATTCATGGTGACTTGATAGGTCCTACGCAAAATGCGTCGTACGGGGGTGCTCAGTATATGTTGGTACACGTCGACGATTTTACACGGTACACTTGGGTTTATTTTCTGAAGGAGAAACGGGAGGTATTTTCTAAATTTCGAGAATTTAGAACAATGGTTGAGGGAAGGCTTGGTAAAAGGATTAAGAAGTTTTGAAGCGACAATGGAGGCGAGTTTACATCCAAGGATTTTCTCTCATTTTGCGAGAGGCATGACATCAAGAAGGAGTTGACTTGTGCTTCTACACCACAATAAAATGGTGTGACGGGAATGGAAAATTCGGCATCTGGTGGAGGTATGTAGGAGTTGGGTGTATGCGAAGAATTTACCGAAGGCCTTATGGGCAGAAGGTATGGCATGTGCTACCTGATGGTGTTATTCCCTAAACCAAAGTGTTTGTGACCTAGATGATGGATTGTAATAACAAAAATAATATTTATTCTAAGATATTTCATATAGTATGTATGTATAGATTATTTTAAATATAATTAAAATAGACCATAAATATGCAATTCAGCTTTATGTCATCAAGGTATGTGACTTTGATAGTAAAACTATAAAGTGTTATGAATGCTATTCTAAATCGTCCATGGTCATTTATAGGATATTTGTGGAGACAAATATACTTGCGGATACAAATAAATATATATTTATCTACAATCTATAAATATATACCAGTATATTAGTTGACTGATGATCATGTTTTACTGATCGTAGATAAATAATTATCAAGTCACTAACATAGGTATATGTTAGAGACCATATACTGGACTGACCCGCCATAAGAATGCTACATGTTTTACCTCATTAGCGATTATTGTAACATAAAGTATTTATGGTCCTTTGACCTGAGATTGTCTCGGTTCTCAACATGAGTAATTTTATACTTTAATATAATCTAACACTGCCTTTAACCGGGTAGTCATAACGGTTATGATCAGGTATATAATGAATCATGTACAGGGATGAGTGCAATCAAGACGGAATTTGTTCCTCTCATAAATGAGAGAGAGATCTTTAGGCCTCTTGATGAATTGAACTGAAGAAATGTATGACCATACTCAAATGAATTAATAAGAGTTATTAATGTCCTTTGTTCTTATTCAGTTTAATTCGGGATCAAAAAATCTTAATTCGATTAATATAAGGATGAAGTATTACATGTCTTATGATCGATATAAATGTTACGTGACAAAGGGACTAAATACGGGATTGTTGATTAGGTAAATCGGATCACCGATATTCACTTAAATTGGGTAATCGTGATGGCTTGCTAGAGTCCGCTCATGATTTATAGACTGTCAAGTCTATTGCCAATATTAAGTGACCTACAAGGTTACACACAAAGAACAACCTGAAACGAGCGCAGAAAATCCTAGCGACTTATATGATGAGTTGTATAAGAATGTCAGAAAAGATATTGTCATCTTATGTGATAAGATGTGATATATATGTATATAAAGACTATGAGAACAAAAGATCATGTAATTTAGAAGAGTCTATATGATGGCATATGGATAATGATGAGTGATGTCATACACATCTTTTAGTGTGAAGAGATATAACTCTTCACCTCTATATAATGATATAGGGGGCTCCAAAATTCAGTACAACACATCATTCTCTCTCTCTCTCTCTCTCTCTCATTATTTCTCATTCTCTTTTGTGAGACAAAAGAGAGAAAATATACTTTGTAATTTGTATGACAAAATTATGAAAAGGTGCTTTCTTTTTGTATGACAAAAATAAAATAGTGCGATTATATGAGAGGAATTATACATCTTTTTTGAGACAAAATAAGAAGAAGAAAATAGTTTTCTTATGCAAGAGGAGAACAAGCTACTAGCATATATATTGTTCTTCTTCCCGTTTTAAAAAGTTTGTTCGTGTGGATACTGGTAGAGGCGTTCGTACTTTCGGCGCTTGTGATCAATTCGGCCTAAGAAGATGAGAACGGGTTGTTTGAAGATTTTCATGGAGATGAGTTGTGTGTATGATTGGTGGCTTGCGCACGATACAACCTAGACGGCCTTGACAGATGGAAAATCAGTTAGGACGGCAACTTGTTTAGAGGCGCTTGGACAACATGCATGGTTTGAGCGTTACGGATTAAGCGTAATCCAAAAGGTACCTTGTAAGTATTAGTTCTTTGATTTAACCCATACGCATGGATCCTCGGAATGGTTTTTGGATGAAATTTTTATTTTTTGCGGAGTTATGCATGTCCGAAACCCAACACTATCTACGTAGTTAGTCGGCTTCCCTGCAGTCCGATTAACATGAAGTCACCTCACGAGTTGATGTTTGATGAGAAGCCAAGTGTGAAATATTTGAAGGTGTTCGGTTATATGTGCTTTGTTCACGTATCGGATAACAAGAGAACGAAGTTAGACGCTAAGCCTCGGAAGTGTGTTTTCATTGGTTATGATCAAAGAAAGAAGGGATGGAAATGAATGGATCCGACAACTCATAAATTCATTGTCTCTCGTGACGTGGTGTTTGATGAAGCTTCTTCTCTATATGGTGATGGTGGTTCCTAAGCGGTAGTTTCGAAACTGCCGACGCCACCAATTGTTCACGTGGTAAACTTGGGTGTTGATGACATGGGTAACCCGAGTGAAAATCTGAGGTTCTCGTCACCTACATCGACTGTCACGAGTTCAAGTTAGATGGATCAAGGTGACAGGGGGAGCAACGAAGTGCAATCACAAGAAGAGGGAAATGCACAAGCTCTAAGGAGGTCGACAAGGACGGTAACTCGGCTGGCTAGATATAGAGATAAAAAATTTCATGTTTCTTTTCAGGATCGACGGATGGTGAACCTTCAGGAGGCGAAAGGTAATAAGTCGTGGGAAGATGCTATGGACGAAGAGATGCAAACTCTTTGAAAAAATAAAACTTGGGACCTTGTTCCGAAGCCCAAGAGAGTGGACCGGTTACTTGCAAATGGTTCTACAAGTTGAAACGCAAGGCGGATGGGAGTTTGAGCGCTATAAAGCGAGGCTTGTCGCAAGAGGATTTTCTCAACGGTATGGCTAGAATTATGAAGAGACTTTTAGTCCTGTCGCCAAGATGACATCCGTGTGAGTTGTGATTTCAATGGCTGCTTCGCTAGGTTGGAAGCTGTGGCAGCTGGATGTGAAGAATGTTTTCCTATATGGTAAACTCAACAAGGAGATTTATATGGAGCAACCGGTTGGATATATTTCCAAGGTGCGTCATGATTATGTGTTCAAGCTGAAGAAGGACCTGTATGGTTTGAAGCAGGCACCTCAAGCTTGGTATGGCAAGATTGCGGAATATTTATAATTTTGTGGTTATTCTTCTTCGAGTTCGGATCACAGTTTATTTGTGAAAAGGAAGACGGGGTCTACATGTGGTCGTCCTTTTATACGTGGACGACATGATCATCATCGGCAATGATGAAGGCGAAGTTGCAAGACTTCGGGGCGAGCTCTCGATTCGATTCGAGATGAAGGATCTTGAAGAGCTTAGTCACTTCCTGGGATTGGAAGTGGAAGGTTTGAAAGACGGCAATTTTGTCTCTCAAACGGGTTATGCTGAGAAGCTCATTGAGAAATTTGGCGTAAAGTAAGGTAAGCATTGTTCGACACCGCTGGATGCAAATTTTAAATTGAGACGTGATGATGGAAAGGTACTTCCGGATCCTCGAAAGTTTTGTGCTCTTGTTGGAAGTTTGATTTATCTCATGATTACTAGACCGGATATTGCCTTCGCGGTCGGCCTGGTGAGTCGGTTTATGCAAGTTCCGACAAAGTCGCATCTGGATGCAGCGAAGAGAATTCTCAAGTATGTGAGTTCGACTCTTGATCTCAGGTTATTTTATAAAAAGGATTCCGAGTTCGTTTTGAATGGATATACCGATGCTGACATGGGCGGTGATTTGGATGATCGGAGATCGACATCCGGTTATATTTTCTCTTGTGGTTCTGCAAGTGTTTCTTGGTGTAGTAAGAAGCAAGATTCGGTCTCTCTTTCTAGTACCGAGGCGGAGTGCAAGGGGTCATCACTTGCGGCACAAGAGTGTGTTTGGTTGCGGAGGTTGGTCGAGGATGTTTACAATGCGGTTACTGGTCCTATGATTATTCGAGGCGACAATCAGAGTGCGTTGAAGTTAGAGACCAATCATGTTTGTCACGCGAGAACCATGCACATCGAGTTCGAGCATCACTTCATTTGTGAAAAGGTGCTTGATGGAATTATTGGAGTTGAGGAGGTGGGAAGCGTTGATAATGTGGCTGATATCGTCACCAAGTCTCTCTCCAAGGGATCATTCGAGTTATTGCTGGCCAAGTTGGGGCTTGTGACCAAATGCACTTTAAGGGAGAGTGTTAAAATATAAAGATACATTTGTATGTTATGAAGGCAGTTAACAAATAAGAAAGATGTTTCTTGGAAATAAGATTTCTTGACAAGGAAATTTTGTATTACCATGAATTAGAATTCTTGACAAGGAGGTTTAGTATTTTCATGTATAGGCATTCATTGAGGCAGTAATTCTTTGGATTATTTCCTTATATTAGATATGACTATCCTATAAATAGAGAGGTAGGAGTAGAGTTTTATTCATTTCCAACAATAACAATATTTTATATCTCTTTCTTTCTCTTGTAATAAGAAATTTATCTTATTTTTCAAGTTCCATTGTTCAATCATTTCTTATTATATTATTATTCTTTCTTGGGCTAGTGTGAGCTTATTGCTGCACTATTATTTCCGCTACTGATAATCACAAGGTTACTACTGGTTTAGTACTGCCGTGTTACTGCGCAATCACGATTGTTCTATTTCTCTGTTAGCGACGCGGTTATCTGATTCAGTGCTTATGTTTCTTTACATACTGAAGTTTGGAGAAAGAAAATTTCTAATTTATTCAAGATTGTAATTAATTTGAGGAATAAGCTTTCAATAAAACTCATAAAAAAAATTCCTACAAATTTACTAATTTTCATCCAAACACACTACTTTTGAATATATCCTACAGTTTGAAATCTTGTAGTATTTAGTTCTTGCAATTTCTAATCCATAGAAATATACTAATACTATAGTAGAAAAAAATACACATCCAAACAAGCCTAAATGGTGAAAGTAAATCTTACTATTGCATGAAAAATTTAGTTTCCCCCACTATCTTAATTTTTAGTAGTCTTCATAACACATTATTTGGTAGCCATTGAAAGTGCTTACAGGCCCTCCAAATTTGGAGGATCACAAAAAATAGAGGGGAAAAAATAAGTTTCTTTCAAACTTTCTTTCAGAATTAAAACTAGCACAAAGTCAGTTAACTTCTCTCACCTAATCTTATTTGTAGCAAATTTATCACATTATTTGAGAAAGGTGATCATGCAAATAATGCTGCTTAGTGGCATGCAAATATTGATGTATTTAGGTAAATAAATCATGACTGTAATTTTAATTAAAAAAATGTACTATGTGAACATTTAAATAATTAATCAAACTGACCGATGATGAACATGATTTGATTCAAGTGTTATGATATGATATTTTGGCTAGGCCTGACATCCTAGTTAATTTTTCTTAGTTCAAATGGATTTTCTGAAACATAGAAATGAAATTTTTATAAAGCACAAAAAAATGCTCTCATAATTCTACTACATTAAAATAAATGAAAAATTGTAAAAGTTTTAGATAATTACCCCTCAAGAGGAAATAACAATGTGATCAAGCTTATGAATCTTGAGAAAACAATTAAAGGAAAATGATCCTACATTTCAAAGATAAATTTTTTTTTTAATTTAAAAGATGAAAATTTGGTAGCAGTAGAAGATGAGTGCAATTTCAACCGCATTACAACAGAAAGTTAAAATTATATGAAAACTTCATCAATTACCCAAATTAGCCCCAATTAATCTTCAAAAAAATACCAGAATTTAAACCATTTTGCATCAATTAACCCTCAATTGCAAAGTTACGAATCAATTCATACACAATTCAGCTTTTTTGATCTACCTAATTCAGCCTCTATCCTCGACTACGCAATTAACACCCAACAAATCAATCAAAAAATATTAAACAAATCAAATATCTAATAACAATAATAATTTCCAAAATCAAGATCCCAAACCTCGATTCAATCAATCAACAAAAAAGTAATCCATGAAAAGAGGGTGAAAATCAAAGAACGAGAAGAAAATACGAACTCTCTCTTTCTCTTTGGTTTAAGATCATAATTCAGAATAATCGCTGCGATTTTAAGTGAACCTCTCTTATTAACATGCACATTGCATAAGCATTCTAAATGCATTTAGATAGCACAAGTTGTATCCTTGTAGGAAAATAAATACATTTGTAAGATTTTAAGACAAACAATGTGAAATGATTAGAGCATTTAGTTAATCTTAAGATCCTTTATTTTTTATTGTAACAAATTATAGAGACATTAAAATAAAGGATTTATTACTTTTCACTAGGTTCTGTCATTTACAATCAACCCAAATTCTTTACTATTCGTTTCTAGAACCTCATGAATATCATGTTACATTTCAATTCACAACAACTATCAAAGACTGTGAATTAGTATTTCAAGACGCTTAAATGGTGATATATTTCGATGATGTCATAAAATTGAGAACAAAAATGTAAACTAAAAAATATGTAATTAGCCCGCCAAAATTATTCATGTAAAATTTGTGATGAAGCAATTGATATATCACGCTGTTTTCCTTCTTGAATCCTAAAAAACAATTACATAAATGAAATGAAATAAATAAATAATATGTTATGAATTAGTCACTAAGTCAAAAATTATTATTCTAAAATAATAATTTTAAAACTTGCTATAGATTAAAAAAAATGAAAAGATACATTTCCATTGTAAAAGTAAATCTCACTATCAAAAATAAAAATCAGTTTCCACCAACATCTTATGTTAACAGCTTCATAACGCATTATGGAAGCGGCGAATGAAAGCTATTTACAAACACATCCTCCATTTTATTTTCAAATTCTAATTTTCAAAATTCGAACTTGTGAGTTTAAAATTTTAAAGAAGAATAAGGCTAACTTCTCTTAATTTACTTTAATGGGTGGAAATGATCAATATTTGTACACTATTTGAGAGATTGATCATGCAAATAATGCTGATTAGTTAGGTAACAAAACCATGATTGTGTAATCTTAATTAAAATAAGGGATATAAACAATTAAATAAGTAATATTGCTATGCAAATAATGAAAAACATAACTTGATTTAAGCATTTCATATGATAAATAAGTTAAATCAGATTAAATTTGATTTTTTGTATAGTTAAATTAGTTGGGACCTAATAAAATTTCCTCATACAAATTAAAAAAGGAAAATCTAAATTTTGTATAATTATCCTAATGAAGTACCAATACGTTTCAGCATTCAAAACTTAACAAAATATGAAAAAAAAAATAGTAAAGGGGGTTGTTGTTGTTTTTTTTGGGGGGGGGTCCTATATTGAAAATATTAAAATTGATTTAAGCTGAAGATTCAACTAATCATAAATTAAGTGAATTGAAAAAACAAAATTAGTGATGAATAATTTATCCAACCACTATAAAAAAAATGTAACCCTAATTGATGAAATCAATAAAATAAAAAAATAACTAATATCATAATTAGCCTAATATCAAATTAAACTTCAATTGGAACCAGAATTGAATCAACTCCGCATCAATTAACCCTAAAATTGAACAATTCCACATCAAGTAACACAAATTTTAGCTTCAATATACCTAATTCAGCCTAACATTAAGCTAAAACGAAGATTTAATAATCAGAATAATTTCCGAAATCAAGATTCCAAACCAAACCTAGATTCAATCAATCAACAAATAGCGCTCCAAAACAGAGGGAGAAAATTAAAGAAGGATCAGAAAGATGAACCTTAGGGTTAAACTTCTGCATGCTCAATAATTAACTTCTTGTTGACCAAGGTCATAGGGTAAATTGATTTTTGTAGATTTTATAAAATTAAAAACAAAAGGCTCAAACAATCTAGAAATATGAAAATTCATTTAGAGGTTTTGATACAAAAAATTAGAATTTTTTCAAAATTCCGCATTTTTTCACAACATAATTCCACATTTTTTTCAAAAAACCATACAAAGAATTAGAATTTCCAATAATTATTATGTTAATTCGATGAGCAATGATTATTGTTCACAAGTTATAATTCGTTATGTTGTTTTGTCTCAGCTTTCAGAGGCCTACTCAAAATCTATTGATGGTTGAATACTCTTCTAACCCTCACACAGTGAGTTCTTCAATTCGAGATTCCTTTCTTTCCGAATTCTTTTTCTCTTTTATTTTAGAATCTAATTCAATTTATTTTCCCCTTTTTGTTGTCGAAACTTAATTTGTTTGGAAGAAATCACAACTTTTCAGTGGTTTATGAAAGTTTATCGGTAAGTTAATTCATAGCAGAGTTTTAATTATCTTTTTGTTATTAAAAATGCGATTATTCCGCCATTTCCAAATGTTTCCAAGCAAATGCTGCCCACGTAGCTTCCCACCAGATCCGTTGGTTCTTTGGTAAATCTCTTTTGCAGTGTCAGTTTGTGGATGAGTGTGTGTGTACGTTACTACTTCTCTGAGCCAACCTCCTCATTGCCATTCTAAAACTAAAATAAATAAATACACATTATTCATATTCAAAGAAAATAAAAACACTCATTATAGTTACACTTTTACTAAACCAAAAAGAAAAATGAAGGTTATGACAAGGGAAATTATAAAAATTTATAAAACTAATAAAAATAACTCCATTGTTAGCTCAAGTAAGATACACCCCCCTGCATGAACTTCGGATTGTCTGGAAGATATCAACCTTGAGAATCACCAACTTTGTATTTAAAATCATCCCTCACAAAATTTAATAATGAACTTATTGTGATAAATATTGCACTGACTAAGTTCAAAGAAACTATTGCACTAATTATGCCACATTAACTTGTCAGTGTTAATTGATCTTTTTTAATGAATAGGGATTGAATTTGTTTAGAAGTTTGAATGCACTTCACAATAATACGGGTTATATCTTGTAACTGATTATCAAACACGACCCTCATGACTCAAATGTGACTTTTCTTTAATTTTGAGGTTCAAGTCTACATTTTGGTTATTTGTTCCATACTTTACTAGTGACACAAAAAATGAATATTATAATTGACAAAAAAATGTAAGTTGTGAAAATAAATCTTACTATTGACTATTGAGAAAAAATTAGTTCCCATCAATATCTTAGGTACTCAGCTTCATAATGCATTATATTATTGATGTAGCTGATGAAAGCTTTTGACGAACGCATCTTCCAAATTTAGAGAATAGCAAAAATAGAATGGCAATCTTCTAATTCTCGCATCACTTTATTCTCCCCTCAGTTTTGATGTTGAAGGTCAATATTTATAGCAGTTCTATCACGCTATTTGACAAATCGGTCATGCAAATAATATTGCTAAGTTAGGTAATTAAACCATGACTGTGATGTTAATATAAAAAAGTACAATTATTATTATTTTAAACTTATCTTAAGAATCATCATTCAATCACCACTTTCAACTTTCCACTCAAAAAAGAAGTAAATAAATAAAAACAAATAAAGGGTTTTTTTGGGCTTGCGTATTTATGTGTTAAAAAAACATATTAAACTACGAGTTTTCTTTTAGTAACTTGCACATTGCATGAACATTCTTAATATTCTAAGTTCATTTGCAAGTGATACTTTAGCCTAGTAGTTGATTATATTTGTTAAGAAGATATAAAAGGTTGTGGGTTCGAATCACACTTGCATTAATTGGAGTGAAACATTTTCTTTTTCTCTTAATACTCCTCACTTAAGGAACTTAAAAAAAACATTCTAACTGCATTTAGATAGCCTATGGCTTTAAGCAACAACAAAAAAAAATTAAAATAGCAAAATTTGTATCCTTGTAGGAAAAGTGTATATTATTATTCTCCTTATTCT
Organism: Juncus inflexus; assembly: GCA_024447665.1. Lineage (NCBI taxonomy): Eukaryota > Viridiplantae > Streptophyta > Magnoliopsida > Poales > Juncaceae > Juncus > Juncus inflexus. The sequence goes on from JAJHPC010000010.1 coordinate 3,280,267, forward strand.
TGTAAGATTGTAAGAAAAAAAAATGTGAAATGATTAGCTCATTTGGTTAATCGCAAGGTTCTTTATTTTTTATTGCAACAAATTATAAAGACATTACAAATAAAGATATATTGTTTTTCATTTATAATAAACCCAAATTCTTTATTATTTTGTTATGTTTTCTAAACTCATAAATATCATGTGACACTTCAATTCTAATGAACAATCAAAGATTGTGAATTAGTATTTCAAGATGATTAAATATTATGGTGCGGTATATATCGATAATGTCATAAAATTGAGAACAAATATATACTTAAAAATATGTAATTAGGCCGCCACAACAATTGAAGTAAATTTTGTGATGAAGCGTTGATATACCATGAGATATTTGACTGTGTTGCCTAAAAACTGGTTACATAAATGCAATGAAATAAACAATATGTTATACATTAATTACTAACTCTACAATTATAATTCTAAAATAATGATAATAAAACTTGATATGCAATAAAGGAATGAAAATATACTTTCTATTGTAGACATAAATCTTATTATTGAAAATAAAAATCAGTTTCCACCAATATCTTATATTTCCAGCTTCATAACATTATTGATGCAACGAATGAAAGCACTTGACTAATTAAAATTCTAATTTTAATTAAAATTAAAAAATTTCACATCAAGGTTAACTTCTCAATTCACTTCAATGGGGAAGATCAATATTTGTAGCAATTTTATTTTATCATACTATTTGAGAAACTGATCATACAAATAATGCTACTTAGTTAGGTAAACTAAATCATGATTGTGTAATTTTAATTAAATATATAAGAGCTATAAGCAATTAAATAATTAATATTGCTACATATAATATTTAAAAAATTTTGTAACATAAATTAGTTAAATCTGATTAAATAAGATTTTTTGTGTATTTAAATTAGTTTGTTACCGACATCCTAGTTATTTTTTATGTAGTTAAATTAGATTTCTGAAATTAAGAAATAAAAATTTTAGAAAACCCAGAAATCTGCCTCATAATTTCACCACACGTTTATAAAAGTGAAAACCTAAAATTTTTGGATAATTATTCTCATGATGAAGTATTAATGAAATTTTAATCCAAATGGCCTATTTTTTCTTCAAATAAAGAAAAAAAACAAAAAGTAGCTTAAATAATTAAAAAGGGCCTACATTTAAAAGATTAAAATCGATCCAAACAGAAGATTCCATTGATAAGAAATTAACTGGATTAAAAAAATTGTAATAAATAATTTATCCAACAACAATGGAAAATGTATCTGTCCTAATTGACAAAATTCCTAATATTAAAAAGTAATATAATCCAACTATAATCATAATTAACCCAATTAATGTTCAGTTAATACCAGAATCTATTCCAATTTGAATCAATTAACCCTTAATTGCACAATCTCGCATCAATTAACACAAATTTCAGCTTCAATATACCCAATTCATCCTTACATTAAACAAACGAAGATCTAATAATCATAACAATTTCCAAAATCAAGATTCCAAACCAAACCTCCATTCAATCAATCAACAATAACGCTACAAAACAGAGGCAGAAAATCAAAAGAAGAATCAGAAACACATGCAGTTGGTAATTTAAATGGAGCTACGTGGTTTGTCGCAATTTTAAATGGACATGGTTCACATACATTTGGCATTTATTATGTTTTGGTTCTCCTGAACCATTTGTAGGCAGAATGAAACTTTCTAGGCATAAGGTCTGTTATATTTTGATAGAATGTTAAGCGGGTTGGTATTGACTTCTATATTACTTATTACACGAATTACAACATTCTTAAATAAACATAACATCAGTTCTTATGTATATGTCCATTGATTTTATTCGGCACGTATCAATATGAATGAAGAATATAAAATCCAGCAAAGATAATTCAGTTCCAGATCCAACGAGACAACAATCTCACTTATTGGATATGAGCACACATTTTACAATATTCAACATTTAAATAATTAATAGTACTAAACTGACCAATGATGAGCATAATTTGGTTTAAATTTAAGTATTATGATATATGCATCCTACTTAGTTTTCGTAAAGTTAAACTAAATTTTTCTGAAATTAAGAAACATTTTTTGTTAGAAAACACATAAATTTCTCTCATAATTCATTCACAAAGTAAAAAAAAAAAAAATTTAATGTTTAGGTAAGTATCCTCAAGATAATATGCCATGCTTTCAAAACTTGAGAAAATAAGACAAGAAAACCAATAGAAGAAGGTAAAAAAGATCCTACATATTTGCTTTGGATGGGGGATAATCAAGCCCTCTATAAATTTCCTCAAAAAAAAAAATCTTACATAAAAAGATTAAATCGATCCAAGCAGAAAAGTCAATCGAAACTTTGAATAATAGAAGTTCAAATTACATGAAAACTTGATCAATTACCCAAATTAATCCATTTCACATCAATTAACCCTCAATGGCACAATTACGCATCAATTAATACACAATTGAGCATCAGTCTACCTAATTCAGCATCTATCCTAAACTATAAGATCAACACCCACGAAACCGCTATTCAATCAATCAACAAATTATGCTCCAAAAAAGGAGGGAGAATCAAAGAAGGATCAGAAAAAAGAACCTCTTTCTCTTTGATCGTGAGAATCCTATTTGATGAGGAAATAAAGGCGCGATGCGGATCGCCGCAAATTTAACTGGACCCTGTTCACATACACTAGCATTTATTTTAGTTATGGTTCGCAGACAATATAAACTTTGAGCATGATATGGCCCAAGATTTTATCTTACTAAAACATATCAAATAAAAACTTTGAAACTCTGTTTTAAAAAAAATGGGCATAAATAACAATATGATGAAATTATTTTAGACAGTGATTTGAGAAATTAATTTATTTAAAATGAAAGATAAAATAAGAAATTCATATTAGCCATCCAACTGGAATTGAGGCCCAATTGGCAACAGACTTCTATCCATGTGAGTTTCTCCATTTTTGTAGCTTTTAAATTACCACTACTGAAATAATACGAAACATATTTGTCTTCGAGGAAAATATCTAAAACTTTAGTGTTCATCTTAGAAAATTAAAATAGAAAATTAGTTTCCTCCATTATCTTAATTTTTCACTTTAATATGGCACGCCCTCCAAATTTGGAGGATAACACAAATAGAAGAGCAAAATATTAAGCTAGCACAATGTTTATTAACTTCTCTCACCTCACCTAATTGGTAGCAATTTTATTACACTATTAGCGAAACTGGTCATGAAATAATGCTACTAAGCGGCATGCAAATGATGTTGTAGGTAGGTAATTAAATCATAACTATGCAATTCTAATTAAATAAATGATTTATGTGAGAAACAATTACATAATTAATATTAAAAAGCCTGATTTTATGTTGGTTAGGACCATCATTTTCAAGTTATATTGATAGAAGATAATTAAACCCGAGTTTCTGAATTTAAGAATCGAAAGTTCTAAAAATAGTCTCATAATTTAACACAGAATTATACTTCAAAAGTTTTCAATAATTGTCCCAAAAAGACAATACCAGTATGCCGAAGCTTACAAACTTGAGAAAATAAGACAAGGAAACAAATAAAAGAAGGAAAATGTCGTACATTACAAGATTGATCCTGAATTTAGAAGAAAGAAAGCACCAACAAATCATTTATCCAATCATTATAGAAAATGCTATCCTGATTGAAAAAAACCCCAAAAATGAAAGAATATAATCCAAATAATGATTACTCATTCTTTAGATACTTGTATAAAATTCTATTTGAAAAGATTACAATTTCCCCCGTTTTACTACAGAAAGTCAAAATTACATGATAACTTGATCAATTACCCAAATTAACCCCAATTAAACTTCAATCGGAAGCATGATTTAATCAATTTTACAACAATTAGCCCTCAATTACACAATTACTCATCAATTAAGACACAGTTGAGAATCAAACTACCTAATTTAGCATCCAACATAAACTGTACGACCAACACCCACCAAATCAATAAAAAAAAAATCATCTAATAACCATAATAATCTCCAAACTCAAGATCCCAAATCTCTTCTTTCTATTTGATGAGGAAATATAGGCGCGATGTGAATTGCTGCAATTTGAGCAGGACCCGGTTCACATGCACCTGGCGTTAATTATAGTTATGGTTATGCTGAACCATGTACAGGTAAGATAAACCATGAACATGCTATGCTATGGGCCAATATTTTATATTTCAGGCCTAGAAAAAGTATTTTCAGATTTTTTAGCAGGAAGTTCAAAATTTCTAAATGGGCCTTTAATTGAGGATGTTACGTTAAAATTTTTAAATAAAAAAATATTTGGATCTCTCATCTTATTTAGATCACTTCAACTAAGATGAAAATCAAAATTGAGAGCCGGCTTGTAGAAATTTGTATAGTGAAAATAACTTGTATTCAAAAATGATGCTTCAATGATCATCAGTGAGATATTTATACAAGAGATCTAATCCTATCCTTATTGCCCCGTCAGACCCTACATTCCATGTGACTTAGATGCCACCTATCCCTAATCCATGTGATTAGTTATGCCACATCACTAAGCAGATAACTAATCCTAACCTACTAAGTAATCTCCATTCTATCATAAAACCAGACACCTCCATTAAACTAAAATATACATGACATGGCCTAACATAAAAACTATAAAATATACATGACATGGCCTAACATAAAAACTATATCTCAACACGGCTCATACACTTAAATATTTTTTTATTATATGCTAGTAGCTTCAATATATTTTTGTCCAAAATTTCAATTGGCCTTATATTTTTCAGCCCAAAATTTTATAGTTTTATTTTGATTTCTATTTATACATTTATATTTACAAAAACATATCTTATATTCTAAATATTATACATTTATATTCACCACAATATATTTTACATTCTAAATGTTATACATTTATATTCACTACAAATACCTTATATTCTAAACAAGAGAAAGGAAAGACTAAAATACTTGAAGGTACAAGTCTCATTATACAGATCTAGAAGATGTGACTAATGAAGAGATTTCTTCGCAAAAAAAAAAGACAATATACATTTATATCACAACAATGTACTTTATATTCTAAACAATATACCTTTACATTTCCAACAATATGCATTACAAGAGAAATTCACTGGAAGGCATAGGGAGCTACTAAACAAAATATTTATTGTTGAATTCATAATCTTTTCAGCAAGATATGAGAGCTCAGGAGTACATAGAATTAGGAGTTCCGAAAATTTTCAAATTACTCCCAATTTTATAGACATGTAGTGGCTTCTCCTTGGACGGTAGCCAAGAAGCCACGATTTGTGGGAGATAACTAGCCGGTTTCATTTTAAATAGTCAATCATCCAAAGAGACTGATTTATATTTACTTTTCTAACTTCGTTTTAAAAAAATTGGCCATAAATACGAATACAATGAGATTTGAGAAAGTAATTAACTTAAAGTGAAAGATAAAATAAGAAATTCAACAGACTTTTATCACTTATGAAAAAATACCAAATGGGTTTGTCTCAAACGAAAAGAATACAACCGTCTCGGGTTATGAACATTGATGATGCATTATGTTATATATGATTCTAAATCTCTCAATAATTTATTTCCTTTTTGGTATTGTTGTTTTGAAAATATTTTGGCTATGGAAATAAATTTTTAGAGAATATTTAGACAATGGAAAGAGGTGAATTATTTCCATCATTGCATTGTATATTAGATAATTATATCTTTAAGTTAGACAAATTATTTTGTTAATTAGTCATGGCTCTCTACTATATAAAGAGGCATAAAGGTATTGTAATAGTATCTCAATTCTTACAATGTAGTCTTTCAGTTAATTATACGATTTCTCTCTTCTTCTCTAGTTATTTTTCTCATGAGTTCTCTTTCTCTACATCAATATTCTCTCCATTACCCTAACAAATTGGTATCAGAGCTATATTACGACAATCTTTGTGCTTCCGAAAGTTAAGTATATCGCTTTGTTCTATCATGAATTTAAGTGCGGTTATGTCGACCAAATCTGATGCAAAGAAACACGATAGCATGATGAATTTTGCACTATGGCAAGTGCGGATGAAGGTTACATTATTGATCAAGATGTGAAGGCCTTCATTTTTGGGCAACCGAAGGAGATGAATGGCGATGTTAGAGAGATGATGGATGATACAGCCCTTTCGACAATTTAGTTTTATTTAAGCAACTCGACTCTTGAAGAAATTTTCATGGAGGTTATATCAATTGGCGCATGAAAAAAGTTAGAAGGCATCTACATGGAGAAATTAGTTACCAACCGGATATGTTTGAAGCGACGATTCCACTCTTTGAAGATGACAAAAGGTATGTCCGTTAAGATCCATATTTTGGGAAATATCAATTTCTTTAATAATGTGGAGACAATCGATAATAAGATAGAAGAAGAGGATAAAATCGTGGTGTTCTTGTGTACACTGCATATGCTTCGTACCAGGGAATCACTTACCATTAATGATGTCAAGAGTAACTTATTAGTCAAGTCTGACATTGACTATGACTTGTTCATGGCCGAGAGTAGTCATCAAGAAGTTGAGTTGTTTGTGGAGGGATGGAGATATAAGAAGAGAAATTCAAGTTTAGAGAAGACTCATTCGCAATTTAAGTACAAGAACCTGATGAGCAACTATTGCAAGAAGACGGGACACATTAAGGCCGACTGTTACAAGCTCAAAGAGAAGCAGGAGATGGATAACGGTGTTCTATCGGAAGAAGCTTACGAGGCTAAATCCGGTAAGGTTGAGTTTATTTTTAGTGGCGAATGAGAATGAGAGATCTGAGAAGAATTGGGTGGGTTAGAGTAATTCAAATCAGATGATCCCGAATCGAGAGTGGTTCACCACATATGAGGCGTCTAGTGGAGATGTTCTTTTGGGAGATGATCATCTATGTTGCTTTGCCGGTGTTGGCACACTTGAGATCAAGATGCAGGACGGGGTTGTCAATTTGATCAAGATGCAGGACCGGGTTGTCCATTTGATCTCATTAGGCATTCTCGGAGATATCGGTTGCAAGTTCTGATGTAAAGGTGGAGTCCTCAAGGTATCTAGATGGGCTCTTGCATTGATGAAGGCTAGAATGACTGGTGCATTATATATTCTGGAAGTCCAGATTACCGAAAAGTTATTTTGGGGAGTTGGTGCAGTTTTAGACTCGTTCGTGATCGCCTTCTCTATCTCAGTTAGAAGGACAGAGTTTATGATAGGATGCAGGGTGACAATTATGAGCACGAGTGATCTACTGTGTGGCCAGAATATATGTGTGTCATATTCTGGAAGTCCAGAGTACCGAAAAGTTATTTCGGGAAGTTGACGTAGTTTTAGGCTCGTTTGTCGTCGCCTTCTCTGCCTTAGTTAGAAGGTCAGGGTTTACAATTGGATGCGGGGTGCAGTTTTGAGCACAAGGGATCTACTGTGTGGCCAGAATACCAAAAAGCATGAGTTTTGTGAAGATTCCGTTTGTGGCAAATGGAGGAGACTCAGCTTTAGTACAGTCATTCATCGCACGAAGAAAATTTTGGACGATATCTATTTGGATTTGTGGGGACAAATTTATGATTCTTTTATAAGGATTGTTCAGCATTGCATGGATGTTCGCTCTCGACAACATAATGGCGTGACTAGTCAGAAACTTCTCGAGAAGACTTGGTGCATTTTTTTGGGGGGGGGGGAGCTCAGGCAAAAGGTTCTGGGTAGAAGCCACTAATACTGCTTGGTGGTTGGTCAACCATTCTCCGAATACATCAATTTGGTGCAAGACACCAACAAATATTTGGTCGGGTAAACAGGTGAATTACTCGATATTGTAGATATTTGGATATCCCGTTTATGCACAAGTCGTTAAATGGAAACTCAAGTATGGGGAGAAGAAATATTTTCTTCTTGGATATGTTTCAGGTGTGAAGGCGTGTTGTTTGCGGTGTCCAGTACTAGAACACCTTATTTTGAGAGACACGACTTTTGAGTCGGTTATGTTACGGACAAGAGAGCAATTATCTGATCCGGCTATTGAGGATGGTGAGACGATCACGAAGAAGGTGGAGTTTGACATTCCCGATCAACTAGATGAAGTTACTCGACGTAACTTGGAGTATTATGATTCTGATGATGCATTGCTTAAGGCAAGATGGGAATGTGCTTTTGTAAGGGATCGGGTTGGACCTTCTATGAGGCATGGATACTTCGATTTTGTGTGTTGTTTGGCAATGGCCAATGAATCTGTATTTGGTGTAATGTGTATTTTTATACACATTTTTATGATTTTTATTATCTCAAATTTAATCATAATTCACAATAAATGTATGAAAACTGCTCATAATTCATAAAACATGATTTAAAATCTCTTAATATATTTTTGTGTGATTTTACAGGCGAAAATACCATAAAATGAAGAATTGGACAAAAACGCAAATAATGGGCCAATGATGACCAAATTCTCCCTAAAAACGCTCATATTCCCCATACACATACTTCTCTAACCCTAAAAGATGAGAAACGTCGGTGAAAAAGAGCAAACGTCAAAACAGAAAAGAAACGACCATAAAATGTTATGAAAACGTCCACTGTCTCATGTCGTTTTTGAACCCAACCGATAGATGAACCGACCACGTGCGGATTCAAAACAGAGAAGAAACGTCCATGTTTTTCATGACGTTTGGAATCGGAACATGACGTTCAAACTCATGGAGGTTACATTTTTAGTAATGGGTTGTCATTTTTAACCAAACTCATGGTTGATTTGAAGTTAAGTAAAATTCAATGGTTAAGAGACGAATTGGAAGCTCAAAATTGACAGAATTATTTGTGAGGAACATGTCAAGAGTTCTTGGTTTCTGGATTGATGTCCTTAAAGTAAAGTGGGAGTTTGAGCTCTAATTTTCCAGTAATGGCAGTACCATTCGAAAGAGAAGGTGAAGGTGGATCACGAATTTAACTAGAGTTGTTTTCATATGTTTCTCGCCACTCGAGGAACCTGTAGACTCACGATGATAAGGGAGAAAGGTCCTGAACTGTTGAGAGCGATGTGAAGTGAAAAATAAGGAGTTAAATATTTCAGATTTGAAGCATGAGAAGTTAGTGCTAAAACTCAAAACAGTCAAACCAAACTCTTACGCGCCATAACTCTGTTTGAGGGCAGTACACAAGAAATATCGCATCAGCAAATCTTACAAGTCTGAACGATCCAACAGCCTAACAAGTAACAACTATCCAACGACCTGCATTTATTCTCCATTTCGACTCGAGTTGTTCCTATCCAGTGAAGCAATTCATCACAACAACATTCAAATTTCTGTACAGATGTGATTTACTGGACCTCTTCATTCCCGTTTTGCCTTCTTGCCCATATCTGAAGTTCAAAATGTTCAATTAAAACATGAAAACTTCAACCTTCCGCCAAAACATGAAAAATACGAAATTCTTGCTAAAAACTCAACCAAATCTTCCGAAATTTGAACTACATGCTCCTTGTGATGCTTGGACCAGATCTGTATCATTGTAAATTCCCGTTTTGCCCCTCAAGTTTCTAATCAAGTTCAACAGAGCATCATATTCTCACTCTCTTTTCTCTATAAATACAAACTATTCGTAAAATAACTCATGCTACCACTCTCCATTCTTCTTCTTCAACCTCTAGAACCACCATTAATGAGTTTCAAGCTTTCTTGAGCTCTAATTTTCGTTTTTGAGTGAAATCGCGCATTTTGGGGAAAATTTGAATCGGTCGATTCTAGCTTGAATCAAGAGGCAATTGGAGATTCAAAACGACTCAAGGGAGCTACCGGCTGATCCTTCATCTCTCGGGTTAATCCAATTCTCTTTTAATTGTTTGATTTGAATTTTAGATCGTAAGAACTCAATTTTGTAATAATCATGATGAAATCTTGTCAAATTCTTATTTTTGTGAATATGTGTGAGTAGATTTAGATAGGGAAGGAAATTTATGAGTTTTATACATGAAATCTTGCTTTAAATTCTTGTAGTTTTGCTGAATTTTGATGAATAGTCATGAACACACACATTTTTGAATAAATTGGGGAAAATTGCTTAGCTTAGTATTTTTCATCAATTAATCTATTAAAACTAAAGTTTATTGGCTTGTTAATCATTTGAAATATTTAGCTTATTATTTTATGTGATTAATTTGGAGTTGTGATTGATTTAAATCAAGTTTTGTTTTGAAATGGCTGTTTTGGAATAAACTAGTTTTTAAATCAATTTCTTGAGTAAATCTTAGCTTAGATTACTCAAATCCATCATTTAAATCTGAAATATTATACCCTAAGTGATTAATAATTGTTACACATCATGAATTTCCTATAAATCCCTATTTTTAAATCGAAAATCAAACCCTAATCCAGTTTCTGTCTTGCTGTTGTTCTTTCTCTGTTTTCAGTCGTTTTCCCTTAATTTCGTGTCTAATTCAGATGTGAAAAATTAAATAAATATTTTTAAAAATTAGTTCTCATTTAGTAGATAATTTGAAAATTAAATTTTATCCAATTCCGATTTATAATCTATGAGATATTAATTTTCTAAAATTGTAGTTTTCTGTTTTTAATCTCTCTGTCCAGATTTACTGTTTCTTAACTTCTGAATTTTTAAGAATATAAAAACAAATAATAAAAATAAAAAATAGCCCTACTTGTAGTATGTTGAAGTGTAAAATCCAAATATGAATTTTAAAATAGTAGTTGTTAACACAGATTAGGAGATATTACAACTTGTGTGAGTGCTGGTCTGTCAGAACCAGTTTCTTGATCCAGATCTGAGTTTTCATTATAAATCTCAAAATACAAAACATAATTATACCAAATTTTAACAGCTAATCCAAAACTTATAATTGAATTTCTCTACGAATTTTGGGATATTTAAAATCTTAGTGATTTTTCTATAATTTTCTGAATTTGCTGCTGAACCAATTTTGAATCTGAAATAAGTTCTGGACTAAACTATAAATATCTCGAAATTCTTTAATAAAATAATAATACCAGTAAAGGATCACATTATAGATCTCTCTTTCTAGTTTCTAACGGTATCTCGTGTGTTGGAGTCGGAGTTTATTTGGTCTAGTTACGAATTAAATCACTAAAGTATGACGTGCTGAATTTTTAAGATAAGACTGAAAAGTGAATTTAAACTTGAAAATTTACCTAATAACCCTTGAATTGAAAGATTTTACACTAAAAATAAATCATTAAGACTAGTTAATTCTTGAGACCACACCTCCTTGTGTTCGATCTCTAAACTTATTTACCGCTCATACTCGTAAATTGATTAATAGGGAAATATAAATTATTTTTGCTAAATTGTGTGAAATATAAACGATGATTTTACCCGATTTACATTTGGCGAGTTCTTGATTTGCAAGGAGGCGGTAGCCTCAAGTAAAGCGGCAAAGTGGATAGATGCTATTGAGGAGGAGCTCGAGTTGGATATGTCGTTATTACGACTGTGTATCAAGGGTGATATTTTGAGTCAAGGTCGAGATTGTTATATATATTACTCTAAATCTCTCAATAATTTATTTCTTTTTTGGTATTGTTGTTTTGAAAATGCTTTGGCTATGGAAATAAATATTTAGGAAATATTTAGACAATGAAAAGAGGTGAATTATTTTTATCCTTGCATTATATATTAGATAATTGTATCTTTAATTTAGGTAATTTATTTTGGTAATTAGTCATGACTCTCTACTATATAAAGAGACCTAAATGTATTGTAATAGTACCATAATTCTTACAATGTAGTCTTTCAGTTGATTATACGATATCTCTTTACTTTTATAGTTATTTCTCTCATGGGTTCTCTTTCTCTACCATAACCCTAACACATTGCAATGGTCCTAGTCGGACTTTGAACACCGAGTCGTTCTTGTACTCAAATACTTATAAACAATTTAATATATTTTCTCACAAATCAAACTTTATTTCATAAATTTAACTATAAAAAACAAAAAAAATATTGTGCATAAACATGCATTCATTACCATATTTGAGTTTTACAATGGTTACAAAATTTATTATTAAAAGAAAGAAATACACATTATTCATATCCAATGAAGATAAAAACACTCATTGTAGTTATATTTAACACAATAATATAAAGGTATTTTGTGACAATGGAACTTTCCAAAATAAAAATAAAACTAATAAAAAATAACTATATACTAGCCCAATTTAGAGACATATTCTTCCATATTTGGAACATATCAAACTTGAAAATCGCGGACTTTGTATTTAAAACCGTCCCTGACAAAAAATTAATAATTAAATTATGACGATTAATATTGCGCCGACTAAAGTCAAAAAATATTTTGGTCATTTTTGAAGAGTTAATTCGATCTCTTTGAATGGTGATAGGATAGAATGTGTTTAGAAGTGTGAATGTGCTTCATAATAAGGTGATCTTGCAACTGATTATCAGAAGACGGTCCACGGATGACTCAATGTGATATTTATTTAATGTTGGGGTTAATTGTGCATATTATATGTGCCATACTTTTACTAGTGACAAAATGAATATTACAATTAAGCAAAATTTGTAAATTGAGAAAATAATCTTACTATTGAGAAAAAAATCAATTTCCACCAATGTCTTATAAGATTTTCAGCATCATAGTGCATTATTGATGTCGCGAATGAAAATTCTTGACGAGCACATCCTCCAAATTTGGAGAATAGCAAAAATAGAGTAGTAATCTTCACAGTTTTTAGCTTTCAAATTTCAAATAGCAATGTGAACTTATCTTGCATCACTTTATTCTCCCCTTAGTTTTTTTTTTTTTTTTTTTAAGTAGTATTCTCCCCTTAGTTTTGATGTTGAAGATCAATATTTGTAGCAATTCTATCACAGCATTTGAGAAATTGGTCATGCAAATAACGCTGTTCAGTAGATAAGTAAATCATGTCTGTGATTTTACTTAAAAAAATAGAAATCATGTGATCAACATTTACAGAAAAGCGGTGATCAACATAGCATCTAAAGAATTAAAAGAATGGTAATCTTCACACCATTTGTAGCATTTCTATCACACTATTTGAGAATTGATCATGCAAATAATGTTGCTCGCTAGGTAATTAAATCACCACTATGTGATTTTAATTAAAAAAAAAGGATTATGTAATAAACAATTAAATAATTAATATTACTAAACTAATCAGTGATCAACATAACTTGATTTAAGCTAATAATATGAACGATATAATCGTTTAAATTCACAAGTAATGGCTTTCTGTATCATTTCATCACCACTTACAATTTTATCGCACAATAAATAAATAAATAATAAGAAGCTTTTTTTGGATTGAGGGTTTAATGCTAACTTGCACATTTCGTCAACATTCTAAGTGCATTAATATATAGAAAGATTTCAAGTCTTGTAGGATTCTTTTGTTTATTCTTGGATTGTAAGATAAAAAAGGTGAAATGATTGGATCACATTTAGTTAATGCGTTAGGTTTATTATTTTTTATTTTAACATTACAATAAAGATTTATCATTTTCAATAAAGGTTTCTCTCTTATTTATAATTAATTATTCCAAATTCACTGTTATTTTTCTTTTAGAAGTTTTGATCTATGTCCAAAAAATTTAAAATATCAAATTAATAAATAAAATTATCGAAATTTCTAATTTGACAAAATTAATGGATATCAAATTTAATAGCTCCTAACTAATTCATCCTAACCATCCAATTAATATAATAACTCTTAACATTTGCCATCTATTTTTGAGTCGATGCGTAATTAGCTCGCCACAACAAATCAAGTAAAAAATTTGTAACGAAGAATAGTAAATATCACATATTTCTTTTACGAAGGTGGAGCATGTTTAGCGATTGATATATCATATAATGTTTTGTCGGTATACCTAAAAACGATCACACATAAATGAAATAAAATGAAATGAATAATATGTTATGTATTATTACTAACTCAAAAATAATAATTAACTTGCATGCTATGGAATAATAACAAGGAAAAGATAAGTTTCTATTGTAAAAATAAATCTTACTATTGGAAATAAAAATCAGTTTCTACCGAAATCTTATGTTTCCATCTTCATAGCGCATTATTGAGGCGGCTAATGAAAGCACATGAAAAACTCAGCCTCCATTTTAATTTCCAATTCTAATTTTCAAATTTCAAACTTGTGATTTTGTGATGTCAAACCAGCACAACTTCTCTCAGTTTACTTCAATGGGGGGAAGATCAATATTTGTAGCACTTTTATCACACTATTTGAGAAACTAATCATGCAAATAATGCTGCTTAGTTAGGTAACTAAATCATGATTGTGTAATTTTAATTAGAAAATATAAGCGTGTAATTTTAATTAGAAAATATAAGCGCTATAAAGTATAAATAATTGAATAATTAATATTGCTAAACAAAATATATTTAAGCATGTTTATAAGATAAATTAGTTAAATCAGATAAAATAAAATTTTATATTTAAATTAGTTAGGACTGACACCCTATTAATTTTCATGGAGTAAAATTAGATTTTCTGAAATTAAGAAATAATTTTTTTTAAGAACGCATAAAATTGCCTCATAATTTCGCCATGCATTAAAAAAAAAGGAAAACCTTAAGTTTTGGATAATTATCCTCATGATCATATTAATGAATTTTTCGTCCAAAATGGCCATTTTTTTCTTCAAAAAAGAAAAAAAAAAAGTAGAGAAATAATTAAGAAAACATATAAAAGGAAGGAAAAATAGAGCCTACATTTAAAAGATTAAAATCGATCCCAAACAGAAGATTCAACAACAATAAAAAATCACCTGAAATTAAAAAATGTAATAAATATTTTTTTCCCTGTTAAGAAAAACAATAGAAAATGTAGTCCAATTGTAATCATAATTAACCCAATTAATGTTCAATTAAGACCAGAATCTATTCCAATCTACATCAATTAACCCTGAATTGCACAATTTCGCATCAATTAACACAAAATTCAGCATCCATATTTACAATTCAGCCTAACATTAAACAAAACGAGGATCAAACAGCCATAACAGTTTCCAAAATCAAGATTCCAAACCAAAGCTCGATTCAATCAATCAGCAAATTGCCCTCCAAAACAGAGGCAGAAAATCAAAAGAAGAATCAGAAACACAAACCTTACGATCAGAATTCAGAATTCAAGCTCGATCGTTTCTTTCTCTCAGAAAAGGAAATGGATCATAAATTCATAACTGCTAAGGGGCAAGGTAGATATCCATAATTTTAACTGGACAACGTGGATCCTGTATTTATTATGGAAAATTCTGCTCTACATTTATAATATTTATAATAAATGGTTCATGGATGATCTAGATTAACTTTGATATGTAGTACCATAAATTTTTTTTCCCAAAATAAATAAAAAATGATAAGTATGTAATTTCATCCTCTGAGTTATTTTCCTTCTTTCTCTTCTTTCATCCTCTGAGTTATTTCCCTTCTTTCTCTTCTATTTCCACCGTTTATCTCCATCTCAAATACTTCTCCCTCTCTTTAAACGCATCTCTGTTAAAAGTTTAAGAACTAACTTTCTATACATATGAAGCAAAATAATGATCAAATGTATTGTAAAGTACATACAAGATTTTTCGTAGAGAAAGAGGGTTAGAAATCTACGTTGACTAGATATCGTGTGGGAATAAAAGGTGCATGCTTTATTAAATTTCAGACAAAAAAGAATTCTCCGTCTAAATTAATGTCGAAATTTGTGTATCCGTTTGATTTTACAATTTTGATGAAATTTTATCTGAATCTTCAAAGAATTTTTTATTCACAACGGGTAAATATTGAACTTGAGATGAATAATATTTTTGACTCTTATCAATTCAATTTTATGATAATACATATAATATAATACATAATGAACATATATACACTAAGACTAGATTATAAAATTATCGTGTTTCTTTCTCAAAGTTACACTTGTGTTGTGCGGATGGGAGAGAAAAAGAAGTTTAATGGATTTTCTTGAATAAATGAAATAGAGGAGAAATAAAGATATTTATAGAAACAAATTAAGAGTAAATCTTTGTAATTAATATTATATATACCGAAATTATTCCTATATTTTGATTAGATGTATCAAAAAAAAAAGTGAAGTACTATAAACGAACTCATTTATTATAGTCACGATTCTCTTGAATCATGTCCTAGGACTATAAGATTTGTCATATTTTGATAACAGAAAATTATGGCCTCGAATGTGTGAAGTGGGTTGGTATTAAGTATTAAATTACCCGTTACATGAAAGACAATATTCTTGATGAAATATAGAATCAACTCCAAGCGATATTAGAAATCCTTGAGATGAAACATAACTTTGTTAGACATGAGCACACATTTTGACATTTTTAACATATTTATAACTAAAACTGGTTTAAGATTGTTATACCATGCTTGGTTTAATAATATATCTAATGATATTCATATCTAGCATTAGTTAGTATTATTTAAAAACATTTATTTATTAAATTTACAAAAGCTTATGCTTATCAAAAGTTTAGGGTCGATTTTGGTGGGTGCCAAGAGTATAATTTGCAGATGGCACATGGCTTTCAAGTAAAATGTCGAAATCTATCTATTATTCTATTTTAACAAGTCTATCGTAAGCAAATCTTAAAGACAAACAACCTGATAACTGTGTGAACTATAAAAAGAAACCATTTTAGATAAATGGAGCTGATACTACACGATGGTACTGTAGCGACGTTATATAAAATTGATGAAAAATATATAAACTGAAAACAAACAGTATATAAAAATTCATTTTTTTAGAGGCTGTAAAACAGTATATACATGAAAAACGAAAACAGTATATAGAAAACAGAAAACAGATAGAAATACAGTAAAAATAGTATATAAATGAAAAGGTCGCTACAGTGCTCTCGTCGTGATTTCCACTTTCCCTTAGATAAAATTGTAATTTGAAACTAAAGCAAAAAAATCTGATACATGCATCCTTGTTCTTCACAAAAGTTATTTTTAGATAAGTATATTGTAGTAATAATGGTGGCCTACATAAGCTTATTTTAGTATTTTGTAATATATGTTTCTCATGTTTTGCTAAACAGAAACTAAAAACCCAAGTATGATAACATAAATGCAGTAATTAAAAAGACAGAAGTTGTGCATGAATTTTACAAGACAGAGGGTTCAGAAGCACATTATGGAAACATGAAATCCCATAAAAAATGGGTCCTGGATAATTAATTGATATATATATACATTTAATGATCGTTTACTTTATTCAAATCATATATGAAAAAAGAACAGAAGTTTATTTGATACATGAAACAAGTAAATATTTGATTAATTTTTGCTTTACTTTAGATGTGCAAAGAAAAATAAATATACTCATCTAAACATTCTAGAAGAAAAATGTATATTTGGAAGGGGATAATTTAAGCCCTGTTCAAATTTTCTCAAATAAAATATGCTTGCCTTGATAAATAGACTGAGATAAAAATAAAAATAAAAACTTTTCAGTTTTAAGTTTTAACTAATTGAATAAATAAAATAGTAGGTACGGAACCAGAACCATAAAACACGGTATGAATAAAATTACATAAAGCTCTTTAAATTTTGATTATGATAAGTATCTCACACCAATGAAATGCACATTTCTCACCTGTCATATTCTTTGCCCCATCATGATCACAATTTTAATATTCTTATAAAGTGTTCTTGTTTAGTATTATAACATGTCTACAATTTTAGAACCACATATAAAATTGAATACTGCATAACCTAACTAACTAATACAAATAGATATAATTTATTAATATACTGTTTATTGTATTAATACATCTTTTTGTATTGTAAAGGTCGTAAGTTAATTAATTCATAAATCCAACAATTTCTTTTGAAATAAAAAAATAAACTTTAGCATCATCATAATATCATGCATGTGCAAATTAATAATTTGTTGCCTTGTTTGGTCCCACTTCCCCAATCTATTAAATTCAATTTCAAATTAGACAATTTCACCCTTCACCCACTTAATTAAATATAACATTACAAAAAAAAATATATAACATAAATAATTAAATATAACATTACAAAGGTTGAATTGTTATTTCAAGATCTTGCCAGTGTCTCCCTGGCGTCAAGTGTCGGCGTCAATTTGGTTCTTTCTTTGTTCCTTCGTCAACTTAAAGTACTGATGTATTTACTATCTATAGTTTTTTATTTTATTTACAAGAGGCCATCAGTAAATATTTTATTGGGAAATTCTTCAAAAACCCCCTAACTTTTCTCAATATTATCAAAAACTCCCCATCTTTTTTTATTCTTCAAAAAGCCCCTATAATTTGACTTGAATTTTTTTATAACCCCCTATGAGGTTAACTCTCACATTTTCCATCCAATATTTTTTCTTTTTACCAAAATGCCCCCGCTTAAATTATTTTCATATTTATGTTGAAAATAAAATATGAAATATTTTTCTACATAATATTTCATAATATTATTTTGATTATATTTTATGATATTATTTCAGGATTCATTATTTTATTTTATTATTATATTACTTAAAATGTTTTTCTCTTATTTTATAAGTAAATTCAATTCTATTTTTAAATTAAAATAAAAACAATTTATTTTACATAATAATATTTTCTTGATTATTATTTATTATGATTTTATTTTTATTTTAGTACTCAGTTATTTATATTAAATGTAAATATATAATTGGGAAATTCTTCAAAAACCCCCTAACTTTTCTGTTATTTATCAAAAACCCCCTAACTTTTCAATGTTCTTCAAAAACCCCCTATAAAGTGAATTCAATTTTTTTTAGCCCCCTATGGTGTTAAATTCAACTTTTCCATCCAATTTTGATTTGTAAAAGACTAAAATACCCCTCATATATTTATTTTCATGTCAATTTTATTGCATTAAATAAAAAAATTATATTTTACACTAAATTTAAATTAATGACTACAATATAGACAAAATCACAATAAATAGTAATGACGAAAATAATATTTCACGAAATATAAAATTATAATTTAAATATAGGATAATAAAAAAATTGTAATATAACACCATAAAATAAAAACTAACATATCATAAAATAATATCATAAAATATCGTAAACTTAACATCGTAAAATATTATATTAAAAAATAATATATTTATTTATTATTTTATTGAATATAATAAAATATGAAAATAAATATATGAGGGGTATTTTAGTCTTTTACAAATCAAAATTGGATGGAAAAGTTGAGATTAACACCATAGGGGCCAAAAAAAAATTGAATTCACTTTATAGGGGGTTTTTGAAGAATATTGAAAAATTAGGGGGTTTTTGATAAATAGCAGAAAAGTTAGGGGGTTTTTGAAGAATTTCCCTATATAATTTTTATTTATTATTCTGGTTTTAAAAAAAAAGAATTTTGAAGAGGGTATTTTGGTCCAAAAAAAATTTATTGGATGGTAAATGTGAGAGTTTAACCCCATAGGGGGTTATAAAAAAATTCAAGTCAAATTATAGGGGCTTTTTGAAAAATAAAAAAAAATAGGGATTTTTGATAATATTGAGAAAAGTCAGGGGGTTTTTGAAGAATTTCCCTATTTTATTTCATTTGTAAAAATCTGTTTACTAACGTTCCCAAAATAGACAAGAATATATCTATTTTTGGTTAAAAAACTTCTACTCAAAATAAAGTTGGTCTATTTCAGTATCAAAATTATTATTGTTTCTATCCTACTAACATTTTAAAGCATTTGTTCAGTTACTCATATAATTATATAATAATAGTAGTAGTGTTTTTTTAATGTTAGTCAAATAAATTTAATATTTAAGAAAAAAAGATCCATCATTTTCTCAAGTCTAATGTCATTCTGCAAAACAAACAAATTAACTTCATCATATTTTAAGTATTCTTTACTCACACTTCAGTTTTCACACTACTATTAACATTCAACTCATGCTTATTTTTTGGCTAATTTAACTCAAGCTATGTAAATCGTAAATAAACAGGTTTCTATCCATTATCCTCAAAACCAGATTTTTTTTTTAACTTGTTTTTCTATTAAATCCAGATAAAAAGAACATAAATTCGAATTCCACCTAATTTTTATGCAGTATTTACTGTTTTAAACTTCTTACTCAAGAACTGAAACCTCATTTTTTTCAAATTTGTTTGAATATTTTAAAAATTAAGAGGGTTACCTCCCAAATACCGCATGCAAAAAATACTTTTTTAACAATCTTCATAATTAAATAAACATGTTTTTTTTATATTTAATTAAATAAACATGTTCAAAAAACAAAACAAAATAAAAACAAGTTTGAATGTTGACTCTCCTACTTCTATATATATATATATATACAACTCCAATCTTCACTCTTCAGTCAAAAAACTCTTCTTCTTCTTCCTCTTCCCTCTCTCTCAATGCATCATCTTCTTCCCTTCTTCCTCTTCCTCTTCTTCCTCCTCTCCATTTCCCTCTCAACCAGTTCTCTCCAGTTCAGAGAAGCTCCACAGTTCTACAACTCGCCGTCCTGCTCCTCAGTCTCCACCGTGCACGTAGCCATGACGCTCGACTCCGCCTACCTGCGCGGCTCGATCGCGGCCATCCATTCCGTCCTTCAACACTCGTCCTGTCCTGAATCAGTTCAGTTCCACTTCATCGTCTCCAGTTCTGTCGAAAATTTGAGTTCCACCATTCGAGCGACATTTCCGTCTCTCAGTTTCGAGATTTACAAGTTTGATGAATCCAGGGTTTCTGGGTTGATTTCGGTTTCGGTAAGGAAAGCGCTCGATAAGCCGTTGAATTACGCGAGATCGTATTTACCGGTTCTTCTGCCGGAATCGGTGAGGAAAATCGTGTATTTGGATTCCGATCTGATTCTCGTTGACGATATTGCTCGCTTGGCTTCGACTCCATTGCCGGACGGAATCGCATTGGCAGCTCCTCAGTACTGCAAAGCGAATTTCACTTCCTACTTCACCCCCAAATTCTGGTCAGACCCTTCTCTTTCAAACACATTCAGAGGCAGAAATCCGTGCTACTTCAACACGGGAGTAATGGTGATGGATCTGTCTCTCTGGCGAGCCAACAACTACACCCACCAAATCGAGCAATGGATGAAACTCCAGAAAAAACTCCATCTCTACAACCTCGGCTCGCTCCCTCCCTTCCTCCTCGTCTTCGCCGGTAACATCGCCGGAGTGGACCACCGGTGGAACCAGCACGGGCTGGGCGGGGATAACTACAGAGGGCTGTGCAGGAACTTGCATCCGGGGAAGGTGAGTCTGCTCCATTGGAGCGGCAAAGGGAAGCCCTGGGTGAGGATCGACGCCGGCCGGCCTTGCCCACTCGATGCGCTCTGGAAGCCGTATGATTTGCTCCTCCGGCCGAGCTCCGCCATTGATGACGCATGATTTTTTCCTCCGGCGAGCTCTTTCGCCATTGATGACGTATGATTTCTCCTCCGGCGAGCTTCTTCGCCATTGATGACGTATGATAAGAGCTCTGTTTCTTTCTTTCATTTTTTGGTTTTTTATAGATTTTGAGGAGAAATGGTATTATTTTTTGTATAGATTGATGAAAAGATAGGATTTGAAGATTCATATTTTTTTTGGATTGATATATAAAAATAGAATTAGTGTTTGTTTGCTTATTATTATGTTATTTTGTTTTGGGTTAGGTTTGGTTCGAGGATAAGTAAATTTAAATTGAGGCAAAAATGAATTCTAATTTAGGTAAAATACATCTTAATGGATTTTTTTTGGGAATTGTATGATTATAATATATTAAATGACGAATGATTCATGCTTCGGCGTTGATGACGTATGATTTGAGCTCTGTTTGTTTATTTTATTTTATTTTTGGTTTTTTATAGATTTTGAGTTTTGAATACACGCACTATTTGGGCGGGTTTTATTGAGTTGAAAATAAAAGAAATTTGGTGATTTGTGTATACAGGATTTGAAGATAGGATTTTTTTATTTTATTAATAAGACATCGAAATATATGAAAATAGAATTGTTATTATTTGTGTATATACCCCTGAAAAGTTAGTGTTTTATCAGATACAGATTTTTTTTGGATTGAAGAACTTGAAATATATGAAAATAGAATTAGTTAAATAACAAGTTAAGTTGATATTCTATTTTTTCTTTATTCATTTTTCATTTTTTTTTTCCTTTTTTTAAATAATTGTTGGTTAGTATTAGGTTCCTATTATGTTATTTGGGGTTTAGTTATGGTTCGAGAAAAAGTGAATTTAAAATGAGGCAAAAAAGAATTGTAGTTTAGGTAAAATACATCTTAAGATGATTTTTTTTTGGCAATTATTGTATGATTCTAATTTGTTATCCTAAATATAAATTTTCATAATATCTGTTTTTAATCTTAGCAAAATACACGTTTTATATACTTTATTTTAGTTTTTCATGCTAGTTAAAAGGAAATTATTTTAAATGAAAGAAAAGTAACAAATAACAATTAGCAGAAAAGAGTTCACATTTCAGCGAATAATCCATTTTATAAATTTTTTTTTTGGGAATCTTTATTTTTTGGGAATCTTTACAAAAAACATGATATTTTATATTAAAGAAAAGTAAGGGTCAGAGGAAAACGCGTAGAAAGATAATTGGTGGAAATTCTAAGTACGCTATGTCAAATAAAAAAGTTGATATGTTTATGTCAAAAAAAAGTTGATATGTTTGTGACTTGGACATCAATTAATTAAGGAGAAATGTGCAGACACGATCCACTAATGCGATTCATATACTACTATTTTTCATTTTATATATTATTTTTTCATTTTATATATTATTTTGTTATTTAATATACTTGTTATTTATTCTTTATATATTTCTTATTTTTCTCATTTTATATATTGTTTTCCCATTTTTATATACTGTTTTCATTTTTTATGTATATACTGTTATTAGAAAATAAATTATATATACTGTTATGTATATATTGTTATTAGAAAATAAATTATATATATTGTTATTGGATCCCGTCGTGAACAGTCGTGCTACAATGTCTCGTGCTGTACCAGGTCCCTTAATTAAGTACATATATTAAGCCCCCAAATTAGTGTAGTATTTTTTTTTTTTTTTTTTTTTGCAAAAATGCTCCATAACATGATAAAAAATCGCGATTTTATGCTGAAAGAGAATATAATGTAAATATTATTTCTTTAATTAATCATATATTAAATTGCAATATTTGCAGTATAAACTATGTTGGAATGCTGTCAATTTTTGGTCGTGTAGTATAGCATTATTGTTTTTTTAGAAAAGTTCAAATCTTTGTTGAAGAAAATTGAAATTTTTTTTTTTTTTACTTCCATAAACTGGGTCTTAAATTACTTTTTTTTACCTCAAAACTAGCGGGTACAAATTTTTCAGATCTAATCTAGTGGGGCAAACTCCTATTTCTATAAAGGGAAATTCTTCAAAAACCCCCTAACTTTTCTGCTATTTATCAAACACCCCCTAACTTTTCAATATTCTTCAAAAATCCTCTATAAAGTGCATTCAATTTTTTTTTTGGCCCCTATGGTGTTAAATCTCAACTTTTCCATCCAATTTTAATTTGTAAAAGACTAAAATACCCCTCATATATTTATTTTCATATTTTATTATATTCAATAAAATAATAAATAAATATATTATTTTTTAATATAATATTTTACGATGTTAATTTTACGATATTTTATGATATTATTTTATGATATGTTAGTTTTTATTTTATGGTGTTATATTACAATTTTTTTATTATCCTATATTTAAATTATAATTTTATATTTCGTAAAATATTATTTTCGTCATTACTATTTATTGTGATTTTGTCTATATTGTAGTCATTAATTTAAATTTAGTGTAAAATATAATTTTTTTATTTAATGGAATAAAATAGACATGAAAATAAATATATGAGGGGTATTTTAGTCTTTTACAAATTAAAATTGGATGGAAAAGTTGAATTTAACACCATAGGGGGCTAAAAAAAAATTGAATTCACTTCATAGGGAATTTTTGAAGAATATTGAAAAGTTAGGGGGTTTTTGATAAATAGCAGAAAAGTTAGGGGGTTTTTGAAGAATTTCCCTTCTATAAATTGAATTACTAATTAATGTAATTATTAAAATTAAAAAAATAATGTCAATTAAAAAATTACTCTAAATTCCTCATTATGTCGTGTATTTTGTAAAGGTATGCACAATCAGCAGAAAAGAGTTCATATTTCAATGATTTATCTATTTTATAAACTTTATTTATTTTTGGGGAATCCTTAAAAAAAACATGATATTTTAAATTAAGTATGGGTCAGAGGAAAACGCGTAGAAAGATAATTGGTGCAAAATTTAAGCCATGCTTTTGACTTGAGTCAAGAAGTGAAAAGTTTATATGTTTGTGAGTTGGAGACATTGATGAATGGGAGTTGATACTGGACCACGGTACTATACCGATTATGTATCGACGGTATATAAAAATTAAAAATAAATATATAAATTGAAAATAAACAGTATATAAAAAATTTATTCGATAAAATAATATATATATAAATGACGGTACTATAACGATCATGTAACGACGGTATATAAAAACTGAAACAAACAGTATATAAAAAATTAATTCGGTTAAACAATATATATTTAAAAAAAATAAAAATAGTATTTTAAAAAATGAAAAGAGTATATAGAAATGCTGGAAAATAATATATAATTTCAATCCGTCATTACAGTATCTCGTCGTGATTTATCATCTCACTTGATTAATTAGTACATCAGGATCGTTACAGTATCTCGTTGTGATTTATCATTTCACTTGATTAATTAGTACATACATTGAGCCCAAAATTTGCAAAAAATGTGACTACATGGTCAAAAATGAAAAATCTAGACCTCATCGTGAAAGAGTCTATAATGTAAATATTATTTCTTTAATTAATTATATTAAATTATAATATTCTCTACCTCGTTCTGCAAGAGTGTAAATATTATTTATTTAATTAATCGTATTAAATTACAATATTTGTATTATTTATTTAATTTATCAGATTGTTTTTAAGATTTTTGGTTATGTTGTGTAGCATTTTTGTTTTTTATAGCAAAAGTTCAAATTTTTATTGAAGAAAATTGGAAAATGATTTTTTGACTTCCAAAAAGTGGGTCTTCAGTTGTTTTTTTTAGTGGGTACAAACTTTCTAATCCTATCTAGTGGAGCAAACCCTATATTTCTGTAAATTCAATTATGAAATAATGCTATTACTAAAATTCAGAAAATAATGTCATTTAGAAAATTACCCCAAAACTCCTCATTTTGTCTCTGTTATAAATTTTCTAAAGGTATACACGGTCAATATTTTACATCTTTAGGGCCATATCTGATTGAAGAGAAAAATAGTTCATATTTTTTAGATTTTGCAGCAATTTAGGACACTTTACACATTTGGTCGTATGCCAATATACATAATCAAACATAAGAATAGACGTAAAAATTCACGAGTTGGGTTTCATTTCTAGAATTTCCACCAAATCAAACAGGCCCGAAAGAAACCAAAATGTGGGCTCGGCCCATTTCCTCGAGAAATAATTGAGACTGAAATAGTTATTGGAAAAATGAGTTATTTTGGAAGAAATAGTTTTAAAATTTGAGAAAAGTCCATTTTTGACCCCCTCAACAATCTAATTAGTTTTTTTTTTGCCCCTCAACTTTTTATTGGTACTTTTTTGACCTTTCAATTATTAAATTAGTTTTTTTTTAGTCCTTAAATCCATTAAATACTTACGTGTCTATTAACTTGACACGTAAGCGATGATTTTTCATGTATTTATGATGTGACAATTGTGACATGTTAATTATTTGAAAACAAATAAAAAAATTCTTAATTCCTTCATTTCTTTCTCTCATATTCTTTCTATCTTATATTTTTCTAAAATTGTCCTTTAAGTTTGATTCGATATGAATTTTTTCATTAATTAATATTTTTTAGAAATATACAAGATAGAAAGAATACGAGTAAAAGAAATGAGAGATTAATTTTTTTATTTTTTTCAAATAATAATCATATCATAATTGTCACATCATAAATATATGACAAATCATCGCTTACGTGTAAAGTTAACGGATACGTAAGCATTTAACGGATGGAAGAGCAAAAAAAAGACTAATTCAATAGTTGAGAGGACAAAAATGGGCCAATAAAAAGTTGAAGGATCAAAATGAAACTAATTGAATAAATGAAGGGCCAAAAATAAACTTTTCTCTTAAAATTTATCTATTATGATATAACTTTTCTATACAAAATTTCCTAAAACTTTCTGACCCAAAACTTCCCCAACCATAAATAAATAAAATCCAAAAGTACTTGTTAGTTTTTCCTAGCCTATACACAACCCCAAAAATTCTTTATCATCCTAACAAGTCCTTATTTGGAAAGATTGACAGGTGTCACAATGAGAGTAACGTGTATTTTTTTTCTGAAAATATAACTTGTTGAACATTAATATTAATATTAATACTACTAATATAATTCCCTCATGTATCACAACTTCAATATAGCTCTTTATACATTTCCATTTCCATCCATGTTTCCAACGGTGCGAAGTACTGAGGGGGCTATAGCGTGTGTTTCACTACTGTAGCAGATTCTGATCATAAACATGATTTTTATGCTATTTAAAGCATAATAATATGAAGTTAAGGGATTCAATATGTCACGACAATGGCAATGGACATACCATCATAAAAGCTTTGTTTCCTTGTTTTATTCTGAACCTACAAAAATTTATTATCATCCAAAAAAGCTTAGTTAGATGTGACACTCTCACACAGGTGTCACATTAACAGGAGTAACTTGTTGAACATTTTTTTTACAAAAATGTACGGACCTTTTTTTTCTTTTTCAAAATAACATTTTTTTAGAAAATAATTTAACAGATGATACTGTTTTAAAAATAATTCAGTATCTAGTACTTCCGTCAGAGACTTCGGTGGAACTGTAGTGATTCTGCCAGAGACTCTAACAGAGCTATCTATTTTTTATTTTTGTTGATCCTGATCATTTAACAGTCTTAAACACACTTAATTATGCAAAAAAGACAGTTGCGTCAAAACCTCTGGTAGATCCATCTATTTTATATTTTTTAGCCTCTAAACAATCATGAAAATTTAGCAGAAAAAAAAGAGTCATTATTCAAATTACTTTTTAAGGAAAAATATTAAGGATTAATATTCTATTAATAATATTAATACTACTAACAAAATTAGGCTTTGTTTATATAAATCCAAGTTACCATTACAACTCCCACATGTATCGCTACTTCACTATGCCTTTTTAAATTCTTCCCATGGAAATTCAATAATGAATCATTTATGATTTATCTTCTTCCTCTTGAGGGATAAGTCAAAGGTTAAGGTCCTAAGCTCTTTCCTGATCCATGGAGTTCACACTATGGTTTGCATTCATTTCATTCCTTCTTCTTTTTCTCCCTTATCTACTAACTCTCATCAAAAGAAAAAATTTCATTCACTCCAAATCTAAGCTACCACCCGGCCCCATGTCGTTTCCGATCATCGGAAACCTCTTCCTCTTCTCGAAGCAACCCAACCAGGTTCACCGAACGATGAAAAATCTCGCAGATATTTACGGCCCTATCATGTCTCTAAGGCTCGGTCTAAGCACCCTTATTATTATATCCTCCTCTGACTCAGCACGTGAAGTTCTACAGAAGCATGATCAATCCATCTCTGACAGGTGGGTCATCGACAATCCACATGCCCTTGGCCATTATGAGGTGTCCCTAGCATGGCTTTCAAGCTCTTCTCCCTTGTGGAAGCATTACCGTGCGATTCTTGCGACTAATCTTTTCTCGACCCGAAGCCTTGACCGGTCTCAAGCTGTCCGGCACGCGAAAAGCCGCGAGCTTATGACCTACTTTCAAGAAAATGCTGGAAAACCGGTGAAAGTCGGTATTGCGACTTTTGGGATCGTGCTCAATTTAGTTGCGAATCTTATCCTTTCTCAGGATGTGGTTGACCTTAGCACTAATTCACCACAAGAATTCCGAACGTTGATTTCTTCATCACTCGAAGAGATGGCAAAGCCAAATATTTCGGATTTTTTTCCTTTTCTACGAGGTCTTGATTTGCAGGGCAGGCGGCGTTCTGCTGAGGGCTATCTCACGAGATTCTACAAGTATTTTGACGACATTATTGATCGTAGGTTGAATGATATGAGCACCAGGGGAAAAATGAATCATGATTTCCTAGATTATATGCTCTCTGATTCAAAGCTTGACCGACGAGCAATCAAAGCTCTGCTAACGGTAACAACTATTTTTATTAATTTTATGAAATTATGTACTAGAAACGAATAACTTTGTTTCACAGAAGTCCACAATTCATTTACCAGGATCTATTCGTTGGGGGTGGTGAATCGAGCTCAATTACCATCGAGTGGGCAATGGCGGAGCTGCTTCGTAACCCAACTGCCATGTCAAAAGCTCGTGCCGAGTTACGAAACACACTAGGTTCAAAACAAGTGGAGGAATCCGATTTGGCCAAGCTTCCGTATCTCCAAGCCATAGTGAAAGAAACCATGAGACTATATCCAGCCGGACCCCTTATGTTACCTCACAAGGTATCCGTATCACAATATTTTTCTTTTTTTAACTAAACATAGAGTACTTTCTATTCCACTTCCCATTTTTTATTCTAGGTAACAGAGGCAGGAATAGAAATCAGTGGATTTACATTGCCAAAGAATGCACGCGTGATGATAAACGTATGGGCGATTGGGCGGGATCCAACCGTTTGGTCGGAACCCGACATATTTAAGCCGGAACGGTTCTTAGACAAAGAAATAGAATTTCGAGGCAAGAATTTTGAATTCATTCCCTTCGGGTCAGGAAGAAGAGCCTGCCCCGGAATGCCTCTTGCAGTAAGAATGGTTCCATTGATTTTGGCTTCGATGCTTCATGAGTTTGAGTGGAAATTGCCGAACGGGATGGATTGTAATGATGTGGATCTTCGCGATAAGTTTGGATCCACGCTTTCTTTAGTCACTCCACCTAGTGTTATTCCCGTGTTGGCTATGAGTTAAAGTTGTTTGAGATTTCATCAATGAATATTAAAAAAATGGCAATATAATTAAATAAAAAACAGAGTGGAGAAGATTAACGTGTGTTGTGTTCAAAGTTTGAAGTACTTATTTCATTAAGTCAATTTTTTTTTTGTATATTATGATTTTTTATGTCCCCACAATTTGGGTATTCATTAGATGATAAATAAAACAAAACAAAAAATCCCTCAATTTTCATTAATATTATTAAGTTCTAGTCTCGTCTCAAATAATAAATATTTTACAAAAGGTACTAAACATAACCACCAATTAACACAATTGTCCTATAATAACAATAATAATAACCAAGCATTAATTCTCTCTTATCTTATTCGAACTCTTTTTTCTCTATTCTCAAATAATTATTCTCCTTGTCTCCAATAATAATATTCTTCAAAAGTTACTAAACATAACCCACCAATATTACAATTGTTTTATAATAACACCAATAACAACAACAATAATAACAAGTATATATATCCTCTTCTTATTCACTCTTTCCTTTACCTATACTCTATTATTTTTTCACTCTCTTTATATATATCACATATATACCTCAATATACCATTCCATTTTCAATTCAACATACAAAATATACATTTCAACACGGAAACGACCTGGCCAACTTTATATGATCAAGAGTCGTTCTAAGCCCGTACTTATTAACCGCTTTGATTCCAAGCCTAAAACCATCTCCATAAGCAGAAGAGCTATCGGTCTCGATCTGGTGTTTGAAAAACTCCCCCAATTTTTTCTCGAATTCCGATTTTGGTCCTTTTTTCAACGAGGTGGCAGGTGCTGACGTGGCAGATGATGACGTGGCAGGTGCTGACGTGGCAGATGATGATGTGGACGGGATGTCAGCGGTTAAGCCGGAAGGATTTTCTGATTCGAGCCATAAATGAGCGAGAACTTGGCAAATGCCTTCTTCTACGTCTGGACTGAGCGAACTATATCCTGAAATTAAATGAATATTGTTTTTTTTTAATGATTTGTTTATGTAATTTTTGAGTGTTTTTTGGATTAATGGTGTTTGTTGTGAAGAAAATTGAATTACGTTTATCTTTAAATTGAAGAAATATTGTGTTTTTCGGTTATTTATTCAACTAATTTTAGAATTGTTTAAATTACGTTATCCTTAAATTAATGAAACATTGGATTTTTAATAATTTGCGCATATAATTTTAGAATATTTTTCAATTGAATTTTTTGTTGTTGTTGAAATATGTAAATTACCTTTGAGACGGAGCCACGCATGCATCATCTCATGAGCCAGAATCGAACCGGTCAACAACCTAATTAAGTATAAAATATAAATTGAATTTCTCACATAAAATTGTACCAAGAATTATATTATTAATAGAAAATTGATAGAAAAATATTACAAAATTGATACAAATATTTGATCCAACTACTATCCTAGTTAATCCCAAAAACTATAACCAAGAAAAACAATTATTAATTGAATAAATATTTTCATTTATTTAATAATTAATTGAATAAATTTTACCTTGGAAGTCCGAAAAGAATAAGAATAGCTGTAACTTCGCACCGTCTTATGAGTCTGTAAGGTCCTGTTACCATGTCTATGATTTTATTTCCCGGCCCAATGAAAGGCCGCTTCAAAATCTGAATATTATTTCATTTTATCAAGTTAGTTTTCATTTTTAAATATTATATGTGTAATTAGAAAAAAGAAAGTTTACCGTTCTGACGATCTGCTCCTCAGAAAGGCAGAGACCTCTGGTTTCAGGAAGATGGTGATGCTCCTAAATTTGAATTAAGAAAAATATATTAATGTTTTAAGAAAAACATAAAATAAAATTTTATCAGAAACAAGTTAAATTATTGAAATTTTTTGTTGATATTTTGGACTACAATTTTGCTCTGATTCTCCTTTAATATATTTTCCTCTTGTAAAGGCGTCGATTCTCATTTTTTTCCCTTATTATTTGAAAACAAAAACGTCATAAAACCAAAAGTTCACAAATAACTAAATACCCAAATTGCAAAACAAAAATCCAAATCAAATGATAACCAACTAACTAATACAAACTTGACGTGAAAAAATTTATTAACTGACCACTTTTTCGCCTTCCATGGCCTCGTTTAAGGCCTGCCTCTCAACCAACAATAAAGGGACCTGCTGCTCGATCTTCATATTCAATCCTTCGTAAAATTCTTGAATATCTATATAAAGCGGCTGGCATTCATCATTGTCCATGATGGCCGAGTTGAGGCACTCGAGGCAGAGCCTCCTGCCGTCGTCTAATGTTATGTACTTCACGTCGCGCGGCTGTAAATTGTTTCAAAGATTTTTGAGGTGATGAAAGAAGATTAGTCTTTGTTAGAATAATAGTTGTTAGTTCTGATAATGGTGCTATATATGTTGTAAAAATAGTATGTTTGTTTGAGGGTCGTGAGAAATGTTTGAAATGATATATCAGGTTATATTGATTAATATTTTTTAAAGAATATACCGGAGCATAATGAGGTTAAAATAAGAATTTTTAAAAAAATTATTAAGAATATAAAGTTTTTTAAATTTTGTTTAAGAATTTTAAAAAATAATAAATTTTTAAATAATATGTATTGGTTTTTAAAATAGTATATTTGTTTAAGGGTCATGAGGCATTCTAGGTAGAGTTAACATCACGTGACTGAAAAATGTTTGAAATTATTATGAGAAACTTTTATATTTGAAGTCTTATACTTAAAGACTTGTTAAAAATTGGGTATACGTCAAGACCTGCGCTGGAAAGTAAAATAATGAGCTTTATGTACTATAAAGATAGACATATTTTGCTTATTATCTAGCGCGGATTTTGATGCACATGTGAATGCAAAGTGTTATTAAGCATTTGAACTACCAAAAGTAATATTAAAAAAGTACAATGCATTCAAAATAGTTCACTATACTTGCTCAAGTCGCCCTTATATGTAATTATGAGACTATTAGTTTAATTTTAAATTTATTTTTATTGTTGTATATAGAAATATAAAGAAATTGAGACCTCCATTCGTTCGCAGCTGCAGCATCGTGGCGTTCCATCTTGCTCGTGCGAAGGACAATATTTCTGCATCCAGAACGGGTGAGCACGATACTCTATCAGCCCATTTTTATTCGTCGGAATCTGAAAAAAAAAATAATTAAAAAAATTATAATTAGGTTTTCATTTAAATAATTAATTAGTTTGTTGGTTTCTAGGATTTGATTTCGAGGTTTTAAAAACCCTTTCCGAGTTCTCCTTTCCATTTTTTTTTTAATTCTATTTTTACTTTTTCCTTTTCTTCTTCTCTTTTTCTTGTTTCGCGAATTAAGTTTGACTCTGTTTTCATTTTTTGGGAAACCTTTTCTGTTACTTGATTTTTGTAGAATACCATGGATCGGTACGAAGTGTAATAACGTAAATTATCGTTGAAAACCGATTTAAGAAGCGGAAAAATAAAATAAATGTGACTTACGAAATTTTTGCACACGTCACATTTGGGGTGATAAAGATCCCTGTAGCACGACTTATGATAAGGGTGGTCATCATGCATCGAAAACTGTGCAGAAACAATACAGTTCTTTTAATTTTATTTTTCTTTACTAAAATTCAATATTGTGACATAATTCAGTGATTTCATCAAAAAATAACACAACTCAATCAAATTTGCTCATAGATCTTTGCAAAAAAAAAAAACAAGAAAATTGTTATAATCAAGACTTTAAATACGATGATTCGACCAAAGAAAATTGAAAAGTGGGTGACTAATTTGAACATAGAATAAATGAAAACTGTAATGTAATAATATAACTTTTAAAATATATTATATACCTCATGATCAGAAATGGGTTTGTTACACGCATCGCATTTAAAGCAATCAGGATGCCAAACGGAATCCATGCAACTCAAAAACCGGCCCGGACCAATCGGATTCTTACACCCATTACATATCCTAATTAATTAATTTAATTAATTAATAATTAATTCAGTAGTTGAATAATTTAGCTAATTAAATAAATAAGTAATAATGTATGATGTAGTTATCGATATGGCATGCCTTGGAGTTTTATTTCTCTTATAATAAAGAAAAACAAAACTCCAAGGTATGAATATTCACCATATGAACCCTAAACCCTAAATTTGAAGTGTTTTAGGGTTCTATGCCTAAATTTAATGCATTTTACCCAAAATAAAGGAAAGACGAAATGATCACAAAACCCTAAATCATCACAATAGCAGAATCATACCATACCTTTAATAAATTCCCCAAATTCCTACTTTTATCTAAAATTTCATCCAAAATCAAAATTATTATTTTAATTAAATTTATTATAAAACCTGAGTCCACTTGGCGGAATGACAGCTGGCGGAGCGGTTTGACCAGTTTGACCATTTTGAGACTCTTCTGAATTTAAACTCTCTTGTAGTGCTTTTGCAAACAATTCATCTTCTTCTAATTGAGACTCAGGATCTGACGCAAATTTACGATTTAAAAAATAATTACCTAATTTACTTTGATAACTAAAAAAAGAGAGAAATCTGATAAGTGTATTATTCTTAAATAGCAACATATTAATTAAAGTGAACATGAGTCTGAAAAAAAAAATGAATTTAAACTTTCTTGTATTGTTTTTGTGAGTAATTCGTCGTCTTCTAGTTGAGACTCGGGATCTGACGCAAATTTATGATTTAAAAAATAATTAACTAATTTATTTTTAATATTAAAAAAGAGAGAGAAATGTGCTAAAGTTATTATGCTTAAATCGCAAAATATTAATTAGAGTGATAAATTAAAGTGAATTTAAACTTTCTTATATGGCTTTTGTGAGTAATTCATCTTCTTCTAATTGAGACTCAGGATCTGACGCAAATTTACGATTTAAAAAATAATTATTTAATTTATTTTGATAACTTAAAAGGAGAAATTTTCAAAAAAGTCCCTATATTAGAGTGATTAAGGTAAATTTTGCATATTGTTAAAATATAGAGTGGTTTTTTTGGAAATTTTCATAAAAAAGGAAATAAAGTACATATAATTCGAATGGTTGATCCAAAACGGGAAATCATATTGTTATTTAGCTCAATTAAATTAGTTATTTTTATTTATTTATTTATTCTGAATTTAGGCCCATTTTCGTCTCAATTTAACACATTTTATCCAATTTTGCAATTAAATACAAAAGAACTGAAAAAGGAATTTTAGTAAAAGATAAAAGTTTTTATTTATTTATTATTTGATTTTATAAAATTATTTACCAACTGTTTTTCCTTTTATTTGATCTTGTTCTGCTAAAGACAACGCAATTGCACGGTCCAATTCTTCAATCTCATTGAAATCCTATTAATTTTTAAGAAAAATAAAATATATTATAATCTTACAAGGACTAAATCGCAACTTTCAGCATAATCAATTCAATTGGTCTATTGTACAAATTGAGGTTTCATTTGGGCTTAATTGCAAATTGAACAAATAAAATGATTCATGGCCTGTACTGTGTATCCAATTTATAAATTTATTTGTAGAAAAAGTAAAAACAATAATAATTAAATTAAGAGGGCTAAAATGTAAACTGCGTACATTGTATTGAGCTCTTGAAATTCTGGATCCTTTGAAAAATTTGCTTAACCAACCCATGAAAAGTAATTATTTTCTAATTTTTCCTGTAAAATTTCCAAATACAATCAGAAATAATTGAGATAAATCTGATAATTAATCAGCGATATATTGTTATTTAAATAAGAATTGATCAAACAGTAATCACATAAAGTGAAAGATCAGAATTTGATAAAGTTTCAAAATTCAAACTGCAAACAATTCAGAGTATTACTTCACTCGAATTTGAGGAAATATTTAATATCTAGAATAAAATCGAATAAATCAGAGTATTTCTTACCTTAAAAAGAACACAATTCGATCGATCCAACAAGAATTAAATGAAACCCAAATTGAATTATCATCTAAACATAATAACCCTTCAAATTCTTCTTCCTTTTCATTTAATTTTTCCTCCTCTTTTGGGAAAGAAAAGGAACTCCCTTCTCTCTCTAAGAACAATAAGAAGTACAAGAAAGAATAAAAGAGGAAAGAAGGAGAGAGAAATAGAGAGAGAGAATAAGAATCTTCTATATCTTACACATGACAATAATACAATTCACAGAAAATAACAATATCAAGTCAATTAAATAATAAATTAATCTACTCAGAACCCAATATGAAATTTAAAAATAGATTAATTACATTAAATTAATTAATCAATTAATTAATGAAAAAGATGAGGTTGACTGATGAAGAGAAATTTGCGGTACAAGTCAAAAAATAAAAGATTAAGAGACTGCCTTTACACTCCATTTCACGTTCTTCTGTAGCATTAAAACTTTATCCATTTATGTGTCAATTCAATAAATAAACAACATTCATTTTTTATGTTTTCCAAATAAACCAAATATATTTCAAGATAAAAGATGTAATTTAAGAGGAATTCGGTTTACCAGGCCACACGTGTTGGTTTAACAGAAGAACCACTTTCTCTAATTTAAGGGGAATTTGGTTTATCAGGCCACACGTGTTGGTTTAACAGAAGAACCACTTTCTCTCTCTAGGAATGGAGTTGCCATCACCGACGGGACAATGCATTAAAAAATTAGGGTTTGAGGCTAGAGAGAGAAACAAAGTGATTAAGAAAGATGTGGATCCATCTCCCACATGGTGCGCCGTCTCTTTCACTCCTCTCTCTCTCTCTCTCTCTCTCTCTCTCTACATTTTTGTGATCAACTTTTGTGATTTAACAAATAAGTTGGTTGCTAAAGTGGATTGGAAATTGGCGGGGAATTTACCTGCCTTCTCTTTTTGTTCCATTCATCTCATCTCCATTTTTAAGAAATGGAGAGGAAAAGGAAATTGTTTGGTTGCTAAATGGTCAATGCTCTAATTAAATGATTGATTTTATTGGTAGTAAAAATGAATGTTGTTTGAATTTGAGTTGTTTGGTTGTGTTGAAAAGAATAGATTGGAAATAACTGATAAGAGTAATTTTTCAAAAATTGACTTCTTTTTGGAAGAACTTAAAATAGTTTTTAGGATTGTTTTGGGATATAACTTTGTAGAGTTCCTTTGGTACATATTATATAATTAGAAACTTTAGGTTAATGATAAGGTGAATCTTCCACTTTTGACCCCTAATTTTGTGTATAGACTTCTCTTGGATCAAGCATGGAATATTTATTATTTAAAGATGAGCTACAAGATTTATATCAAAATTTATTGAGCTCTACAAGCAATGAATATCATTTAGATCTGGCATGTTATATCATACTTAATTAATAATGAATAATTAATAGTGAAGTTAAATAAATAAAGTATGAATTCTTAGAACTAAGAGGCCCATTGTATATAATCTTCTTATATCAATGTCAATTCCATACAGTTTTGAATCAACATCATCATATCTCTTTTTTCATTGCATGAAATATAAAATAACCAACATACATTATATAAAACTTTATATATTTAAACATGCGGATCAAGATTACCATCCCATCAATAAGGCCCATAAATATTCATGGGGCCCATTTTTAAAATAAAAAAATTAAATATCTAGTGCAAGCCCTAATTTTTAAGACCTCTGAATTATAATCATTAATCAAAAGTCTATGCTTTGCTGACCAATCACAGCAATACTATATAATAAATATTCAATATAAAAAATGCTGAAACATAAACAAACGAACAAATATATAATGAAATGAAGCCTCAATTTCTTAATTCCAAATCTGTTGAAATGGAGAATATACATACTAGTACAAGTATTGACCTGCCTCATGTCAACCATAGACTCGGTCTATTCAGAACATACGCATTATTCATCAATCTTCCTATATTTCATTCGTAGACCACGTCCACATAAAATTCTCTTCTCGCATGATCTTATTGAAAGTTACAAAAACGCCCTAACTTTTCTGAATATCTCAAAACACTCATTTCCAGATTCTCCTCAAAAGCTCCATTTTTTCAGGAAAAATCAAAATTTCAAATGTTTGATATTTTGACATAAAAAATATTTTGATGCAGATGCTAAAACTCTAAAATTAATAATCGTAATAAAAAAATCGTCTCACTTTACAAAGAAAAAGCGAGAATCTGGAAATATATACTGTTTCACAATATTCAGAAAAGTGAGGGCTATTCTGAAAATTTCCCATTAATAAATCCGCATTTATAACTCGCACCAACCGAGGACTTAATCCTAAAACCCACCTCAATTATCTCACGATAATTCACTCATCCCCCTTCCCAAACACCTCACCCATTCCCCTCCCGCCACGTCATCCGCAAATCACCCCTCCGTAAATCCGACGAGTCTTCCAAAAACTCTCAGAACCAAAACCTTTCTGCCTCCTCATACCCCCACCGCAATATCCCACGACCATTTACAAATTTATCCAGTCAACAACCACCCGCCACTTAAATCCCGCCAAGTCATCCTCCTAAATATCTCCTAAGCTCATCATCTGGCAATATATAATGATATATATCATTATATGTCCTTACTGGCTCATTAAATCCCGCCAAGTCATCCTCCTAAATATCTCCTAAGCTCATCATGTGGCAATAGATAATGATATATATATATGTCCTTACTGGCTCATTAAAGGCAGAGCAGCACGCTCATTAATTCAATTTCAGCATCCATTAACTCACCCTCTTTAACCGGTGGCCCCCCACCGCCTACCCCCGGTCGGCCTATTCAACCCTTCCTCGCCACCTTTTGATAGTGACCGGCGGTCACCGGTTGACTAGCCGTTCCGGCGAGAGAAGCGCCTCAGGATCGCCACAGCGCATTCTGCTGGAGTAGAACGTGCCCATGGTCATGGAGCGGGTTCTTCGGGAAGATGGTCCGGCGGAGAGAGGGAAGAAGAGGGAGCCGGCGGCGGCTCTGCGCCGGGTCAGTGGAGATTTGCGTGAGGAGCGGAAGGAGAAGACGCGGGAGGAGCGGGAGGAGGAGGAGAAGTTGGTGTTGTTGTTTGTGAATGGCGAGGAGAAGAAGCGTTTGCTCCAGAAGCTGTTTCGGTGATGGTGGTGGTTGTGGCGGAACCGCCATGGGGAGGCGGTGGAGGGCTCGAGGACCATCATTCGTTCGGAAGGTAACCTGCGCTCGAAGCCGAAGGAATAGCTTCGTTTCAGGAAGAAATTCTCTCTTCTGTTGGAGTTTATGCTGTCCAGTTGGGGGGAGAGTGAAACAGAGGGTTGAATTTGATCGATGGGTGCGAGTTCGGAGATTTCGGGGTCGGTTTCTTGTGGTGGGTAGAGAAGAAGATCGTCGAGGCTCGGTCTGATGCGAGAAGCTCGCATGGGGATGAAAGGGGAATAGGAGATGAAGTCCGGCCGAGTGACGGAGGACCGGCAGAGGGGACACGTGGCATGAGACCGGAGCCAGATGTCGATGCACTCGACGTGGAACGCGTGAGAGCAATACGGCAGCGTGCGTAGCGAGTCGTTGTCTTCAAATTCCAGTAGGCAAACGGCGCAGTCTCTGTTCGTGCAAGCGAGGTGCTTCGCTTTCGATTTGGAGAAGAAGGATGTGGGTAGGTTCTTAATGGAGGTTTCGTCGAGCCCGTACGGAGAGAAGAAGCTGAAAAAGTCCGACGAGGAGTTGAACGAAACCGTACCGGTACCTGTACCGGTACCAGGATGAGGCGAGGTTCCTGGCAACAGGAGTCTCCGGCGGAGGCGGCGCCGGAGGAGCCGAACCAGATGAGAGATGACGTGGGTGTAAAGGATGATGAGAAATGCTGTACCGATAACCGCCACCATCGCGATTAATGGCGGGCTGAGATTGAACGAGAGGTGGGTCGTCCTAGTCTGCGACATGTATGGAGTCGGCGAAGGCGAAGGTCCTCCCACCGGAGCCATTGTTTGAGGCGGAGGAAGAGGAAGAAGAAGCTCGCCATTAGTCATCTACGATTGTCTTTCGTTTTCGTTTTCGTTTTCGTTTTTGGTTGTGATTGTTTGTGAGAGTGATGAGAGAGTTTGTTTTGGTCAAGAAGATGAGCTTGTTACGAGAGATGGTTCTATATGTTGAGTAGACTCGGTGTATGAAGTGTTGTAGTAAGTTGTTTCACTGACAAGGTGGGTTCGTTTTGGTGTTGGGACCAGGAAAGGATGGATTTAGGTGGGAAGCGTTATAAAAGGGTGGTGATATTTTAAGAGCGTATTTCTTATTCGGAGAGCGTATTCTCAACAGATGAGGTTTATTTCTTATTCTATCGGCTCTTAGAATAAGAAATATGCTCTCACAATATCATTCCCCTTGTAAAATGCTTCTGTAACGGTGCTTCTTTATGGTGGGGTATGTTTTTTCTTCTTCTAATAAATCAACCAATTGATTGATTAAGATGTCCAAAATGCATTTATGTCTAATCTGATAACTATTAATTAATTAGATTATATAAGTTTTTCAGAGTGATTAATGCAACTTATATAATACAATAATTTGCTTTTAATAATAGTACTATAAATAAAATTGATGTCTTTGGTATTATGCTGGAAAAATTGTTAGCCGCTTTAGATTAAGAAAAACGTGCTTTAAGAATAATTTTATCACAAAGTTAGAAGAATGTTTAGTTTATTTGGATGCAGAATAAAAGTATGATTAGTTTATGTTAATTATGACTGTTTGATATTTCAGTGTGTTAAAATAGTTAAAATACGGATTTTCGACTAGAATTAGTTGGAACTCGAGAAAATTCTGGTTTAGGATACTTAATTGATATGACGGAAGCCAATGTTTTAATAAAATGAATAATTTGAGTAAAATAAACGGGTAGTAAAGTCATTAATTTAGGAGCAAAATATAGAATTAGTTAAATTTTTATAAAAAGAAACGAATTAGTTGAGTTGCAAAGTATACTTGAACTTCTTTTATATCCTTGGTCAAAGCAATCATAAATCTTTCATCAGTTTTTGTGCAAGGATAAATATGAAAAATTTTAGGCGTAACAAACTAATTTTTAATATAAGAAATCATACTTTCCTTTTTATTTTCCCTAATCACACTACCTCTTTCAAAAAAATAATTATAATATCACATTACCGTATGAATATTTTTTGAATGATGTGATCAATAAAATTAATATTAGCATATTATAACAAAGTTGTTATTTAGTTATCAAATTTTGATTCCTGAGAATGTAATTATTTTTTGAATAACGAAAGGAAATAATCTATCATATTTTATTTCTTTGTATCTTAGTTTATTTTATATTTTATGTAAGGAAACTATTTTATAGTAAGTTTAGAATTTAAGAAAATATATATTTGTTGTAACAATTCAATCACTCTCGTATAAAGACTCTATTAGTTATTGTAGAAGCAATCGATAAATTATTTACTTGACTTGAGTACTACCCATCTTTGTATTGTGTCTAATTTTATCAATTCTAGTCTTATCCATTTCTCAATTATCTGACCAGTGCGCTATCATTTGACATTAGAGCTTAGATTCAATTTCTAACGCCCGTCAACAAAGATATCGTGAGTGATGTCGTTGCCTAACCGATTATATAAACTAATGAGAAGAATTGCCTAATCAAAGAGATGCAAAGATTTCTAGAAATAATATCATTTGTAGCCTTTGCATCTCTTCGATTAGGCGATCATTTGCATTGGTTTCTAGAACGGCGGCAGTGTCACGACCTCTTGGTTGACGATATTGAATCTAACCTCTAATTATATTATATATTATAATCTTGTCGGGCCCCTTCCAAAAGAATAAGCCACGTCATTCATAAATCACAGTCGTCCGATCAGATTCAGATATTAAAATTTCACCGTCCGATAAGAATCAAATGAACTACAGACTTTCCTTTATTTTCCAAAAAAGGGGTGCATTGTTTCTAGAGGTGGCAAAATCTGACCCGACCCGAAAAACCCGCCCGACCGACCTGAACCCGAACCTGACTCGACCTGAAAATGTTGACAAGTCAACAACCCGAAATCCAACCCGACCCGAAACCCGAACGACCCGAAACCCGAGCGACCCGAAACCCGAAACCCTGAAACCCGAGCGACCTGAAACCCGAGCGAACCGAAACCCTAACGATCCGAAACCCGAATGACCCGAACCCGAATTCGAATGACCCGCCCAATATTCGAAACCTGAATAACATGTGATGCAAGATGAATAACATGAAGTTGAATATTTGTGTGCTGAT
The DNA here is from genome assembly GCA_024447665.1 of Juncus inflexus. Classification (NCBI taxonomy): domain Eukaryota; kingdom Viridiplantae; phylum Streptophyta; class Magnoliopsida; order Poales; family Juncaceae; genus Juncus; species Juncus inflexus. The sequence goes on from JAJHPC010000010.1 coordinate 3,321,635, forward strand.
TTTACCATAATTATTGGATTTTCTATAATTATACATTGAAAAACTTGCATATCTACATATGTTATTTGCACAATGATAATTTTTAATTCTTATATCTTATGATATTATTAATAAATTAATTAACACTTTTTAAAAGAAAATTTGTTTGTTTTAATGAACTCACTCTGTATAAATAACACATAACTAATAACAACATCCACTAAAAATACAAAATTAATATTATGTCATATCATGCGTATAAACAAGTCAACAACAAAAGAAAGAAGAAGAAAGAGCGTGGATGGGATGAGTATGCAGCCAAAAGAACTTAGGGTCTTTTGGTGATAAATATTTTATAGTTTTTGCTCCTCATTTCTTTTATGTATTTTTATTGCATTTGCATACAAAAACTCATTGCCATGTATTCATCACTACCACATAAAATCAATTCCAATAAAGATTATGTATGTAGTCACACTATTTCCTTTTACAAATTCTAATACATGCTTATGTGTCCATTTATTATTGGTTGAAAGTTTTTAAGAACACAAGTAGTAAAATGATGGAAAAGAGCATATCAATAATATGTGTACTGCATTGTTACAATATAAAAAGAAAAAAAAACAACACACTTTTACGATATGTTTTTCATTGCCCCTCTTAAATAAAAAATATAGTCAAAATTATTATATATAATAGATATATCCAAATGTATATGATTATATCTTATTTGAATCTTTCCATATTTTTATAACTTTTAAAATATTTTTCATTTTATTCCAGTTTTTAATTTAAAAATAATACTTTAAAAAAATCCGATTCTCTGATTCGACTCGGCCGATTCCGATCCGAATCGGACGATTCTCACTACACAGACAGTGAACGACTCTTGATCCTGATTCCAATTTTAAGAACTATGAAAATTAAGTCGAATTTTCGATATTTCTATCTATATACAAACTTGAATTTGCTCAAAACGCAGACTAAACTTTTTTCGAAATATAGATCCGAATTACCCGAAATACAAATCCGCCTGACCCGTAACCCGAACCCGCCTGACCCGTAACCCGAAGGACCCGAGACGCGAGCGACCCGAGACCCCAGCGATCCGAGACCTAAACGACCCGTAACACAAATTATGGAGAATGGTATGGTCAAGTACACAAAGCACTATAATTACAAGTATATATTTTTAATTAGTTAATTAATTTGTTTGTTTTCTTAATTTAGGAAGAAGCATATATGTGAATTTAGTTTACATATAGAAATATTTTAATTTAAGTTGATTTTAATTATTATAGGCAGGGTTAATTGAGGTTAGAACTAGCATAATGGACTCAAAATATGGAGTTAATGTTGCATGTTAATATTATTGAACTACTTTTATAATGAATAATTTCATTTATGCCTCTGAAACATCAATATTTAACTTATTATTATTTTCATGGTGTGGGACAGAAGAGGCAAATTTATGCACTGAAATTGCATAAAGGGTTCATTCTTGCGGACTTACCAAGTATAGCATGGTAATAAAAAAGAACTCAAATTATTTTTTGTAATTTTGAGATTTTTTCAAAGAAATTTTTCTAAAAATTATATTCTGAATTATTTAATTATTTTGGTAATTTTGTAGTCCTGATGTTGAGCAAGAATTGTCAGAAGTAGCAAAGTCCAAAATTACAGTTAATACTATACGAAAGCTGAAAAATAGAAAAATGTAATATCATGTATACCCTACAAAATAGAAAAAATACCATCAGTCTCCTCTATTCATTCCTGTCAAATTCTGAATTTTTGTTCCAACTTTTTTGCTGATTATTTTATTTTTCTGTTACCTTTTCCCAAATCTGATCTGTTAACTTTCTTACTTTTTTCTAATTTCTTTTGTCTATTATTTTGTTTGTGCTTGAACCCTTTTTAAGGACTTCATACTAAAGTATGATTTTCATTTTCCTTTGGCCTCCTTATCTTCTTACTTCTTAGTTTTTTTATGTCCTTTAATTTTCCATATTTTTGGTTTTTCTATTCTTTTCTAATTTATCCTTATTTTTGCTATTATGATTTTATTGATTAGTGTAATTGGCATACATTTTTATCTTTTCCTTTATGGATAATAATAAATTAAACAAAAATAGGAATGTTATTTGTTTATGACACTTCATACTAGAAATGTATCACCATACTATTGTAAGTTCATGACATTGGACAAGATCAATTTACCGTGACGATATTATAACATATCTGATTTGAACAGATTCCATATTGATGCACAATTTTGGAACGGTTTACTAAAATGAGTCTTTTCACAGGTTGAATGCTTCACAGTCATGGCAATTATGGATGGAAGATTATACGCCCCATGATTTATAATTATCCTAATTAAATGGATCTGGTGGTCAACAAGAATTTTAATTGGATTATGCCTTTATATATTTCTGCCATATTTTGTGTGCTCCCCAATTTCTAAGATTTACCATGTCCTCAAGTTAGGGTTAATTTATGTTGTTCGTTCAGTTTATGAAATCTGGTTTGTAATATTTCATGATTTTTAGTTTATTTATTTAGTTAGTTTATTTCATCCTTACCTTTGTCTTTTTTGCTATTCATGGTCTTCATGATTGGTTTATTTTGTTTTGTTTTCCTCATTTTCATTTCTCCAGTTCATAGGGTGCATGACATTATACGATTATAAATTATATTGTACCAGTGAAGTTGAGCACATTCTACAAAATGTAGACTTTTTTTGGTTGAGACTCAAACCACGACGAGTGACTTGAATCTAAGATGGTACAAACATTATCTTATGTTATCTTGATATTTGTATATGGATAGTATGAGATGCAATAAGATTTAATCTTCACGTTTTTATAGTGTAAATTATAGTAAAATAAAATTATTTATAATGCTTTGAAAATTGATATGGGACACTAAATGTTTATTAGTACAAGTGATAAAATATCGCGCAAAGCGCAAGCATTTGCTAGTGCAAAATAATAGTGGACAAGCCGTATAATTAGAAAATGAATAAGATTAGACACCATACAAAGAAAAGTGAAAACTCAACTCATGGTCGCAAATGGTTTTATTAATGATTTATCGCTTGTTTCTACAATAGCTCATAGACTCTTTATATTTTCCTAAATTCTTGAAATTCTCTAAAATAGTTTCCTAAAATAAGATATAAAGATAGAAAGTAAACTAAGATACATAGATATAAAATATGACATACTATTTCCTTTTGTTATTCACATAGGAACACATTTTCACTTTTATTCTAGAAAAAATATATTAATTACTTGCAATTAAAAAAGAAAAAAATGTATTAATGATGAATTTATCCCCATATTTAACTTATCCCTAATTTATTTTTAATCCAGAGACTAACATAAATTAGCGAATACATGAATTGCTACACCGGGTTAACATCCCTTCCTCTTTCCCCATATCTCCACAGCCGACGTCTTCTCCTTCTCCATTCTTTTCTAGGGTTTGATTTTACTCGATCGAAAGAGAGAAAGGAAAGAGAAAAACAAAGATGTTTCCAAATCGGCCAGACAAGGCGATCCACGTCGCGCATACGTCCTCCATATCCTGACCAAGGAGAAGGAGGAGCTCAAGCTCGAGTTATGATCTGATCTATCTGTCTAGATTTAGTTCGTAATGTTGTGAATTGTAGACAATTGAAATATATTTTTTTTCTCATTTAGTTCCACCGACAAGTTTTCTTATCAGTTTAGTGTCAAGACTCGATGAGTCGAACAAGGCGTGAAAGATCAAATTTAAATTCAAAGAAAGTTCAAGTTCTCATGAAGTTTAAAGATTTAATGGAGAGCGTGTTTACGGAAGAAATGGAGAGGATCTACTTTTTCATTAAGTCTATTTTCATTTTGAGTTCATTTTTTGTAATAACTTAAATTAGTAAGGACTTGTATGTAAGATTGAGGTGGCATATATAAGCTACTGTGGTTGGTAGAGGATATGGAATATTTTACTTATCTACCCTTGTTTATTTCAAAATTTTGTAATATTCTGATTGCTAAAACCCTAATATTTTTGTCGATTTCTATCAATTTTCCTTTGTTTCTATCGAATTTCTATCAATTCCTTGAATTGGGAACTTGACATTTAGAAATATAACATAAAAAGTATTTGGTAATTATTATGTTATATGTTATTCATTTCATTTCATTTCTATGATTGTTATTTAGGAAGATCGGGCAAAATACATGTGGCTTAACAATTGTTTTCTATGCTATATTTCGTCAAAAATATTTCTATTCACATTATGTGCTATCAGATTTGAAATGTTCATTATTTATTATTTAATTCATATATTATTCGTTCTAATTTTTATCTTGAACAGTTAATACATATTAATTGCATATTTTTGGTTTGTTTTTTGTTTCCTGATATTGATGACATAATTGAAACGACAAATTATTTATCTTCCTACAGGAAAGGATAAATATGAGTTTTTCAAGTACTAGTATTATAAGTTTTACAAAAAAATTGACATTTCTCAAATTCGAAGTGTCAAATTAGTATTAAATTTATTGATAGGTATATAAAAACTTGCCCAAAAGAAAACCTGGGTTTATTATGAACATATTGCCCAAATGACAAGAAACCTTAAGAGGAAACAATACATCTCTCATGTAGGGTCTTTATACTTTGTTTTCGATTAAAAAAAATTAACATATTGTTTTTTCAAAATTTTTATTATATAATTTTGTAAGAAAAAAGAAAAAGAATAATTATATTTACTTGAATTGAATTATTTATTACATATGAGAGATTCTATATATATATATATATATATATATATATATATATAATGAGTCTTTACCAAACTCTAGCTATTCTATAAAATTCAATCTCTACAATTCTATATAATACACTCGACAACTCTATACAATACATACAATAGTCTACACAATTCTATACACTCCACTCCACAATCTCTACAATTCTAGCCCCTCTACACGCTTACTATACTCTAACAATAGGCTACACAATCATATATTTTTTCACTTCACACCACACAATAGGCTACACAATCATTCGCCACGGAAAATCTTCTATCCATCAATGCCTTCTGCCCGTCTCCATGTCATCCAAGTTAGTATTTGCGTCTCTCGTTTCCGCTAGCTGAGTTAAGTACGCACGCGGCCAGAATGCTAACAATTACAACAAAAAAACTTGTTATTCATCATAATTGTACATATTTGGAAATTAGCAAAAAAAAAAAAAGAACCCTCCATTATCAGAATTCTCAAAAAACGTACATTCTTGAGAAAACGGAGAAAAACTCCCTATTTTTTTTAATGATTTCTTGATTATCATAATTCATAAGTGAGATGAACTTTTGTTTCTCAAGAATGTAGTTTTTTTGTTCTAATTTAGCCATAATGTAGGGGTATTTTTCCAAATATTACTTTTCGTATTATTTTTGAAGTTAATTAAATAGAGAAACAAAAATCTTACCATCCACATCATATGGAGCGGGGAAGAATTGCAAGTAACAAAACGACGCCACAACCAACCCTACAAAACAAACAAACTAACTAACAATCATCACTCCCACAAATGGCCCATAGCCTAATTGGTTAAAATATTTACATAAGTACTAAGAATCTATGGATTCAATTCTCGACAAATGCAATATCACACATATTAAGCAAAGTCTGTCAACCCAACGAGTTAAATATAAAACAAAACAATCATCACCCCATTTCCTTACAATTTTCCCTACAAAACTAACAATCATCACGCCATTTCCTTACAATTTTCCAGATTAGAAAGTATAATTACCGATGAGCCCTCCGGTGAAAACGTCCTGCCAGTGGTGCCAATAGTCGTCGACACGGGAGACCGCGACCATGGCCGCCAACAACAGCGGCGCGATCACCAAGCACAATTTCGCTACGTGACCTTTCCTATCGAATACATTTATTTTCCCAGCTAAGTACCATGATAGAAACCCTAATCCCGCAAACGAAGCTACAAAATAAAAAGTAGAAAGTTTAGCATCATTAAAATATTTAGGAAATTTTTTCATGACTCCTTTATGTTTTGGGAATATTCGAAAAACCTGAGTTTTGATTTTTTTGTTCTGAGAAAACACCTGAATTATATGAGTGAAATATAAATAATAATATAATGTGCAAACACATTTTCCAAATTGTTTGCCTATTATGAAGAAAATAAACTAAGCTGTTTATTCGCATATGTTTTGATCTATTATTGAGAAATCTGCGAGGGCTTTTTTATTAAATGAAATATTATAGTTAGGTTTTTTAGGTATTTTACGAGTCATGGTGTTTTTTGAAAAGTAGAAAGTTTGAAGTAATTTTTTTTATTATTGCAAGAGATAGTTTTTTTTTTAAATAAAATATATTTATTTGAATATGAGAGATACCAGAGGCGTGGCCGCTAGGGAAGCTTTTATGACCTTCTTTTATTACAGCTTTCGATCCGTGACATATCACATTAGTCGTCACATTATCATATACCTACAAAAATATTAAATTAAAGAAATTAAATAAAAAATTTATTATTTGTTGAATAAATTAACTAATTAATTACCTCTTTGCCATCAGGAAAGCATCGCCAGAAGAAATCGGGTCTCGGTCTACCAACACCGTCTTTAATCGCTTCCGTAATTATAGCCGTTATAAGTACCGAAAATAAAAGCCCTGATTTTTTAAACAAAAAAAATTTCAAATCTTAATTTTGAAAGATTAAGGTCGTTTAAATAAAACAATTGATAAATGTAAAATGTAAGTACCAAGTATGGCATGATGCAAGTCATACACATTCTTCTTCTTTATGTAAATTCCACTAATTATCACCACCGGCCCAATTATTGCAACAATCTTAAAAAATTCCAAAAAAATAAAATAAATAAATATGCAAATATGCAAATATTACAAAAATTTGGAAATTTTGAGGAAAAAAATTCAATTTTTTTGTACCGGTACGGCCCAAAAGGGAACTGTGTTGCCTTTGAGTGGGTATCTCAAATCGTTCATCATATCTCTTCCAACGAACCGATGAAACGGCTCGATTATGTTTAACAATCCATACGTTACTGCCAACAAAACAAGAATTATCCAATCGTATAGGTGAAATCTCGCGACTTTAGCGCCGTGAGATCTTATTGTGTGCACTCCCAATTGTGTGTCCGACATTTTTGATGAGAAATTTGAGAAGAAGTTTGAAAAACAAACGGAATTCTTCAAAGTGGGTTTAGGAATTCAGTGGGTTGGTGAAGAAAAAAAGATTGTAATCAGTGTTATTGGATGATTAATAAAGGTTTAGTGATCATTGTCATTCTCCTTTTTTTTCTTTTTGTTTGACAGAGATAAAGTTGTCATTCTCATAATACAGTTCTTAAAGGCAAATGGAATTGATGAGTGAAGAGGAAGAGGAGCGAAACTATGTGATACCTCCTCTCCAATTCTATTAACAGGATTTTTATCCATTGTAATTGACTGTAATATTAAGGGGTAATATCAGGTATACCCTTTCAAAAACTCAAAATATCAAATTTACCCCTCTAAAGTTCATAATATCAAACTTATCCTTCTAAAGTTTAATTATTATCAAATTTACCCATATCAAACTTCTAAAATATCAAATTTACCCACTTCAAACTTCTAAAATATCAAATTTACCCACTTCAAACTTCTAAAATATCAAATTTACCCAAATTACCAAATTAACTATATTTTAATCTTCTAAAATCTAATTACTTTAATAAATAATATATTTAGTTGACTAATATGTCCCTCAACTCTAATTTTAGTTTAAATATACATTAGGGACTTGATAGAGCACGACGTACTGTAGCACGACTGTTCACGACGGATCCAATAACAGTATATATAATTTATTTTCTAATAACAATATGTACATAGCAATATATATAATTAATTTTCTAATAACAATATATACATAAAAGCGAAAACAGTATATAAAAATGAAAAAACTGTATAGAAAATGGGAAAATAATATAGAAAAGAAAAAAAAAATAAAAAATACACAAAGAATAAACAATAGTATATAAAATACGAAACTATGTGATACCTCCTCTCCAATTCTATTAACAGGATTTTTATCCATTATTATTGAGTGTAATATTAACAGGAGGGAATAAATGGAGGAAATGATTCCAGGAATATTTATGGCTTAGAAAATTAATTTGAAATTTAAATGCGGTAGAATTGCAAGTATATAGAGGTTTCAAACTCAAATTCCCAAAAATACCAACATCTCAAACTATATTCCATTATGACACTTCCCCACTTTAGAGTTCCGTTTTGATGTAAATGAGTGAGGGTGTTTCGGATCTAATAATTTTATCAGAAATGATAAAAATAATTATCATATATTTCATAATTTAGCAGCATAATTTTCAATTTTGTAACTAATTTTTTTAAATATTAAATATGGCAGATTTACATGATATTTATTATTATGATCATCTTAGTTAATGCATATTTCTAATTTAAGATAAATTTAAATATGAATGTTACTATATTTATGTTATTTTTCTTTTCTATCATAATTATGCTATTTTATAACATTTTTGCATTAAATGTGAAAAAATAATATTTTATCACTCGTGATTTAATCATAAAAAATCATACAAATAACAAGGGGGTGATAAACATGAAATTTGTTGGACAACTAATATTTGAGATTTTACAATTTTTTACATATGTATTTTTAGATTATACACTCCTTTAACGAAAAATGTTGTCAATATTTCAGTTTTTTTTAGCGCAATACTCAATATTTATCGAGATAGCATGAAAAAAATAATTTATTTAGATTTCTCATTTTATAGGGTATACATGATATTTTAGCATCTTTTCAAATATAATTTGGATCATTGTTGTGAATATAAATTATTTAATTAGGATATATCAATTATAATTTAATTTGCATTGTTTATATCAACTCATACTATTACTAAAATATGATCATCATATTATTGCTAATAATTTTCGGTATTTTAAGACCATAATTATTGGTGAATATGACTAATAACGCAATTGTTAATTGATAAATGCATACCGATTTTAAATTATATGATTAAAAGCGAGATATTTATTTCGGTTGTAAATGAAATCATATCTTAAACATATATACATACATATATGTGACATTAATACTTCTAATTTTTTTTTTTGAGAAATTTGATATTTATCTTTTTGATTAATTACATGTATAATTAGTTATATGAATTATTATAATTTTATGATAACTCAATACATCAAACTAATACTTGAAATGCCACTAAGAATCATAAATAAACAAACTTGAGCTTAACGGGCTAAACATGACTCACAACGCAATGTCGATTGATAAATGGCTACATCGCAAACGTTTTATTTGACATTAATATTGGTCATATTATTATTATGCCAGAGAAAAAAATATACTTAATTTGAAGTTTTAATATTATTACTCTTTATCATAACTTAATAAATTAAAATATTTTTGTAAAAATGAAAATAATTATTGGCAAAGAGAATCAATATTTAGGTCAAATTAGGGATCCTTAATAAATTCTATAAAAGTTAAATATATTTGTTCGGTTCAAAATAGGGATACTTATCAAATGAAATACATATGGAGAATTAATTGGGTGCAAGCTGAGTATCGGTATCAATTCTTATAGGGACACGTTTCAAAGATGCCCCAAATCATAACTTAATAAACTAAAATATTTCTATAAAAATAAAAATAATTATTGGCAGAGATATTCAATATTTAGGTCAAATTGGGGATCCTTAATAAATTTCATTAAAGATAAATATATTTGTTGGGTTCAAAATGGGGATACTTATCAAATGAAAAAATATATATAGAATTAATTGGGTGCAAACTGAGTATCATTATCAATTCCTATAGGAACACGTGTCAAGAAGCCCCAAATCATAAGCTTTAAATAATAATCTCCTATCCTGTTCTCTATCTCCAAATTGCACACATTTCATTGCAAATTAATTTTTTAAATATATATATACTATTTAAATTCACATACAACTATCATAAACATTTAATTTACCATTAATATTATTAAAAAAATTTATATAGAAAAATAATAATATTTTATTATATTAAATATTTTAAACATTTTGAATTTATTTTCAATAAGCTTTTCAACATAAAAAATGATATTTTAACCTCAAATTTCACACAAATGTATTCTTGCATAATATTAAAAAAAAGCTAGTTAAACTATCTAAATTTAACTGAGATAAACATATTACTTAAATTACAATTATTTTTATTTTTTTATTTTGAAAATTTACCATGAAAAAAAATTGTGTGCATATTGGGAATGAAAACCGCTCGAGGAGATTCTTTACAAAATTTGCATTTTCTTTCATAAACCTAAGAGTCCAAAAATGTCACGTTAGGAATATGTTTCAAAACTTGATTTTTTTTTAATTTCATATTATAATATGCATACACTTAGAAATAAATAGTATATATAAATTTAAAAAATTAATTTGCAATAAAATTTATGTGATTTGGAGCTGGATAGCACGGTAGGGGTTTATTTGCAAATTTACACCAAACCAAACTCTGAGAGTCCCAAAGTGTCACAATAGGAAATAGTTTGAAATATTGATATTTTTTGGAATTTCAGTTTGAGACTTGTATATGTTTGGAATTATATTATAGGGTCCCATTTAGGTGGATGATAAGAAAGACATATCTCAATTATTCCTCTTATTCCTTGTCAAACACATGAACTAGAAAAAGGGATAAGAGGTGTAAGCTAATAACTGGATAGAGGTCTGATAAGAATATGCTCAATTTATGCCTAGCAAATATTGCGAAAATACCCCTTTAACAATTCTAACCTTTTTTTTAGTTTTTAAATATTTTTATTATAATTTACCATCTCCAAAAATAAATTGCATAAATAGCTTTGTCATATAAATCTCTTTCATTTGAGAACTCAATTGAGGTACTTTCGATTCAATGTTTATTAATCTAAACATACATGCACTATTTTAATTAGATATTATTTTGTATGATGTTAACTTATTTCAATGTGTGTTATGTTAATGTATGTATGTATATATATATTACTTTATACTAATATTTATGTTGCACTTACACATGATTATTTATGTTCATAATTGTTCAATTCGCGAATAATTCACGTATTATACACGTGTTTTCCGAATTTTTAAAAATTCGCGAAGTTCACATCTCCATTTCAATAATTCGCTTCATTCGCGAATTTTTAACATGAAAAACATTCATCCCGTATTTTCCAAATTTTCCAAATAATAATATTTTCTCAATTATTTTTAAATAAAAAATATATATTTACATAATTTTATATATCGAATTTTTGCGAACAATGAACCAAATTGACTAATTATTACCATCTCCATTTTGGTTAACCGAATATTTGACCGACTTAGAAAATGTTCAATACGAATTATATACGAACGTATCGCGAACCATATTATTCACGTATTACGAATGACTAACTATGTTTATGTTTAGTTAATTAAATACAGCATTTTAGTATTTATACAAAAACAAGGAGAGTTTGGTCATTTGAGAGAAAATATATTTTAAAATCTAACAATATCCCAATATTTACACTTACCATATATTCAAACACCACTCAAGAATAGAGGAATAAAGAGGCATAGCATAACCCTCACAACAAGAAAATGAAAAGGCTACCGGGCCCCACATGAAATGTCCAACACTCATGCCTTCTTTTTCAATTTCCTTTTGGATTCTCTGTGCCAAAGGAATATATACTGAGTCGCTTAATATAGTATTTTAATCCATTTGATAAGAATTCCATTCCATACAACACTATAGGAGGAAATAATTGATCTTTGTACTTGGATATGCTAAAATGTCAAAAATGTTAAATTATTCTCTCATACATACATTATTTATTTGCACTTCAACTTTTACTATTTTACAAAACGTCCTGAAAATCATCTATAACCCCTCAATTTATCTATAGAAGTATAATATTATCAGATCATTTTTTTTAGTTTATTATCATTTTATTTTTATTTGAATTTTTCTTTTTAGGAAAGAAGAATTTCATGTACACTCTTAAAAATTTGAAATACCAAGCATATAATATAACTGTAATATTATTATTTTGTTTTTATATCAAGAGGAGAATTTCATGTAGTAACAAATTTTCAAAACATTAAGTGTGTATCCAGAACCATGAAATAATTTATGTTGTGTTGCGTTTTTATGAAAAGAGATCACATGCAATACTTTTGATATGTCATAATATCATCATGTACATCCTTACATTATGGTGAAAATCATGAATCTCTAAACAGTATAATTTCAAATATATTCATCAATGTTTGAAAAAGCTTAAACTGTAATAAAATAAGAATATATATAGAAATATTTATAAATAAGAAAATAAAATGAGAAATAATATTTCGACATTAATTTTTTTGTAAACATGCCAATTTCTGAAGGGAAAATGGAAAATAAGATAATTGATGAGTGAAGAGGAAGAGGAGCGAAACTATGTGATACCTCCTCTCCAATTCTATTAACAGGATTTTTATCCATTGTAATTGACTGTAATATTATCTGGAGAGTAACATGAGAAAATAAATGAAGGAAATGAATGATTCCAGGAATATTTAAGGGTTAGAAAATTAATTTGAAATTAAATGTTTGAATTATGAATCATAAGAAATTCAAAAAAGGCGGCCTTGGCTCTGCTTCGGAATCAGAATGCATTGAGCTCCAAGAATTATGGATATTCACATTGATATCTTTCATAACACATATAAAATAAATCAATTTATTTGTAGTTTGCTTGAGTTAATAAAAAGTCATTTCTAAATACCCAAAATAAATTCTCTCACCTTCAATATCTTATTTTTTAACCCACAATTTAACAAAAAAATATGAAATTGACAACCATACACAAACACGTTTTATTCATTTATACATAAAAGAATACTAATGATAAGCTGATTACAATACATGTTGTATATAAAAAAATTACTACTAATTATACATGTTGTACATAAAAAAAGGTAGAGTTATTTCTAGAGCTAAATTTTCTTCGTCTAGAGCGGCATTTGAATTTTTTCACAAAAATCCCAAAATACCCTTCCTTTAGTTATGTAGATAATAATTACACAATTATTGATTGATTTGTGTATTGTTACTTCCTTAATTAATTTTGATAAAAATAGTAACTACAAATAATGCAAATAAAACCAAATATTTCATCTAAATTCAAACTTAGTATTTTATAACTCTTCGAACATACAAATACATATTGCATGTTGGAAATTTTATCGAATTGTCATCTTTATTATAGCATGTATGTGTTTACTATTAAGAAAAAATAACATTTATGTGTGTAGTTGAACAAATTATGACTTAAAATAGTTAGTCAGACATAAAAAATATTTTATTTCATTATATTTTATAATTCATTAATCTAATATAATGAGTTAATAACTTAATAGTATAACATATAAGATGTAGAATTATTTCAATTCACATCAATCATTCATACATCAATAGTGAAATTAGGTTAACCAATGATAAATATCAATATTCTAAGTTAATTTCTAATGGTCCGGATTATTTCTTAGAAGAAAAAAAAGAATTTCACAAAAATTAGACTAATCAATGATAACACATAGTAAAGGAAGGATACCACATTTGATTTATTTGTATCAATAGCTATTGCCATTTTTGTTGACTTAATTAAAAAAGAAATAAATCAAGGTTCTGCAATAATTATCTAAAATAATTATAGAAAGAGTATATAAAAAATTAAATGACGCTCTAAACAAACAAAACATAGCATAAAAAAATACTACTAATTATTATTAGTTCCAAAATTAATGATAAAATTACAATATACATGCATTAAAAGCTACACCAGGTCTAACATCATTTCCTCTCTCAATATAAAAATTCTTTCTCAGCCGCGATTTTCTTCTTCTTCTTCTTCTTCTTCTAGGGTTTCGAGAGAGAGAGAGAGATTGACGAAGGATGTTTTTGGGGGCGTTTCCGAAGCGGCCGGACAAGGCGGCGGCGTACAAGCAGCTGCGGAAGCACCTGACGATCATGGGCACCTGCATCGCCGCCATCCGCGCCGCGCCCTACGTCCTCCACTTCCTCACCGACGAGAAGGAGGAGCTCAAGCTCGAGTTTTGAAATCGATCTGTGTGTCCGCAGGTTCGTGTTGCTGCTTGATCCTTCTTTGATTTTGGAAGTTGTTATGATTAGTGTTGAGATAGATTGGTAGATTGAATGGTGATTTTGTTGTAATTGATGTGTAATTGTGTAAAATTAGTGCTAATTGATACAAAATTGATTGAATTAGGGTTTTAGTTGAGACTTAATTGGATTTGGGACTAATTATGATGTTACTTATTTTTGTATATTTTTTATTTTAGGGATTTTTTTTTCAGTTAGGGTTGTATTTTATGTAGTGGTTGGATAAATTGGTAATTACTAATTTTGTTATTTCTTGATGCAGGTGATTTCTGATGAGTCGAATCTTCATGGCGGATCGATTTTAGTCTTTTAAATGTAGGCTTTTTTCTCTTTCTTTTTATTATTTTTCTTGCTTTATTTTCTCAAGTTTTGTAAGCTTAAACATGTCACTACTTCATCTTGAGGATAATGATCTAAAACTTGTTTCAAGTATTTGTTTTTTTTTTTAATTTGTGGTGGAATTACGATAGAATTTTTATATGATCTTGATAAATTATGTTTCTTAGTGTTAGAAAATTTTAATTTAAAAAAAAAAAAATTCAGGTGTCGGGCCTAATCAACAAATCGTATCAAAATACTTAAATCAAGTTGTGTTGCTCTTTAGTTAGTTTAGTAATATTTATTATTTTATTGTTGATCACATAATCCATATTATTTAAAAAAAGTCATGATTTAGTTACCTAATTAAGTAGTGATATTTGCATGATCAGTTTCTCAAATAGTGTGAAAAAATTGCTATAAGTATATGTTAGTTAAGTATTGAAAGTTAAAAGTGTGAAGATGAATTTTCATTATCTTTTTTTTTATCCTCCAATTTGGAGTATGTGTTATTAAGTTGAAAATTTAAGATACAGGTGGAAATTGATTCTCATTTTCAATGGTAAGATTTAATTTTAAGATATTATAATTTATAGACAATTGAAATATTTTTTTTCTCCTTCCACTGAAGTAGTTTTGTTATCATTTTAGAAATATAACATAAAGAAAATTTGATAATTATTATGTTATATGTTATTCATTTCAGAAAATTTGATAATTAATTATGTTATATGTTATTCATTTCATTTTTATGGTTGTTCTTTAGGGAAAAGAAGTAAATTTTTATGTGGCGTAGCAAGTTCTTACATGCTATATTTTCGTCAAAATTATTTTTATTCACATATTACGGTATTAGAATTTAAATGTCCATTGTATTGAACGTTTTATAGGTTAGGTTAGAGTATTTGAACTGTTGATAGGTATATAAATGAGAATCTGGCTTAACTATGAATAAATTGCCCAAATTACATAGAATCCTTAATAGGAAATTGATAAATCTCTGATGTAGTCTTTTTATAATTTATCGTTTGTATTGATTAGCTAAATGAGCTAATCGTTTCACATTTTTGGTTTTATGATCTTGTAAGAAAACAAATATTAACATGTAATATTTTTTGCAAGACAACATTTTTGCTATCCAAGTGCAGTTAGAATGTTATTGAAATGTGCAAGTTAATACGAGACAGTTTGCAATTTAATATATTTTTTATCACAACACTCAAGCGGGCTTTATTTTATTTATTTAATTATTGTGTGAGAAAATGGAAAGTGGGGGACAAATGATCTATTTAAAATAATTATAGTTAGTCATTCATGATACGCGAATAATACGATTCGCGATACGTTCGTGTATAATTCGTATTGAACGTTTGTTAAGTTGGTCAAATATTCGGTCAAATAAAACTGAGACGGTAATAATTCGTCAATTTGGCTAATTGTTCGGAATAATTCAGTATATAATTTATGTAAATATAAACTTTTGATTTAGAAATAATTGGAAAAATATTATTATTTGGTAAAAATTCGTAAAATCCGGGTCGAATTTTTTTCTTGCCAAAAATTCGTGAATGAATGCGAATTATTGAAATGGAGACGCGAACTTCGCGTTTTTTGAATTATTCGGAAAATACATGTTTAATTCGTGACTTATTCGTGAATTGACCAACTATGAAAATAATTAATAAATAATAATTTTACATTCAAAGAAAATAAGCAAAATATATATGACAGTGAGCAACCTTACGATATTTAGGAAGAATAAATTATGATATCAAGTACATTGATCATTGATTAGTTTAGTAATGTTAATTATTTAATTGTTCATCATATAATCAATATTTTTTTTAATTAATTCAATAGTCATGATTTACTTACCTAAATTAGAAATAAGAAATGTTATTTGCATGACCAGTTTCCCTAATAGTGTGACAAAATACTACAAATATTGATTTTCCGCATCAAAATTGGGGGAAGAATAAAGCGAACATCAAAATTGACGGGGAAAAAGGTGAGGCGAGAGAATTTTGAAATTTGTAAATTAAAATTTGAAGATGATATTTCTTTATCTATTTTTGTTGTCTTAAATTTTGGACGATGTGTTTGAGAAACGACCTTTTATCTGTCAACTCGATAGTGTGTTATGAAAGTGACAACCAAAGATATTGGTGGGAACTGATTTACTCTCAATAATAAGATTTGTTTTCATAATTTACAAGTCGTCGTTAATTAAAGCGTCTTATCTTTTCCAGCCCAAATGTGTTTAAATTCTGATCCCCTAACTTATAGTTCCAATTTCATAGCTGATTTAGTCGTCTCATTTGTTATGCAAGAATCATCTTGAATGTAAATTTAGGTTTTATTTTTGTGTTTTTTCTTTCATAGGGTATATAATTAACATTTTTTAGGACTAAATTTTTCAATTTGTATCATCTTTGGTATGTTTAATGATGAAATTTGTAACAAACAAGATTGCTTGTGCAGTTTGAGAGTATATGAACTTGTGCTTGTGTGATGTTTGGTGGTGAATGTTGCTTCAAACTGTGTTTCAAAACGAATGCTGGAAAAATGAGATCTCATATACATCCCTTAGAAATCATCTGCTCATATCAAATCAGTGATGTTTTGTTAGTTGGGTCATTGAATTGTGAGTGTGTCGTTGAATCAAGCGCTGAATTATCTTTGGTGGATTTTATTTTATTTTCATTCACATTGATAGTAGACCAAAAATAGGCCAATGAAAATCTATTGATGTTATGTTTCATTAAGAATATTGTTATTACTGTAACAATATAACTGATCTTCCTCCAAGAAAGTTTACAACTGGATATGGTTCATGAGAACCATAGATATAATACATGCCGGATCCATGTGAACCATGCCCAGTTAAAATTGCAGAGATTTGAGATGCTCGTAAGGCAGTTGTAATTCATTTTCTAAACCAAAGAGAGAGAAGAGCTCGAAATATGAATTCTGATACTCTTTCTTCTCCTACTTTGATTTTCTCCCTCTATATTAAATTTCTTTTTTTGGTCGATTGAATCGAGGTTTGGCTTGGTATCTTGATTTTGGAAATTGTTATGGTTATTAGATCTTCGTTTTGGTTAATACTGTTAGGGTAATTCAGTATTTTGAAGCTGAAATTTGTGTTAATTTGTGCGGAGTTGTGCAATTTAGGGTTAATTAATGCAAAATTGATTGAATTCTGGTTCCAGTTGAAGTTTAGTTGGATTTGGAGATGATTATGATATTAGTTGGATTATATTCCTTTTTGTTTTAGGATTTTTTTTTAATTTACGATTATATTTTCCATTGTGGTTGTATTTATTTTATTTTTTCTTAATTCAGGTGATTTATGACCAGTCGAATCTTCAACGCGGATTGATTTTAATCTTTTAAATGTAGGTTTATTTTTCTTTCTATTTTTAAATATCTTCTCAAGTTTTGTAAGCTTATGCTTATTGCTACTTGGTTTCAAGGATAATCATCTAAAACTTTTTATTTTATTTTTTTTATTTGTGGTGGAATTATGGTATAATTTGTTTATGCCTTTTCAAGCATTTTATTTCATTGTTTTAGAAATATTATTTACAAATAAGGCACAACAAATATTTACAATTTGAACAAGATTTACTAAACATAAAATAAAAAAAATATAGAATGTTGATATTATTGGATGGATTGGATTATTCCAATTGAACCTAGTAAAAAAAAGATTTACTTAAACATAAAATTAATATTTTCTAGTTTTGGTAGGTACACTTATATTTTCTAATTCAGCTATACATGTAATCATTGAAGAAATGTTTTTTTTTTATAAATAACATTCAAGTATAGTTATCTGAATCATGTAATTATTACATAATTATCTCTCAAAAGAATGTCCGCATTTACTCAATGATAGTTTTCAAAATTACAAATAAAGATTTCACAAATTATGAAAGCAAATAATCTTTTATCATCACAGTCCATAATTATTTTCTTTTTTTTATTCAATTTCTTCACATGTTGAAAAATACATTTTGCATTATATTGGAAAGAAATGAAGGCTGTGAATGAGCACTAATTACATGTCTTATTTTTATTCGGTTGCAAGTCATGCGTAACATGTGATAGAGAAACATCCATTTATTTAATGATGCTAAGAACTTTTTGTTTAGCAAAATATAATATATTCTAAGATTGAAAATCATCTCATATTCTGCACAATATTTTTCAACAAGATGCTAGAAGAAATTGAAATAGAAACGCAAAAATTATTTGAAATAAGTTTCCTATAAATCATTGGAAATTTAAATTCATCTGTTTTAATGGTAAGATGTGTTCAAATTTTCGAACCTCATTGAAAACAGTCATACAATATAGTTGAAAATGTCTTTTTTGACGCATATTTCACTCGTATCATAAGGAATTTCAAGAATAAACGAACAAGTCAGCACGCTTTTTGTCATGACCGGTGATCAATTATAATTTGATTTTACGAATAATGTAACTAAAGAATTTGTGGAAAAAAAGTGTATTTAGGGTTTATGGATGTATTTTTGGATTTATCAATTGATTTATAATATTTTGCAAATCTACAATAGTAATTTTAGAACATTTATTAATTTAAAAAGGTTGGGTACTAAAAAATTGTCCAGTGATTGACTATGATTGAATATGATCGAATAGCATAAAATATATGTTACATGAAGGTTGTAAATCTCGGTGACATTAAATAATTTATGATAAAATTCAAGTCATTTTGATATTCTTATTCAACCATCTCCTTTTAAAAAAAATGGAAAATTGCATACTCCAAATTCTTCGCCACAGAAAGTGAAATTCATGTAAACAGTTATAGTTACTCCACGAAAAGTTACTCTTACAAAAAAATTGATCTATTCAAGAAGCGGCTACTATACACTTTCATTTCAGAAAAAACGTGCTATAATTTAGATTACATCACGTAGATAATTTTGTTCTATAAACAGAACCAAATTAATTACAATAAGTTCTGAATCTTCTATCCATAGCACCTAATTCACTTAATCTTCTTAATTTGTGTTGTCCTAAGCCATTGGGCGGCCTGTTGGGAGGTATGGAAAATAAGGAACAATAAATCTTCCAGAATATGAATTCTACTCCAGAAAAAATTATAAATACGGCCAACGAAACGGTAGAGAATTTGGGCCGAAGATATGATACAAGTATTCTGATTTGAAAAAAAATATACATAAACAAACAAGTATTAAGTTAATTTTCTCCATAAATACCAATTGCTTGTCTGTAGATACCCACAGGTTTCAAACATGTATTATAAAAAGAAATTTTACTGGTGGTCATATTCACAAATAAAAACGCACTCACAAAGAAAAATGATATAATACATTGTAGGGCATGGGCATTCATTGGCAGCATGCTAACTCCTTTTAAAAAAATGACTCATAAATAATTTTCTTCTAGATTTCTCAGTTATAAAAATATATTTTCATATATATTTTGTTACAAAAACCATTTTCATTTTTTGCTTTAATTTGTTTGCACAACAGATTAGGTGAGAAAATACGATTTCCGTGAATGACAAGGAGACAAAACATGAGACTCCTAATTATCTCATATTTTGAACAATATTTTTCCAATAAAATGCTGGAGGAAATCATTTCATCCACACATGAGGAAGTGCATACGCCATTGGTGGGTTCGTCTGATTTATGCAAGACAAAACAGATTAATGCATCAATGGTGGTTAGTTCTCATTTTTTATATTCGAATATATATATATGATTTTTTACTATATTTGATTATTTGTTCATTTATTTCTTTTTAGTATAATTATTGTTTCTACAAGAGGAGAAGAGAACTCTTAGAATAAAAAAAAATCCGTGCGTACAATCCCTTACAAATGCGCAAATTTTAAAGTACGTTTAATTTCTTATTCTTTTTGAGATAAGATTGATGTACTCTAAACAATAATTTTCAAAATTATGTCAAAATTATTGTCCATTTTTTTAAATTAGTATAGAAGAAAACTAATCCAATTATTGTTGCGATGAGTGTGAAATGGAACGAAAACATGTGGCTTATCATGTAGGGGCAAACATGGATTATATGACTCATCTCACTTGAATTGAGTGAAATTTTTTAATTTTGAAACTATGAATTTTATTAATATTTAATCAAGTGTAAGTGTAAGGTTTGCACTTCAGTTGCCATTTGTTATTGGATTATATTTTTACATATATAGCCAATAAAAAATAATTAAATTATATTGCCTTCCTAATTTTTAAGTATTTTGACCGTTTATTTATTTATCATCATTTGACACAATAATTCGGCAAAATAAAACAAATGCAAAGTTTGAATGTAGAACAAAAATAATATAAAATTGATGAATAACCAACTTAAAAACAAAATAAATTTGGGACATGATAGTGCACAACGGCACTGTAGCACGACTGTTCACGACAGATCCAATAACAGTATATATAATTTATTTTCTAATAACAATATATACAGAACAATATATATAATTTATTTTCTAAAAACTGTATATACATAAAAAGTGAAAACAATACATAAAATAGAAAAAATAGTATATAAAATAGGAAAATAATATATAAAAGTAAAAAAATAAAAAAATACACAAAGAATAAATAACAGTATATAAAATGGCAAAACAATATATAAAAATGATAAAACAGTATATAAAATGAAAAAATAATATTTTTACAGTGCGTCGTGCTACAGAGCCGTCGTGTTTGCACATTTCCCAATAAATTTTATCTGCCGAAAAATTTATCTAAAAGAAATAAAGAAAAAGGTCTTTTCTTCATTTATATACATGTTAAAAAACGAAATACCCAAAAAATCATTAGTTTGGAACTAATTCCAAGTTTAACATACCCGGAGTTGAAAAATCTTGTGGTATAAAAGGAGAAATTGGGAAAAAAAAAACTGCTTGGATACGTAATTATTCAAAATGACTCCTCCATTTTCTATCTGCATATTGCACCTAAAAATGTGTATTTCTTTTTTCTTTCTTCAGATTATTTACTAGATATTCATAGTTTTGATAATTTTATTATTTCTTTGGATACTAAATTTTTTTGAATTAATATAAAATTTTATATTGGCTTGAAACAAATCTGCAGTGAATAATTACAAAAGAGAATCTAAAATCTTTGTTATTAAAACTCAAGTATGAGTCAAATTTATCTAGAGATATGGAGTGCCAGTATTTTGGAGCGTCCAGCAGTGCTTTACAAAAGGTATGATGAAATTACAAAAATAGATTTTTATAGACACAAAAAATATAGTGAAATTACAAAAAAGGTATATTTTCCAAAAGATATATTTCTAAACAGAAAAGTTATATTCAAGTACAAATATACATGTGTACAGCTAAAACTGTATGGTGAGCGCTTCTGGGCACTCCTAAACCTGGACACTCCGAATAATTTTTCTTAGGGCAAACATTAATTGCTTCGTCTAGAGTGAGATTCTGATTTTTAACTAAAGTTCCGAAAATACCCCTTATTTAATTGTGGTTGATTTTTGTTTCATGGATTAAAGATTTGTTTCTATTTTATCACCTATGTTAATTAGCTTCAATCAAAATATGATGAAAATTAAAAAACACTGAAATACCATCGATGTCCTAATTATTTTGAATTTGCCGGAGCCGGACAATAGTCTTATATTTTGCTAAGTTTCTTTTGCTATTCGTACATAAACTCAAAGTTATATGACGCTCCAAACTCTAAGTCTGAAATTACGTCATTCGTAATAATAACTTGTAATATTTCATATTGCTTTCAATACTATGTAATACAATAATATACATAATAATAATAATAATAATTATATGTTAAGTAATTTAATAATCTATAATAATCATATAGTGATACTATTTCATATTTATTTCAGTGATATATAATCTAAGTATTTTGTATCACTCATGAAAATGTCAAATTAATTTAATTGACACGTATGTTATAATTTTGTAATTCAGAGAGAATGTGGAACATGGAGCAAAACAGGAACAAAACATGAAGTATAAAATCTTGGATTTATTTGCAATAATATTGTTGCCATATTTGTTGGGATTAATTAAGAAAGGAATAATATACGAGTAAATCAATAATTGTGTAATAAATAACTTGCTTGATTAGAGTAAGGGCATTTTGGGCATTTTAAATAAAAATTCAAGTCTCGCTCTAGACGAAGAAAAGTTCGTTCTAGAAATAATAGACGCTTTCTCTTATTATTAAACAGTAAAAAGAAATTAAAAAAGGAGAAACAAAAAATAAGGCAAAACCGTTGTCAGTTACTATTATTAGAGTCTTATCAAAAAGTAAATTGAATTAAAAGCAACCAATTGACTTGGCATACTTAATACACGCGTCTTCGATCATCCTGCAATATTTTATGCCACGTCCATGGATTTCACATAATATGTCTCCTTTACGGCCTGACCGGAAGGTCCAAGGATGCACGCTAATTATGCAACCTGGTCAGATTTTGAACATAATTTTGTAGAACGTTTAATATTGATAATATATTTAGGGTTTATAAATATAATTTGTGTTGATGAATCAATTTGAATTTTTTTTGCAAATTAGGAATATAAGGTTTTATTTTTCTTGAACATTGAATAATAAAAATGATATATAGTAAAAAGAATTGGTCAGAGACTATGAGTAACCTTTACAATCAAAGAAGAAAAAATGAAGCTTTGCAAATTTCTTATTCGTGGCCAAAGTTTACTTTATGATCAAATATAAAAAAAGTTACATTATGTGCTGGAAACAAATCTACAATAACTTACTACACAAAAGATCTTAAAAATATTACACAAAAGATCTTTAATATATTGGACGTAAGACTTCGAGCTTAATTACTCCAGTTCATAAAAAATTACACATAAGAGAACCTAAAATCTAAGTTACCAAAAACCCAAATATGAGTCAATTTTATCTCCTTACACAAGAACTAAGCAATTTCTTAATTCTCACAAGCTAAATGCATAACAAGACAATCGATGCAAATGCAAACAAACTATAATCTCAACATTACCTAATATGAATTTGTATACATACATTACAATCATTTCATCCTTAAAAGCCCACAAACAAAAAAGGTAAGAAAAAAAAAAAATTAAAGCATGAAAAAAGTGACAACAACAAAAAACCCTAACAACCATAAGCAGCAGCTAAAGACCTTCATTTGTTGTCGTTGTGGCATATTATACCTTAATCCATGCCCGTCATGAACCGGGTCATAGTCCAAAAACCCGTTTAGCTAGAGACCAAAATAGAAAACAACCCAAAAGCGATGATAAAAGTGTCGTTCCCCGGTCCTCACCGGCACACCTCGTATCAAAACCCAATCCAAATGGGTTTCATGAATTCTGAAAAAAGTTCGGTTCGTGGTGCGGACCATAGGAGGCCTCTGGCAGGTCCTACTAACGGTTTGGTCATAAACTCTTTTAAAACAACAAATGTTAATTGAAAATTAAAGAAAGGACATGGGTCACGAACATGATGAATTGAATATGCTATATACTAACTAGTATAATTAAGAATTCTAGATTATATGCAAGAAATCTATAGTTCAGGGGATTAAATATCATTAATATGATTTAGTTACTATAATCATTTTAATCTTTTTTTAATTTTACCACCACTCGGATAATCTAGTAATTAGTATTAACTCCACTTTTCCATAAGTGAGTGGAAATTGAATTAAAAATTATAATCTGGAATAAAATGTTATTATTCATCTTTATTTAAAAGAATAGACCTCTAATTAGTTTCTCTTGCATAAACAACATATGTTAAAGATTAGTACTGTTAGATGTATTTAGTTATAATAAACACGACAATTTGGATTAACAAATATTTGACCATTCCTCCTAACAAGAAGTACAATTTGAACATTTTCTTTCGGGACTACCTTGATGAAGAAATTAGCTTGCCGATATAGATGGCCAGCGGATCTCACTCAGTTGGTCTCCTCTACTACCCCCACCACATGCAATGTAAGATACCGGAGTTTCCCAACGATTCATATGATTTTCTAATTTAATTGAAAAAAATTTGGAGTTAATTTTGTAAATTTTGATTTCTATATGTATTATGGTTTTAGAGGTTAATTAGATATAATTTGCAAATGTAGAAATATATCAATATTTTTTGAACATTTAATTAATGATTTAAAAGTTTTGGATACTAAAAAAATGATCATCGGAAAAAAGTGTGATTTTAATTTTTAGCCAGCATTGAATATGAAGAGACAAGAGATAAATTCTATCTACTCAAAACTAATCTACAGTAACCTACTAAAGAAAATCCAAAATATGAGACAATATTGTCTCATTACACTAGCATCATTTTCATAATTCTCACAACATGCATAATACAATACTTCAACATTACTAATAAATAAATATTACAACATATACACACATTCCAATCATTCCATCTCAAAACAAACAACCACAAAACCCAAAAAAAAAGCTAAAACATAATCAAACTCGCAACAACAAGAAATCCAACTGCAATAAGCAACACCTTCAGAAACTGATCATGCGTCTGCTGTCCCAACGGCACATTATACCTAAACCCGTGCCCGTGTCCACCATGAACTAGTTTCGCATCTCCATGCGGGTACCCAACACCCGGTCTGTAAAGCATGAAATTATTAAACTAAAACTCAAACATTGGAAAGAGCCCAAAAGCAGTGGTAAAGTTATAATTCCCCCAATCTGATATTTTCAATCGGAACTCCACCAACAAATCCAAACGGGTTCAGATTCTGATTCTGGAACCCGTTGGGATCCAGTTGTCGAGCCGTTGGAGGCCTTTGGCTGGTCGGTCTTGGGGATTTTGTTTGGAATTCGGTACCGGTTTGGTACGGGATCGATCGGGTTTTTGTCACGGATGTATAGCGGTATGAGTTTGGATACTTCAATTAGCCTTTGAAAACGGGGCAATTGGTACCCGTAACGATATGTAAGGCACGTCCAGCAGTATAAGTGGCCACATAAAGTTATAACTATAAGGGTCGTGAGCAACACAAGTTTTAAGCAAATGTTGCATTCAAAAATTCTCACGATACGTTATTTTTTTTATGAATAAATTGAGGAGGGTTCATAAACCCCTCACCCAATAATTAGATTAGATAGAAAAGTTCATTAATACAAAACACATGTCACTTATGGAAAAATAAACTCCACATTTACAAATTCTTATTAAGGGCAGGATGCCCCTTTGATTACCTCCTTATTAGTCGCACTTAATTCCACAATGTGACCAATTAAATAACAATTATAACAAAATAGAAGAAAGAAAAGACATGCTCTCAATTAAGTATAATTTTTTCTTTCCCAACAATTATATTCGACTAGAGCCCTAGCTGCTACGAGACTCGGTGGTACCTCGACATCTCGAAATAATCTTTGGCTCATCTTTTTCCATAGCTCGAATTGAAAGAATATAAGAGAAGTGACCGCCGACCCTCTGAAGATTCTTCTTTGTACCAAAACGTTATCGCCAACTCTTCCGGCGTTCCTCCAATGAGTCCAAGCTTGAATTGCAATGGGGCAACCGAGTGATGTGATTAACGGTCTCCTAACTCCGTTTGCGAAGCAAATCTCGGCTTACTATTTGTCAACCCCTCTTAACTAGGAAATTTTGTGTAGGAAGGATCTGACGATACGTTGTTGCTTGGGGTTGATTAACATGATAGATTCATGCTTGATTTTTATATTTCTTTTCTTTTCTTTTTGGATATTGACGTGGGAAGTAAAGATCTTGCTTTAATTAAATTAGAATACTAATTTAAATATATTTTTGAGAGTTCAGAAAAATAAGGTTACCGTGAATAGATACTAGTTAGGAGTCACACTTTTTTCTCCGGTCATTCAAAACAGCTGGTGGAACGACGCTCATTAATTACTTAAAATAACACTTGCTAACTTATTTTTAGCAAATCATCCATACTGTATTATAATTCTAAGAATTATTTTTCTCAAAATTTTAACAATTTCTTTCAATAAAATATTGGAGAAAATTGAATCAAAGAACACATTTTGTTGTCAAATATTAGAAACCATTTCTTTATAAACTAATGAACCTCTAGTTACCGATCTGTTTTTTGGTCAACATATGTAAGATAAAAATATTATTATGTGTCTGTAACCAAGAAAACTCCATGATTTGAATTGCCGAAGAGTCGGCAATACCTCCTAATGAAGACCGAAGCTTTAAAAAAGAGTTTGATGCAAAGATTAGCTTGATAAAATAAAAGATCCCTGCGCATTCTACATGTCATTTCTATCATTTCTCCCACAAACAATCCAAGGATGGAATAAGAAATATAGCAATTGGTTTTGTTTTGTGTATTGTTAGTTCAATTGAAAAATATTGGGAGTTGATTTGATATATTTTAAGTTTATTAATTAATATATTGTTCATTCACAAATTGATTTGATATTTTGTACAAATTAAGAAATATGAGACCATGTTTTACTACGAGTTATCTTCACAATAAAAAAAAAAGCTTTGCTAACTATGTATATTTTGGGCCATAAAAAAAGTTAAATTCATGTAAAAACTTATTTTACTTATCACTACTAGATTAGCCTAGTGATAATGATATCAGCGTCATCTTTCTATAGATGAGAAACCAGAATCTCGTGTCTAGCAGGATTAATTTTAAATTTAGAATTGGTATATATGAGTTCACCCTAAAGAAAATGAAGTAGGTGATCGCCAGTAGTTAGAGACAGAGCTTAATAGATATTGGGGGAGGCCATACCTTCCCCTAAGATTTTGACGGAATAGTATATATTTGTAGTGATTTAGTGGAATTTTTTTTTGAAATATATGTATTTCTATGCATTTGCCCCCCTCCCCCCCAAAAATTTTTATACAGTATTAATCAATAGGGAGAATTTTTTCCGACTCCCACAGTAAATTCAGTCTAGCTCTGTGCCTGCCTGTAGTTCTCCCTCATTTTTTAACTTATTTTTACTTAAAATATCTAGCATAACTTATTTTTAAAAACAATCTAAGATCTCTGATATAGTTGGAAACCCAAATATTGAGTCAACACTATCTCGTTACATAGCATCATTTTCTTAATTCTCAAGCTATATATATATCACAAAACAACTCATAGCACAACAAACCAATTCATAAAAAAAATGAGGGAGAACTATAATGAATCGCTTGATATTTGTTTTCTTTTAAATGAGCTCATATATCTTCACCTAAATTTTTAAATTAATCATACTAGACATGCGATTCGAATCTCTTATCTTTGAATATATGTTTGTACCATGACCACTAGAATAATCTAGTGGTGGTACAACAAAACAATTCATACAATCACAAAACACAATATTTCAACATTACTAATAAATATTGCAACATGTACACACATTCCAATCATTCCATCTTACAAAAATAAAAGAACCCAAAAAAAACTAAAGCATAATCAAACTCGCAACAACAAAAAACCCGACAGAGATAAGCAATAAGATCTTGTGCTTGTTGTCCCTAGGAGACATTATACCTAAGCCCGTGCTCATGTCCGCCATGGACCGACCTCACTACACCTGAACCATAGCCAGGGAAATTATTCGACTGGAATCCAAACATGGGAAAAAAAACTCAAAAACGGTGGTAAAATTATAATTCCCCATTTTGATATTCCCAACCGGCACTCCCCCCATGATTTAGTATTTTTTTGAAAAGTTCCTCAGACGAGGAATATTTATATGAAAGAAAGGAAAATTGCTATTTCATTTGTTATTGATGCATATGTAGTCGGAACATTATTTTATCTCAAGTAAGATACTGAATTATTAGGCTATGAGACCATATGTATGATTTAGTTACTATGATCATTTTAATTTTTTTAATCATCTGTATATTTGGTTAGGTGAGAAAATATGATTTCCTTGGAAAACAATGAAGATTATATGAATGAAATTAGGAACCACATTTCCCCCTCCTTACAAATCATGCATAATATATGATAGGAAAACAGCCATATACTTAAAATCATATTCATAAGTTTGCTTTTAGTAACATATTCATAATGTGTTCTGAGACGAAATTATGTTATATTTTGCACAATTTATTTTGATATGATGATGGAGGAAATTGAATTAAAAATTTATTTTGGCATAAGATGATATAATCCACCTTGTATAAAAGAAGACCTCTAAATACATTCTCTTGTATCAAGAACATATGTTAATGATTAGTATTATTAGCTGTATTTTAATGCTGTGAGCTCGATGTTTTGCACTAAGTTGACCTTTTCTCCTTACAAGAAGAAGAATTTGAAAATTTTCCTTTCGTGACTACCTTGGAGGAGATATTAGCCTGCCGATAGATAGCGAGCATGTTTCACTCAATGTGTCTCCTCTATACTACACTACAAGTACAATGCAAGTTTGATTTCTTAATTTAATTGAAGAAATTTGGAGATTATTTTGTACATTTAGATTTCTAGATGTATTAATGGTTTAGAGGTTGATTTTATATATTTTGTAAATCTACATGAGTATTTTTTCTGAACATTTAGTTAATGATATAAAAATATTAGATACTAAAAAGAATTATCAAAGGAAAAACTATGTGATTTTAATTCTTGGCCAGAGTTATCTTTATGATCAAAGACGTAAGGTTAAATCCAACTTAAAGTTATATATCTGCTCATACTAATCAACAATAACCTACTAATTAAGAAAATCCAAAATATGAGACAATATTATCCCTTTACAGTTTACACTAGCATTATTTTCATAATGTAACAAGCTAAATGCACAATAAAACAACTTCATTCAAATGCAAACAAAATATTTCAATATTACTAATAAAATTACAACATTATACACACATTCCCATAATTCCATCTAAAAACCTAAAACATAATCAAGCTCTGAACAATAGAGAAACACGACCGCAATAAGCAACCCCTTCAGAAATTGATCATGCGCCTGTTGTTTCGGTGGCACATTATATCTAAACCCATGCCCATGTCCTCCATGGACCGGATTCGCATATCCATGCAGTTATCCAACACCCGGTCTGTATCCAGGAAAATTATTAAACTGAAACCCAAACATGGGAAGGAGCCCAAAAACGGTGGTAAAGTTGTAACTCCCCCATCTGATACTCCCAATTGGAACTCCACCAACAAATCCAGACAGGTTCGGATTCTGATTCTGAAACCTGTTTTGAACCGGTTGGGGAGCCGTTGGAGGTCTTTGGCCGGTCGGTCTGTGAGGAATTTGTTCGGAATTCGGTAGCGGTTTGGTACTGGGATCGATCGGGCTCTTCCCGTGGCTGTAAAGCGGTACGCGTTTGGATTCTTCAACAGATTACTAGGTTTTGAACGTTTGGGTTTCGATCTGGACCCAGTTGTAGAGACACGGCCAGCAGAATAAGTGGCCACAGAGAGTTATGATTGGGTCTTGAGCGAGTTCTAAGCAGATGTCACATTCGAAAATTCCCGATGATCCGTTGTTGCTTGGCTATTAACACGCTAGATTTTTGCATGATTTTGAAGTTGATTTTTTTGTTTTGTTTTTGACGACTGACCTGTCAAGAAAATAGATAAATTTAATCCGGCTTTAATTTTTTTTTATTTTAAATAACGCCTAAACTGGAAGCAGGCAACGGGCCCCTAAATCTTTTTTGAAAAATGATTGCCTTCATCATATTTCAAACTGCTCCAGAAAACATTCAAAAAAAAAAAGATTGCAAACTGAGTGAGCAAGTTTAGCAGCTTAGAATCTAACTATTGCACTTTGCACCAACACAGTTTTTGGACCGAATGCTTTTCAGAAGATATATATAGCTTACTTTTGAGGTGACACATGTTTACTGTGTATGAAACTTGAATTTCCTTTGTACTAATACACCAGAAGACTAATTTAATTTTTTTTGTTGTTGTTACCATGACCTCTTTAATTTTTATATTTTAATTGTATAACAAATTTAGGTGAGATATTACGAGTTGCAATACAGAGAAATAAGGTTACCGTGAATGGGCACTAATTAGGAGTCTCATACTTTTTTATCCAGTCATGCATAACATATGGTGGAAAAATGATCGTTGCTTAAAATAACACTTGAGAACTTATTTTTAGTAAAGCATCCATACTGTATTATTACTCTGATACTCAATTATCTCAAAATTTTCACAATTTCTTTCAGTAAAATGTTGGAGAAAATTGAATAAAAAAACACATTTTGTCTTAAAATATTAGAAACCATTTCTCTACAAACCAAATAACCTCTATGTACCTCTTTAATATTAAGTCAATTTATGTTATATAAAAATATTATTAGATGTATTTGAATCTAAGAAGCTCGATGATTTGAATTGCCAAATTTCTGAGATGTTGGCAATGCCTCGTAATCAAAGAGCAGAACTTTAAATTTTTTAGAGAGATTATCTTGCCAATGTAGATGCCAGTGGATTCTACTCAGCATGTCTTCTCTATTTTTACTGTCACAAGTAATCCAGGGAGGGAATAAAAAATATAGTCATTGGCAGTGTTTTGCGGATAATTTACTCAGCATGTCTTCTCTACCTTTACTGTCACAAGTAATCCAAGGAGGGAGTAAGAAATATAGTCATTGGTAGTGTTTTGCGGATAATTTAATTGAAAAAATATGGGGAGTTTATTTGATAGATTTAGGTATTAATATATTGTGGCTTCATAACTTGATTTGGTATTTTGTACAGTTAAAGAAATATGAGACCATATTTTAATATGAGTTTTCACAATTAAAAAATTTAAGATGATAAAAACCTTAACAATGTATATAAAAATACGTATTACAAATTTCAGTACACTTAAATCAAGGCCCTCAAGCGTAAATAAAATCAAGTTTTAAGGTTTTTAAAATCAGTTAAAAGCGTTTTGAAAAAAGAGTGACTTATTGTCATGAATGTTATATACTAATATTTAATTATTATAATAAAAAGTTTTGTTATGTAAGAGTCTAGTGTATTAACTGGACTAACCTAACTTTCAGATCCACACCATATTGTCCTGAAAAAGACTTAAGTTTGATTGGTGCTAGTCATTAATACACTAATCTATTTAAGTAACATAATTTCACATTCACAAGTAAAGATGTGACTAATCACTAGCCTACCTTACATTCCGGTCCGGAGTATTACAGTTAACTATGTATATTTTTGGCAATAAGTATCTTTTATGAAGTTAAATCCATCAACAAACTTATATCATGAGAAACCCAAATATATATCGAGTCAATACCATCGACTTCCTTCTCACATAGCATCATTTTCTTAATTCTCACAAGCTAAACATATCACAAAACAACTCATAGCACAACAAAACCATTCATGCAAATGCAAACAAAGTATTTCAACATTACTAATAAATATTACAACATTATACACACATTACAACAATTCCACCTTTACAAAAGAAAAAACACCACCACCAAAAAAATAATAATCAAACTAAACATAATCAAACTCGCAACAACAAGAAACCCGACCGCGATAAGCAACACCTTGAGAAACTGATCATGCATCTACTGTCCCTGCGGCACATTATTCCTAAACCTGTGCCCATGCCCTCCATGAACCGGATTTGCATATCCATGTGGTTACCCAACACCCGGCCAGTAACCCGGGAAATTATTAAACTGAAACCCAAACATGGGAAATAAACCAAAAGCAATGGTAAAGTTGTAATTCCCCCATCTGATGTTCCGGTAAAGCAATGGTAAAGTTGTAATTCCCCCATCTGATATTCCGAACCGGAACTCCACCAACAAATCCAAATGGGTTCTGATTCTGATTCCGAAACCCGTTTGGATCCGGTTGTGGGGCCATTGGAGACCTTTGCGGTATGAGTTTGTAACCATTTGTAGAGACATAGCCAGCAGTATAAGTGGCCCCCAGAGTTATGACTGGGTCTTTAGCTAGTTCGAGGCAAATGTTGCTTTCAATTGCGTAATGGTTCGTTGTTGTTGCCTGATGATGAAGAAGAACATGATGGATACATGTCTGGTTCAGAACTTTGATTTCCATATTTGTTTTTTTTATTTCCAAATTAGGTGAGAAAACATGATTTGCAATGGAGGGGATTTGAGTAGCACGGAAGAATTTCTCTGGGAATGCAATCTCCATGAATGGGCACTAATTAAGAGTCCTGTGCTTTATTCAGTCATGCTTAACGTATGGTAGGAACCTAGCCATCTGTTTAAAATGAAACAAAAATATTTTAGATTTTTATACAATATCCATATTGTATTCCGAGGCACAAAATTATCACATATTTGAACAAAATTTCCAATAAGATGCTGGAGAAAATTGAATTAAAAATTATATTTTGGCATAATATATTAGATACCATTTTTCTATGAAGCCGTGGAATTAGGAATACATCCTCTTATATGATCAGCATAGATTAGAGAATAGTATGGAAAGAAGTATTCGAATATGAAAAGCTTGAGGGTTTAAATTACACAAGAGTTAACACTTCTCAATCAGGAGTTGAATTTGACAATTTTCTTTTGGAGCTAATTTGATAAAAAGATTAACTTGCCGATAGAGATGGCCAGCGGATTCTAGTCAATATGTTGTTTTTACCGCCTCCCGCAGAATTGATCCAATGACTGATCATGCGCCTGCTGTCCCAACGGCACATTATATGTAACGATTCTTTACTTTAGCGTTTATTGCATTAGGGGCATTTTGCTCACTTCACTAAATTGCATGTTTTAATAAAATTTATTCTTATTTCATTAAATTATTTATTTTGATATATGAATTTAGAAACTGATTTCATTTAAATCGGAGATTCATACAAGAATCTGTACCGATATGACTTTAATTCGAATATCTACTTAAATATGCATCAGTGAAAATAATACTAAATATTATTTTCCCCAAATTCAGCATTAATCTTCCCTAATAACTCTAGAATATTCTACAATAAATACAAAATTTACTTCCTATCTATTTTCATATTCAGAAATCCCTTTTTGTACATCAAAATTTATTGCCTGTTTATTTGATATATCTGCCACGTTTTGGCCTTTCCAGTTATACATCAAAACCCTACATCACCTACTACATTATTAGGCTCCTCTCCATCTTTATATAAATAACTTCTTTCTTGTCCTTTCTTTGTTCCTACGCCGCACGGTTTGCAAAGCCCTTTTGGCTGATAGAAAAAAAGTCTAATATTTCTTAAGCAAAAAGATCAGTTTTTCCACTTTGACCAATCAACTCCTTTTGTTATTTGACATTCTTGTTAAAGGTATCCAACTTTTTACCTCTTTTTCGATTCATCGATGCATCTATATTGAGTTATGTTATAATAATTTTATTTTATCATTGCATAATATTTATTCATTGTCATGGATAGTTATTTACGCATGTAAATTAAAAATGGAGAATTATTTACTAACTCATAGTTAGATAAATTTATTTTGCTATAAGTAAGTATCATGTAAGACCCTCTCTCTTTCATATTTTCATATAAGTTATGAACCCAAAATCAATAATATCTTTTGTTGCTTTATGTTATCTTAATAGAAATAAATTACTTATTTTCAGAATTGTTGTGGGTTGTATTAAATGACTTCAATATGGTTATCATGTTTTTGTCATAAGATTAGTTTCTGCCTTTTTAGGTTCCTGGTGCAATTTGGGGGCCTCTATCAGATTCTGGAGATTAAATACTGTAAAATCGAGGAAACAAATCCGGGAAATTGGGAACTGAATTTTGTGCCAGAAAAACTGGGATTTGGGTTACTGGTTCGGATCTGGTCAAATCCGGATTTTGAGAAATTGGGAATTAAAATTCTAAATATTGTTTTGTTGATATCTCATAAACCGTACC
The DNA here is from genome assembly GCA_024447665.1 of Juncus inflexus. NCBI lineage: Eukaryota > Viridiplantae > Streptophyta > Magnoliopsida > Poales > Juncaceae > Juncus > Juncus inflexus. The sequence continues at coordinate 3,356,109 of JAJHPC010000010.1, forward strand.
TCTGTTTCCAGCAAATAAAGTCTATTTTAATCGTCTCGACCCAAGGAATCTAATTATGTCATCTACGTCAGCATTTGAGTTATTTAAGTGCACGTGCATTCATACGCATTTAGATTGTTTGTTTTGTTGTGTGTTTATTATCGTGTGAAATTGGATTGTAATCGAGGCTATTTGTCTATTATATTTGTAATACGGCACCTTAGAAGACGAACTTGAGGAAAGGGCATCTACTGACGAGGACGTAGTAGAAGCTGCAGGTGCGCAAGATTAAGGATCGGAGTGAATTGCTTGCTCATTCAGGTTAGGTAATTTGATTTTGTCATCCTCTGGTTCCGTTACTAGTATATTCTGTGATTTCTTGATATATTCTATTTTTGGTGTTGTATATATATATATATATATATATATATATATATATATATATATATATATATATATATATATATATATATTATTCCTTGATATATTATGTTATATATTATTCCTTGATATATTATATTACTTGTATGATATAAATTTGTGGGTTGTTAAATGGATAATAATGAAGGGTTAAATAATCGAAATAATTGATACATGTCATAATTATACCTATAGGGACTAAGTAACCCGTAATATTATATATTATATTAAAGCACTAAATGAAAGAAATAAAAGAAGATAACATAATTAATGTAAGAGAAGATAAAAGAAGATAAGATAATAACAAAAATAATAAAAGAAGTAAAGAGAATAAAAGAGAAGAAAGAGAAGAGAAGAGAAGAAGTCAGATCTGGCGGAAAGAGCCCGGTTCCTAAGTAGCAATCTTGGGCAAGGCTTCGCAACAACGTTAGGGTTCCTAAGTAGCAATCTTGGGCAACCTGACGGATAGTGAGATCTCCTGTGTAGCAAGCTCAGGCATCTCACTCAATAATTAAAAGGTGGAAAAAATTAAGTAAATTAAAGAAGACTATTTTTGACGATGATAAACATATCAATTAATAAGAAAATAAAAAAATAAATTAAATACAGAAAAATAATCAACGAAGTTAAGAATTATAAATTAGGAAGTAATATGGGTATATATACACATATAAGTATAATTATAAGGAGATAATCACGATAATAACTTATATAAAAGTTAATCTGAAGGAGGCTGGGCTTCGTTTATTTTGCTTTTATCCTAACTGAGTGCATCCGTACTCACCCTCTCTTTATTGTTTCATTGTTGGCCCAGGTTAGCGGATTTATGGGAAGCCTTGGGGTATCTTGAGCGGCGAAAACATTTATCGTTATCTATTATTATGTTGTAGCGTACTTTATTATCTATTTTAGTAAGACATTGAATTAATTTGAATAAATGATGTCATCGGACTATTTACGTATTTTGAATAAATTAAGACTTTTATTATATTTGTGTGAATAAGTGTGATGATGCCTTGTAGTTATGGCTACGGCGGTTATCCTGTTTCAAGCCCTGTACTTAGATTTTGGGGCGTGACATTATACCTAAACCTGTGCCCATTCTCGCCATGAACCAGGTTTGCATATCCAACATCTGGTCCATATTCGGAAAATTATTAAATTGAAACCCAAACATTGGAAAGAGCTCAAAAGCCGTGGTAAAGTTATGATTCCCCCATCTGATATTTCCAACCGGAACTCCACCAACAAATCCAAACAGGTTCGAATTCTGATTTTGAAACCTGTTTGGGTCCGGTTGCGTAGCTGTTGGAGGCCTTTAGCCAGTCGGTCTATGAGAGATTTGTTCGGAATTGGGTACCGGTTTGGTACGGGGATCGGTCGGGTTTTTGCCGTGGCCGTAACGCGGTACGAGATTAGATTCTTTGATTAGGGCTTTGCAGGACTGGGCAGTTTGGTGAGTGGGTTTCGATGCGGAGCCATTTGTTGAGACACGGACAGCAATATAAGTGGCTGCATAGAGTAATTACGGGGTCTTGGGTGAGTTCTAAGCAAATGTTGCATTCGAAATTGCTGGCCGATTCATTGATGGTGTTTGATGATGATGTGGATGATTCATGTTTGAATTTGGGATTTTGGAGTTTGTTGGGTGATTTGGGGTGTGAGGAAAGATATAAGTTTTAGAAAGATTAGTTCCATAAAACTTGAATTCAGTATATATACGTAATTATTGAAATTTTAATTATATGTGATTATTCTAAAATATTTGATGGTTATTAAAAATGAAAAAAAAAATATTTTTTTTGTAAGTAACCATATTATGAGGAGGTTGACCATATTGACCATAAACCGAAGAAACTAGAAATTATGTATATAAACCCTTAATTTATTTACCATATTTTATTGAGTTGGTACTTTTGCAAATGAGACATCAGTTGACAAACTTGTGCCTCATGTAAAGACCACACAAAAATCCAATCTGAAAGATATATATGTATGTGCATAAGTTGAAATAAAATAGCTTATATTGCAAAGAAACCTAATGCTGCAAAATGATTTTCTCGTGGTACAACGCTGACACGAAAAAGTAGTATATAGAGATAATAAATATTATATAAAATTAAACAAATAATGTATATAATTTATCTTTTCGTACAGACAATAAACAATAATATATATATATATATATATATATATATAGAGAGAGAGAGAGAGAGAGAGAGAGAGAGAGAGAGAGAGGATGACTAAACAACTTGTACAAGCAAAGTCCGGATTTTACTTGTGACCAAATATATATATAATATGTATTATATATATTTTGATGAATTTTGATGATATATGATGGTAATGATATAATATTCTGATTCTTGTGAATATTAATCTACAACATATTCAAAACATATATATTCCATCCGTACGGTTGAAATTTAAATTTTTGATGATATATGTAGTTTTTTGGTCACAAGCAAAATCTTAGATTTGCTTGTACAAGTTATTTAGCCATCCCCTCTCTCTCTCTCTCTCTCTCTCTCTCTATATATATATATATATATATATATATATATATATATATATATATATATATATATATATATATATATATATATATATATGAGTCCGTCTAGGAAATTAATATTAGTACAAAGCGTTTGATACTAACGATTTTTGGACCGTTTGATCTCGCTTTAATTTTATCATCATAAAAATTCATACAAATTTCAAATCAAATACATGCAATAATAATTCATAAAACTTTCGAATCAAAATACATACTAACATTATTCATACAATTTAATCAAATCGCATTTATATATATCCATTACAAATTAATGAACTCACATATCATAATCCATACAAATAAATTTCAAACTAAAATTCATATAAAATTTAAATTTACAAAAATATTTTAATCTCTAAATTCAATCAAAACATGCCAACAATTTCTTCTCAAACCCTTGTTTTTTTAAATATATGAAAATAAGATATTTTTTGGAAGAGAAGAAATCGGAATATCAAAGGAAAGTTCTATATTCGGAAAAGCACTTCCATTTATGCGATTATTTCCTTTGTGGTTCAAGGTTTATTTTCTTTTCAGGTGAGAGAGAGGGAGTTACTAAATATGTTGATCAAAGGGTTGCACATAAATTAAAGCAGATCCAAGAATCTACAAATTGTTAGTACCAACTCCTTAATAATAATATTAGCTTATTAGCAAAATTATATATATATATATATATATATATATATATATATATATATATATATATATATATATATATATATATATATAAAACAAAAGTATATTGAAAAAGAAAAAAATAATGTATCATCATGTTTTGATCGTGCTTAACCCCATCTCATTTTCATATTTTTCCTATTGTAAATAGTATATATTTTTTCCTAGTAATTAATTTGACTTTTCAGATTTATAATTAAAGACTTAATTTTAAACGACTCAAACAAATAATAAACTTAATGCATAGTCAAGCCAATTATAAACTTCATTTTGACTTTTTAAACTTTTTCTAACATTATCTATAGGTTTAGATGTATAAAATCTCAGTAAAATAATGTCATTTTATAAATAAAAAAAATTGAATTTCTTTCTTAATTATTTAATGTAAAAGAAATCCAGAATTTATTATGAACAATTTTAAAATAAATTATATGATATCCTTTGGGAATAACTTCATGTACTGACTAATATATATGAGATTAACTACCAAATATTAGAATTCTCTTTGAAATCAATGAATCTCACCAACATTTTTTGTGCATCAACTTTGAAATTGTTGCAAATTGATGTTACCAAAATTAATATGTTTAATTGGGAAGGAGCACTCGTAATGGTATGCACGTGAGGTTTGCTAATTCCCAAAGAATATTTTAATTATAAACTTTTCCTTATTGTTTAAGTCTTCAAATTTTATTTAGGGAGCTCTAAAAAAACACCTATAATTTTTGAAAATAAACAAAATTACTTTTTAAATAAAAGCAGATGATTTAAATATATTACTAAAAGTATTTGCAAAAAGTTATTTTAAACTACTCTATCTCAAAGAAATATCTTTTGAAAAATATTTGTGAGGTACATAACTATTTTCAATTATATTAATTTTACAAAGTTAGGAAAAAATAGTACGTAAAAAATGTGAGAAATGATTTGCATTACTGGTTTAAACATCATCTAAACACAAACACCACCCATCATATATTTCTACATATTTTGATTTCCACTATAGCTTTATATATAACTCTTATTATATCTACACATCATATCTTTTTTATATGTGTATTATATCTTTTTTCTATCAATATATCTTTTGTAATTATGTTATTATAGTTTTTTAAATTACGGCGATACCAGTGATAAATACCATGATTCACATCAGGTCCAAAAAAATATTTATCACAATTTTATTGGGGTATTCATGACATATTTTAATGATATTTTGATACTGTATACTTTTTTATTTTATATGATTCACATGAATTCTTCCCCAAGCATATTAAATAAAATATAGACCATCTACATCTTGGCCAACTTTCAAAAATTGACGAGTTGAAGAAACATACAAAACCCTCTCCAGTTCACATTCCATTATGATTATCTAAACAAAGCAATTTAAATTTTAAACTGGAGATCTGAAATCTATACTAAAAATCAAAACGAGTCAGTCTGACTGAACAAAATTGTCGCCTTTCCTTTTTATAATTCAACACAAAACTAAAAGAAAGAAATTAACAAATAAGAACAAGTTGGATTTATTATTCTAAGATTCCTCAAAATTACTTCTGTACAAATATCAAAAAAAAAAAAAATCTAAAAAGAAAAGAAAGAAAGAAAATCAGAGAAAATTTTCACATTTTCTCCTTGGTTTGTTTCCCCCTTAAGATTCCATCTCTAATTAGACCTGAATCTTCAAAAAAAGGGCACCAAAAATCTACCTTTATTCCTCACATCCATAATCTTTCTAATTCTATATACACAATTTATATCCAAAAATAGCTCAAAAATCACTCAAAAATCCCTCAAAAATTCCCAAACAATCAATCCACCTTCTTCTCCTTCTCCTTTGCCAATTTCTCGTTTTCGTTCCGCCACAAATGGCTACTACCAACCCAATCCTCATCTCTCTTGCCGTAAAAATGCAAAAACGCTCCAAAAAGAGCGGCATTTAACACCGAATTCACAACCCAAGCTCCGATTCCGCTACATCCACCTTTTCCAAAATGCGCGAAAATCACCCCGAATTGACAAACCGTGTTGCAAAAAACCAACAACAATTGGCATCCAAAGACGACCGGAGCCGAGCCGGTCTTTACCGGCAATCCAACTCCGGCCCAAAACCGATATCCAAAAACCACAGCGTATGCCAAAGTTGTAGTCAAAATCGCAAGTACCTGGAAAGATTGCGAAAACTCAAGCCAAAGAAACGACATAGCAACCAGAGCTCCATGACAAAAAACCCTCGCCATGATCGACCTTCTCCTTCTTAAAATTGCGATATAAGCTCTAAAAAGATGGAGAAATCTCGATAAATAAAACATGTAGCTCCAGAAGAAAACTCGGCCGGACGGCCTAGTCCCGGGCGGGAAACAAAACAGCCATTGAATCGGGCTGTTTCTCGTCCGGCCTCGCCAGGCCCACCTCGTATCGCGAATCTCAGCGATCGAAGATACCAAAATGCCCAAGAAAATCACGCCTGAGACCAAGGCCATGGACAAAGAATGCATGGCCGGAATCGGGCCGAGCGGGATCGGCCTCCGCCGGCCGGCCAAAGACAAAACAACATGCAGAAACACCGCAGATACAAAATACATAAACAACGACGAAACGAGAAACGACCAGGTTGAGCCGAACAGCTGGGAATGGCTCCACCGGAATCCGACGATGGCCGGGTGCTCCGCCAGCCAATAACTGATCTCCCTGCCAATCATCATCACCGGAAAACCACGAAATCCCGATCGAATGCGAGGGTTTGGTGTTGAGCGCAAGGTGTTCGACGAAATGCGAGAGTTGGATGAAAGGTCGTGTTTTATGTAGAACTAAAGAATGGAAAATGATTGAAGGAGAAAGAAAAACGGCTTGTATAAAATAAGAGGAGGAAAGAGTGTCTAGAATAATACACATTCATAACTTACTCTCTCCATTAAATTAATATACTGGATAAATCAAGTTAGTTAATATAGCACAGTTTTAAACTTTTAATTAATTAATGGGAAATTTTCAATAAAAATCCCCTATCTTTTCTGAATATTACCAAAAAAAAAAAAAACTCGCTATTTTTTCCTTATGATAAGTTTTTCATTTTCGAAAAACTTTCCCGTCTATGTTTTTATTAGGAAATAATTTTTGTAAATATATTTTTTAAGAAAATTATTTTGGAATTTTATTTTATTTCATAGGGGTAAAATGAAATTTCAAATAAAATTAACTAATAATTAGATGGAAAAGTAGATGGAGGATGTATATTGAAAATGAAATATTTATCATACAGGTTTCTTGAAAATCTTAAAACTTAGGAGTTTTTTTTTGTAATATTCAGAAAAATAGATTTCTTTATAATTTCTCTTAATTTATATCCTATAAATGGAGCTGTCCCTTAATTAATATTTATCATAGGGGTTTTTTGGAAATCTGAAAACTTAGGAATTTTTTTTGTAATATTCAGAAAAAATAGGTTTTCTTATAATTTCCCTTAATTAATATCCTATAAATGGAGCTGTCCCTTAATTAATATTTATCATACGGGTTTTTTGGAAATCTGAAAACTTATAATTTTTTTTGTAATATTCAGAAAAATTAGGTTGTTTAATAAATTCCCTTAATTAATGCCTATTAAATGGAGCTATCAGTTTTTAAATAGCTGAAGAGAAAAGGAGAAAATGAGGTTAAACGCGTGGTTCACGGTACACCGGGAGTAGAAGAGAGATTAGATTCTGGTTCAGGCGTACGACTGACAATTTTTGTCGGCATTTATTTTTGTTTTTGTTTTTGTTTATTTATTTTGTTTTTGTGTATTTTATTTTATTTGATTGGGGTTTGTAGATTGGAATTTTGTGATGTTATTTTGTAGGATGTTAGTTAGAGTAGTGGTACAGTATAGGTAGGGCCGTAGGTATATTTCATATTTGTATAGCTAAAAAGATGTATTTTGTTTGTACATATATTTTAGATTGATTTTATTGTCATCACACCCAAAAATAAATCTCAAAAAGTTATTTTTTTATGTAAAGTTATTTTTTTATGTTTATATATTTTATATTATTTTATTACAGTTATAGTTTATATTTATTAGTATTATTTTATTTTTTACTGAAAAGTCTAAAATAGCCTGATGGGCTATATTTTCATGAAGTGAGAGCAATCTTTGTAAAAAAAACTGAGAGACCAATAATTATGAGACACCAAAAGACAAGTTGGTAGGTGGATTTTATTATATATGTTGCATGAATACGGATATGAATAATGCGATACAGATATGGTGATATAGTAATTTTCAAAAATATCAGGATACGATACAGAAATTTTATATATTATTTTATTATTTATTAATTAAATTTTATATATTTAATTATTTTTTATATATTTAGATATGAGATTTTGTTTGGAACATAGTAACAATTTTTTATTTACATCAATATTTTTGTGCAAAGTATTTGCTAGTTATTGTTAGATATATAATTAGATATTTCAATCTTGTTTTACTGGTTTCATATTTGCTATTGCACATTTTAAGTATATATGTTCTTACGTTAAACATATCCGATGCAGATGCAGAAAGTATATGTAAAGTTTTTATTATTGATTTGAAATAAAATATTAGAATATATTATGTGCTATTTCCAATAAAAGTGTCAATATTAGATACAATATGATTGAATTCAATAACAAAATTTAGTAGAAACTGGGAGAGGCCATAGCCCCCCTAAGATTTTTGATATTTACTATATAGAATGAGGCTTAGGGCATTATATTATCATAAAAAAATTAAAACTTTGTGTGTTGCTTTCCCAAATTAATTTATAAATATAAGAAGGTATAGGAACATTTTTTTGGCCCCTCCAAATTTTGGAGGCAAGGCTCCGCCGCAGGAACTTGGATTTTTGAAGTATTCGTGTGGTTTATGAGTTAAATTTTCAATTTGAATTAATTTAAACAATTTTAATAAGCCAAAGTGCTCATGATTGGTGGAATGAGAAAATAAAATGCATGATGTGATAGCAGTCTTTGTACAAAAACTGAGAGGCCAATAATTATGAGACCAAAAAGCAAGTTGGTAGTTGGATTTGATTTGATTCCATTCAACCCTTGTTAAAACATCAAATTAAAAAAAGTCACATCCAAAATTTAAAAATTTAGCTTTTTTTTTTTTTTTATTTATTTATTTTTTTTTATTTTTTTTATGTAGAGCATTAAATTTGGCTAATGTATGAATCACGTTTTCTTTACGGTCCTGCTTGAATTGACATCATATCGTATGTAGAATATATTTAGGTGGCCAATCAGTTCAAAAGTATGGCCATGAATATATGATATGTTACCAGTACAGGAGCTTTTATATATTTATTTAAAAAAATATTCTTTTTTTTGGAAAAAGGTTAAAAGAGATTATGTGATTATATATATATATATATATATATATATATATATATATATATATATATATCACTAAATAGCTTTTACAAGCAATGATCAAAAATTACTTGTGACAAAAATTCATGTAAGAATAATGTATATAGGAGTTCATATATACCTTGTATAGGATTGTACAAGATTGTAGCGGATGGATTGTAGAGTGTATAGTTTCATTGTAGAGTAAGATTAGATAGGGATTCCACTATATAAATAGAGTGCTCATGTATAGCTCAATAATTCAATTAAAATCTAATCAATCATTATTTCACAATGATCATTTCTCTCACCTTTATCATGGTATTAGAGTGAAATTATCTCGCTTCCACTTTTCAAATTTCACCAATTCCCTCTTCTTTCTGCCTCTCAAGATCAGATCAAGATTTTCTCAAAATTTCTCTCCTTTTCTTCTCTTTCTTCCCTAATTCAATGAGTGCAGTTGTTTCGGCACCTCATTTTGGTCTAAAGAGCCGATCTTCGACCACATCTTGACTGAATTTCTCACCATTCAATCAAGAACAGTATGTTTTCAGCTGCAGCTGGACAAATTCAAGAAATTAAGAGATTTTGTTCTGATCAGATCTGAATCACGGTTGATTCAGCCCTTTTTAGCCGCAATCAGCCTCTCTGTCTCTCTGCCTATTCTCAATTCATCCAAGAAACCTCAAGATCAAATCTTTTCAATTTTTTTTTCGCCTCAGATTCAGCCCAAAATCGCCATTTGGAGAAAATCAGAGGGAGCTATCACCGGATTAGGGTTCCTCTCCTCTGATTTCACCTCAACAATTGTGATTCGAGCTCTTCTCATCACAGGCAAGAAGACAGAAATCACAGAAATCAAATCGAGCTCACAAAGTAAGAAATTTCAACTCGACTTACCTGATTCAGATCGAATTCATCACTATCAGGTCCTCTTCTAATCAAATTCTCTCGTATTTTACCCAATCGAGCTCTCATGGCTACTGAACCCTCAGATAAGATCATCACCTTCACAAATCAGATTGCTGCCAGACTAGATGGTTCCAATTACCTAGTCTGGCGGTCTCAAGTCGAGACAATCCTTCTTGGATATGGTCTCGCAGCTCACATAGACCCTACCTTCCAACCTCCCCCTTTCGAAATCACAGTCGAAGGAACTGACTCTGCTGAATCTCGCACAAAGGTCAACCCTAGCTTTACCAGATGGTGCCAACAGGACTGTATGGTCCTTGGCTGGCTTCGTACAACCATGACCGAAACTGTTCTCAGTCAAATTGTGCACTGTACCACTGCCAACGAGGCTTGGAAAACTCTCAACCAACTTTACAATTCGACCACCATGGCGAAGTTACTGGAGCTCTTTCTCAAACTCAGCACGACCAAAAAGCAGGGTCAGTCATGCAGCGAGTATTTTCTACAGATGAAAGGTTTTGCCGATCAATTAGCCCTAATCGGGCAAAAGATCGACGACACTTTACTCGTTCTCTTTGTTCTGGGAGGCTTAGGAGCTGAGTTTAATGGCTTTGTGACCGCCATCACCACACGAACCGAACCTCTTACTCTTCATCAGCTTCATTGATTTCTTTTAGGGCACGAGCAACGCCTGGAGCAGCAAGCTGCTTCAGAGTCGTCGAACCTCGCCTTGGTCGCTTCTCGAGCTTCGATGAACACGATGAAGACGGTGGGATCTGTTCCTTCTCTCTCCAGCTCTTCTTTCTACTCACCGTCTCCAAGCATCTAGTCCCCTTTGGGCCTTCCCAATTCTCATGGGCTGGCTGGTCTCTCTGTGGGCCAGAATAATCTATTGGCCCAGCAAGCCTTTTCTCCTATGGGCCAACAGATCATCCCCTCACCAACTCCTCAAATGGGCTCCATTTTGGGCCCTATTCCTGGGCCTGAGCAGTTCCTGAAGCCCTTGTGTGAGGCTTTCGCGGCCCAATTTGTCAGAACCAACAATTTTCGTGGACGCGGAAAACGAGGGCGTGGCGGCCGTAATAATAATACTACTCATTACAACAATTATAATCATAATAACAACTATAATAATAATAATAATAATAGAAATAAAGGAATCAAATGTCAAATTTGCTCTCAACCCGGCCACGACGCTCTAAATTGTCCCGAACGTTTCACTCGTAACCCTCCAATGGCTCTTCTCGCCGAACCCTTCGCCGGCCCTTCCGATGGGTGGTATCTCGACTCTGGGGCGTCCAACCACATGACATCCGATCTCAATTCCCTCACCTCCCACCATCCTTACTCAGGTAATGACCTTATCAAAGTTAGCAATGGTGCGGGAATCCCGATTCACAATATCGGCACCACAACGCTTAAATGCACATATGGCTCTCTAACCCTAAAAAATGTCTTCCATGTCCCCAAGATTACCAAAAACCTCATAAGCATCTCTAAATTAACACGAGACAACAATATTAAACTTGAATTTACCCCGTTTGATTGTCTAATAAAGGATCGGGTTTCTAACAAGCTCTTGCATCGCGCGGTTCTTGACGACAGTCTCTATCGCCTCTTCAAACGACCGAATCAACCCAATCGACCTTCCGCATATCTCGGCGAACGCGCTTCAGCCGACTTGTGGCATAGGCGACTTTGTCATACTTCTTTTCCCGTTATTAAAAGTTTAATTTCGCAAAATAAGTTGTTGTTTTCTACTAAAGGATTGGAGTTTTGTTACGCTTGTTGTCAGGGCAAAGCTCACAAATTACCATTTAATAAAACAATTTCTCGTTCATCTTTCCCGCTTGAATTAGTCCATTCGGATGTGTGGGGTCCGGCTCCGGTCCTCTCCCATTCGGGGGCCCGTTATTTTGTGCACTTTACGTATGATTACTCGCGTTACACATGGATTTACTTCCTCTCTTCCAAAGACCAAGTTTCTCAAGTTTTCAACCTCTTTAAAGCACAAGCCGAAAATCTTCTCTCTTGCTCCATCAAAACCCTCCAAACCGATGGCGGGACAGAGTTTAAACCCATTGCACGCCTTCATCCTTCCATCTCTCATATTACTACATGTGCGTACACACCTGAGCAGAACGGGCTTGCCGAGAGGAAACATCGCCATATCGTTGAACTCGCCCTCTCCACTATGTCACAAGCCTCTGTTCCAATTCGATTTTGGGATGACATGTTCTACAGCATTGTCTACCTCATTAATCGATTACCGAACACCGCCAATCCATCCAAATCTCCTTTTGAAATTCTATTCCACACACCACCCGACTACAACTTCATGCGCGTCTTAGGTTTCCTATGTTTTCCCTACACACAACCCTATAACTCGCATAAATTACAAGATCGGTCTCTTCCTTGTGTGTTTCTTGGTTATGCACCTAACCATAAAGGCTATAAATGCCTCCATCTTCCAACGAATAAAGTCTACGTCAGTCGCCACGTCATCTTCAACGAAATTTACTTTCCCTTCATGCATAACCAACCTCTCTCCTTGTCTCAAACCTCATCCTCTCCCCTTCACACAACTCTCACACTCCTCTCAAGACCCTCAACTGAGGACTCGCCATCCTTCAATACGGTCTCTACGTCCTCACTTGACGATTCTCAACCCTCGAGTACGAATTCCTCTTCCTCTTCTACTCCATCACAAACTATTCATCCGATGGTTACCCGAACACGTGATAACACGCGAAGAACGCGCCAATTTCCCGATCATGTTACATATGCAACTACCAAACATCCCCTCTTACCCTCACTATCCGCACAAGAGAGCGAACCGACCTGCTTTACTCAAGCCAACAAGGATCCCAACTGGCGTGCTGCAATGGAAAACGAGTTTAATGCTCTCCTTGCGAACCAAACTTGGGACCTTATTCCTTCCCACTCGTCTCAAAATATAGTTGGCTGTAAATGGGTGTTCAAGATAAAGAAAAATGCGGATGGGTCGATCGAACGATACAAAGCGCGTCTTGTCGCAAAAGGTTATCACCAAGAAGAAGGGATTGACTATACAGAAACTTTTAGCCCGGTCGTCAAACCCACCACCATTCGTGTGGTTCTTACGCTTGCCTTATTAAAAGGATGGTCGGTGAGACAACTTGATGTAAACAATGCCTTCCTCAATGGGGATCTTGAGGAAACTGTATTCATGCAACAACCTCCTGGCTTTGTAGATGACTCGCGACCAAATCATGTATGCCTTCTCAAAAAGGCTCTCTATGGCCTCAAACAAGCACCACGTGCTTGGTTCACAAAACTCAAGAGTACCCTCATCAATCTTGGCTTTGTTGGCTCTCGAACTGATACATCTCTCTTTATTCGGTTTCAACATGATGAACTACTTGTACTCTTAGTTTATGTAGATGACCTCATTGTCACCGGGAACAATCCTGTCTCGGTTGAACAACTTATCATCAACCTAAACGCACAATTCTCCTTAAAGGATCTTGGCTCTCTCCACTACTTTCTTGGGATTGAGGCACAACAAGTACCTGACGGCGTTCTTCTCTCCCAACCCCAATATATCTTGAATCTTCTAAAGAAGACCAAGATGGATGGTGCCAAACCATGTTCATCTCCCATGGTGGCCGGCGAACAACTCTCAAAGTTAAGTGGCACACCAATGGAGGATCCGAAACTCTATCGAAGTACGGTTGGTGCACTTCAGTACGCAACAATAACTCGCCCTGAAATTGCATTCGTAGTCAACAAGGTTTCCCAATTCATGCACTCACCGACTGACACTCATTGGGGAGCGGTGAAGCGCATTTTACGTTATCTCAAAGGCACCATCACCCATGGTCTTTTACTTCGCTCTTCTCCATCCCTACGACTCCAAGCCTTCTCAGATGCCGATTGGGCCGGGCTGTCCGCACGACGAAGGTCCACCACCGGATCTTGTATCTTTCTTGGTCCTAATCTTGTTTCCTGGAGCGCAAAGAAGCGGGCGACGACGTAGCTCGATCAAGCAAAGCGAGAATATCGCAGCCTAGCAATGGCTACCGCGGAACTTGTGTGGATTCAATTCCTCCTACGCGAACTCCACATTCTTCAAAAGGAAGTCCCAATCCTATGGTGTGATAACATTGGTGCAACGTATCTCGCTATCAATCCACTTGTTTCATGCTCGCACAAAACACATCGAGATTGATTATCATTTTGTACGCGAATTAATCGAACTCAAAACACTTCAAGTCCGTTTTATTAGCACCAAAGATCGGATTGCGGATATACTTACAAAGGGACTCACAAAGCACCTCGCTTTACTCGCTTACGTGACAAGCTCACCGTGTTTAGATCCGGCTAGTCTTGCGGGGGGGGGGGGGTGTAAGAATAATGTATATAGGAGTTCATATATACCTTGTATAGGATTGTACAGGATTGTAGCGGATGGATTGTAGAGTGTATAGTTTCATTGTAGAGTAAGATTAGATAGGGATTCCACTCTATAAATAGAGTGCTCATGTATAGCTCAATAATTCAATTAAAATCTAATCAATCATTATTTCACAATGATCATTTCTCTCACCTTTATCAATTCATCAAAAATTCAAATTTCAACTGTACGGATGGAATATATATATTTTGAATATGATGTAGATTAATTTTCATAAGAATCGGAATATTATATCGTTGCTATCATGTATCATTAAATTTCATCACTATATATATATATATATATATATATATATATATATATATATATATATATATATATTCCAATTATATATATAGTGATGAATTTTGATGATACATGATGGAATTGATATAATATTCCGATTCTTGTGAAAATTAATCTACAATATATCCAAAACATATATATTCAATCCGTACGGTTGAAATTTGAGTTTTTGAAGTTATTAATGAAACTTCATTAGTTAAATTTTTTTTTATTGGATTTAATAGACTAGCATCTGAAAAAGTTACTAAGGAGTCTTTTCCTTTTTATTGCAGTTTCAAAATTCATTTTTATAGTGAATATAAAGATATTTTTAAAACTTTTATGATCACATGCATTTGAATAATGTAAACTTATATCAACATCCAACTTTTTTAAATTGGAGTTGTGTTTTTTTTCTTTTGCTTTTTTGATAGCCACTAATATAAATTTCATGTTCTTACTTTTTCTTTTTGAATATAACTTGTAACGTTTCATTTTCATAGAAAAATGTAAGAAAGATAAAGTAAAGGTACATACAACATGTCGTGCATTAGCAGTTACATGGCAATAACATAAGCTACACGTAATCTAGAAGGTTAATAACTAATTAATTAATGACATTAATTATGCCCTTTTAAACTGGTCAACAATTTGACAAATATATTTTTTATTGCTATTTTTTTCTCAAATTTAATTCGCAAATTTTTTTCTTGTAAAATTTATTCTCTTAATTTTAGATTTCTTTTGAAAAAGTGACTACTAGCTTTTTTTTTTCAATTTGCAGAAGATTTAAATTTAAAGTCTAATATATTATTTAGTATTTTTGTTTTTTAAATTTCTCTGGTTGTTACATGATATTTAGTAGTGCAAATATTTTTCGAATTATATTTGGAAATCTATTGTTCATAATTTTTTTTTTTTTTTTTTTTGTAAATCCTTTTCAGAAAATTTAAGAATACGTGTAGTTTTTTTAATTATGAAATTTGTGTTGCCTTTGGTTAATCGATATTCTAATTTCAGTATTTTTTTAATACTTTTTCGGGGCGTTTGGTTCGAGTTATTTTTTGTTGATGCCTTGGCATCCATCAACATATATTCTATTTTTATGTTTGGATGAGACACTAGGAAATAAAGTAACTGCATCTTGAATGTCATAGGTAATATTTTGTGAGAATCAGATAGCTATCAAAATTGATGAGTTTTCTCATTTTCATGAGAAGTAAAGCGGAAATAAGAAAAGAAGACGTTTATTTAAAAACTCTCTCCACTCATTAATGTGTAGACCTAAAATAAATTTACAAATTTGGAATCAAATAAATCAAGATCTTAAATATTCCTTGGAATAACTAAACCAAACCAAACATAACAATTACTAATGCCTTGGAATTAGGGCTGCAAATGGTGTGGACAATATCCATATTCAGTAGATACCCAACCCGAATAGGACGGGTAATATCCAATTTTCGTACCCACGGGTATGGATATGGGTAAACAGAAAAATCCAGAGTCGGATATGGTGTGGATATGGTATTGCTACATCCAGCCCTTGGGTATACCCATAACCGTAGCCGATGGATATCCATGAGTATATTACATATATAACATTTAATCTTAACTATTATTTCTTATCTTTTAATGATATTTTTATTATTATCTTTTAAAAGAAATTCTTTATTCACTTACAATTTAGTTCATACCAAATTATTTATTACCTTGTAATGAATAATTTATATATAATTATATTTAGGTCAGACAAACAAACCTAATTTTTTTGTACGGGAGACATTTAAATTAGGTGTTTATAAATTTTGTTAAATAATTTTATTTTATGAATTATTTATGTTAGTTGAATAATTTGGCAAGTTGAGTTTGGTTGTTTAACGGATTTGGTTGTTTTATGGATTTGGTTACATTGCATGTTTATTAATTGATTATTTGTGAAAATATTGCAGGTACGGTTTTTTCCGTATCTATGGTTATATCCATGGGTACGGGGATGGGGATAAAGTAATACCTGAAAGCAGAATCTGGATATGGGTATGAATATATTTATTTATAAATGGGACGGATATGAAAATGTTATATCCATACCCGACCCGCACCATTTGCAGCCCTACTTGAAATTGCATTCTTTATAATATAATTCTTTAGAATCTAAATATTTCAAGACATTTTTCAATACACGAACCAAACAGGCCCTTGAATTAATCCTGATTTTTAGCGTAGAATATTTGCAATCTAGAAATAGAAGCTTCTTTCAGTGACCCTTCACAAATTAGTGGATAAAGAGAAATGATTACACTAATTTGGAAATTATGCACATAATCTGTTAATATATTAGACTTTTCATGAAGTTTGTGTGATTAGGAAAATTCTAATTCTAAGTAAAGTCATACAATACTAACCCAAAACAGAAATTTATTATCTTATCTTGATGTTGTAAAATTGACTACACATAGAATTTGTAGAGTAAATTTCTGATTTATTCAAACTATCATATCTTTCTAGACTCTTCTTTTCATCTTTATGGTCACCGCAGAAACCCGGACGGAAGAAATTTGACGAATTTCGGCAAAACTACTAATTTCATTATTTAATAATTATTAAACATATTATATTTTCTTGCGAAATTTTCATAATGTTTTTCTAGAAAGTGAAAGTCACAAATACACTAGTAATACAATATTGTTTTACAATTACACCATTCATGATAATAATAAACATTGAAATTAAATCCACTAAAATCTACATTAATCCCAAAAACCTCAAAATCTTATTCAATAATTCAAACATTCTAAATCTATTAAAACAAATACTTTAACTATATTCCAATCTAAATTCTAAACTAAAAAGATAATTTATTTAATTAAATACTTAACAGGCCTTTTAATTTCATCATCAGCCCAAAATAGCCCTCAAAACCAACCACGTGTCACTCTATTATTTGCTGCCTTCATCCCAATTCCAAACGGGTTCAGAATCCGAAACCCATTTAAGATCCGTTAAATGAAGTTTCTCAAGCAAATCATAGAAACTTCCTTTTACCTTCCTCTCCATTTCTCAAACATTCAACATTTTTTCCTAGGCCAAATTTCATATGTACCATGCAAAAACCTCATAATTTCATGTATACCCCAATAAAAAGTAAAATATCACTAATACCCTTACAGAATCACTCGAATATCATGTATACCCCTACAAAATCACGTATATAATAACCCTATCAATAATTACATGATAATTTCATATTATTTATACAAGATTTTTAAATTTTATATGTTATATGTTATATGTTATTTATATAAGAAATGCTCAATTCATTAAAGAAATGATAAAAACTAAATAAATTTATTCATCTAGTGTTAGCTATTTTGTCACGACTCCTTAAATATGTGTGGTAGGCTGCTAGGAAAACATACATTTCATAGTTTTGTGTAAGAAAAAATAAATAACTTTTGCTTAACTTATGTTTAAAATAAAAACTGACAATCTGACAGAAGGCTATTCTCCCTCTCTCTCTTTTCTCACTTGCTCAAATTAATACATGTTAGTCTCCCTTGTTTTCTCAGTTCTCACTTTCTCTTTGAACATACTTATTTTCTCTTGTAATCTTCACACTCTCCCATATTAACTCCGTTGTTTTCTCTCTCTATCTCTATATGCAAATAATGACTCGCAATCAAACAAATGATAAGTTCACTACAAGGACAACCACCACAGGCCCTTCGTCTCATGCGATCTCACCGACATTTCAGGTCGGTGAGGAGGTGGAGGCCCGTCTGAGATCTAAATGGGAGAGTGGTTCTTTAATCCTAAACCTATTTTTTATATTCTGAGAAACAAATTCTTAAAATATCATGAACATCATTGTCGTTAATATTCCGTCAAAATTTATTAATCAAATAGCATCTATAATGATTGCAATTATTAATTACTTTATTAAAATATAAAATAATTATTATATACTAATTTTTTATTAGAAAATTATAAATTTTTCTCTTGCACATATTCATCTTGAACCTATTATATATAAATATATAAACTAAAAAGTACAAAAAATAACTCAATATAAATTATTACCATAATTACATTGTGAAAAAAAATAAAAAAATAAAAAAATAATGTTAATATTAACACTAAGTAATCATAGTAGTATTTATGATATTTGATTGATTTTGTAGGAATATTGGTAATATTCCATCTTTTGTAGAGTTATATGTGAAATTATGATGTTTTGGGCTTTTTTTCTATTCATTTTCCTCTCATTTCTTCGAAAGGTATTAAAACTGGAAGAATCCGGTTAAATATTTAACTGGAGAATATAGGTTTTTTTGTTTAATAAGAAACGAATTGTTGCGTGGTTTTTATTCTTCTTTTTTTGTCTGGAGACTTCTGATTGATTTCTGAGGTACTGATTTCTCTCTTTGATTCGAGATTTGGGGATTTGATTCACGGATTTTGTGTGGGATTTGTTGGGTTTTTTCTTTGTTTGATTTGAGTGTGGGAACTGGGGATTTTGAAGGCGAAGGGGATTGGGATTTTTCAGATTTCAATTATTTCGAGTTTTTTGTGATTAAATTGTTGGGGAAGGGATTTGGGTTTAATTAAATCTCGATTTGATCTTCTAGTGGCGTTTGATTTTCCAATTTTACTGAAATACTCTTTATATCAGTTTACTTTACGATTCAATTCGTTTCTTCATTTAATCTTCAAAAAACTTAGTATAGACCTCCTTTATTTACACAATAAATCCAACTTCCAACAAATCAATCTTCTAATTCCTGTCAATCTCCAATCTTTCCTTCACAGATCCCTCTCCAAATCCCCAAATCAACCATGAATCCATCCACATCCTCCTCCTCCTCAAACACCACCACCAACGAATCGGCCGGCAATTTCGAATGCAACATCTGCTTAGAACTCGCTCAAGACCCCGTAATAACTCTCTGCGGCCACTTATACTGCTGGCCGTGTCTCTACAAATGGCTCCGCATCGAAACCCACTCGCCAAACTGCCCAGTCTGCAAAGCCCTAATCGAAGAATCCAAACTCGTACCGCTTTACGGCCGCGGCAAAAACCCGACCGATCCCCGTACCAAACCGGTACCGAATTCCGAACAAATCCCTCACAGACCGACCGGCCAAAGGCCTCCAACGGCTCCGCAACCGGATCCAAACGGGTTTCAGAATCAGAATCCGAACCCGTTTGGATTCGTCGGTGGAGTTCCGGTTGGGAATATCAGATGGGGGAATTATAACTTTACTACTGCTTTTGGTTTATTTCCAATGTTTGGGCTTCAGTTTAATAATTTTCCTGGATATGGACCGGGTGTTGGATACCCGCATGGATATGCGAACCCGGTTCATGGAGTGCATGGGCACGGCTTTAGGTATAACGTGCCGCAGGGACAACATACGCAGGATCAGTTTCTGAAGGTATTGCTTATCGCGGTCGGGTTTCTTGTTGTCGCGAGTTTGATTATGTTTTAGGTTGGTTTTTTGGGTTTGTGTGTTTTGAGATGGAATTACTGGATGATGTGTATACGATTGTAATAATTGTTGTAATATTGGTTAGTCACGGTTGAAATACTTTGTTTGCATTTGCATGAGTTGTTTTCTTTTTGTGGGAATTAAGAAAATGATGCTTTTGTAAGGAGAGAATATATTGACTCATTTTGGTATTTTGAAAATACCAGAGAGTTTAGATTTTTTTTATATTAAATTACATTTTGGATTTTATTATATTAATTTGCATTTCTCCATGTCTTTTGATCATAAAAATAACTATTTATTTATTTTTTATTTTCTATTTTTCTATTTCAGAACAACAATTTGCAGATATTCCTTTTTCTCTTTTTATTATAATGGTTATGAGTCTAACGATTTTTTTTGGTATATTTAAGCCTTTTAAATATTAATGTTCAAAAAAGAATATTCTCATATTCCTTATTTATTTATAAAGAAAAAAAATATCAAATCCATATATAAACCAAAGATATTAATAAACTCGAATTATTTTAAATTACATTAAAATATTCATCAAATTAAATCATGCGCAAAATCAGATTGTGCTAGAATGATATTGCATCCTTAGATGGGCCGCGAAGGCAACATTTTGGATATTAGTGATGGCTACATATTGGATAATATCCGTTTGCCATCTGTATTGGCAAGGTTGTCTCTTCATCAATTTATCCTGCTCCTGATTGGAGGCTCATAATCCAAAGAGAATCCCAATTATCAAGTTTTTCATACTAAAATACATCTTTCCATACATTCTCTTATTTATACTCATCATTCAAGATGATGTATTTTCCTTAGATTTTACAGAAAAATGTTATCTAATATTTTATGCCAAAATATAGCTTTTAATTCAATTCCCTCCAGCATCTTATTGAAAAATATTGTTACAATGTTAGAATTTTTTGTTCAAAATATGGATATTTTACCAAGAAAAGTTTTGAGTTTCAATTTAAATAGATATTTCTAGTTTCGCACCATACGTTTCACATGACATGTAAAGAGACAAAATGATGACTCCTAACAAGCTTAGCCTCGAAAAAACATGACTCTTCATAAGTCCTAATTATATTTATTCACATAAATTTGTTATGCAGAGAAATTAAAGTAAAAAATGAAAATGATGCTAGTGAGGAGAGAAAATTGTCTCATAGGTTGGATCATCTTAATTAGCAGATTATCATGAGTAGATGTAAACTTGGATTTAACCTTGGCTCTTTTGATCATAGATTCATAATAAGCTAACTCTGGAAAAAAATTGAAATCACATAGCTTTTTCCTTAGATCATTTTTTTTAGTATGAGTAATACATTTAAATCATTAATTAAATGATTAAAAAAATACAATTATATTAGTTGATTTACAAAATTTATATTTAATCAACCTCTAAAATCATAATCTATCCACAAATCTAAATTTACAAAATCACATCCGAAAATTTTCAATTAAATTAGAAAATTAGATGAGACGAGTATAACGTTTCTATATCATTATATTTCTTGTGGCAGGGGTAATAGAGAAAACATATAGATTGAAATCCGCTGGCTATATCAATATTGGCAAACTAATTTCTTCATCAAGGTAGTCCCCAAAGAAAAATTTCAAATTCTACTCCTTATTAGGAGGAATGGTCAAATCCGTGTCAATCCAAACCGTCGAGTTCATCATTTTCAAAAACATCTAACAATACTAATCTTTAACTTACGTTCTTGATACAAGATAATATGTAGATCTATTCTTTTATACAAAGATCGATTATAACATTTTGAGTAATGCTCCCATACACTCACTTTTAAAAAACCTTTTGGCCATTAGTTGCATCTTGGCCGTTCAATTTCTGAGGGCAAAAACGAGATATAAATTAGACCATGGAATGATTGCCATGGGGTGCCTATCTCACTAGAAGAAAGAAATGTTAAACATATCCAAATTGTACGTATTCCTTTTTCTATATACTTTTTCTTGCATGCATGAGCAATTGATGAATATCAAAATATTTTTCATAAACATATTAAAAATAAATATAAATAAATAATATAAAAATAAAATTATTTTTTTATATGATTTGTTGCTATTGATGATGCATTCCAATGAGCCACGTTATGTATTTTTTAAATTATAAATTTATGAAAAAACCATACTAATATATATTATATATTTCTGCATAAATTATATGTTGTTTATTTTTCTCTTGCATCATATCTATATATTATATATTATATATTTAAAAAATATTATATATAAATTTTCTTGCATTATATTTTATCGTATATATTATCATGTCATACTTATAAACTATCTTAAATATAGTATATTGTTTGATTGTCTTTATATATAATTTTTGCCAATAACACATATATTGTTTTAATGAAATTTTTTAGATATTCAGTTTTGTCAGTAGAGAAGTATAATTGTTTCCTCTATACTTATTATTTTATATATTCCTTCATTTCTAGTTTAGATGTGTGTGTAAATTCTGGTGCCGCAAAAAATATTTATTAATTAGTTGTCAGACATAAAACAAAAAGATCAATTCTAGATAAATAAAACTAATGAGTAGCATATGTAGCGGATTATGAAAATAGATGATATCAACCCGTTACACTAAAATCTTAAGATAATTAATGCATTAAACTTTTTTACTGTTGCACCTAATCCGCCCACGTCTCATATAACTGTAGTTCAAAATTACTAACGTATCCTTGCATTCAATGATTTTTTACGGGCTGTATAGCTGAAAATACAAGCTAAACCGGCTGTATAATTACAACCGGTCATCCTAATTAAATCTAACCGTTAAATCCATTAAAATGGACGATTTAGAAAGATGGGATGTATGGAAGCATTTCTCTAACATTTTATGTAAAAATACTATTTTTAATTCAATTTCCTCCATCATTATATTAAAATAAATTGTGAAATATAAGATAATTTTGCGTCTCAGAATACATTATGAATATTTTACTAAATACAAGTTTATGAATATCAATTTAAATAGATGGTTGTTTTCCTATCATATATCATGCATGATTTGGGAAGGGAACATGTGATTCCTAATTTCATTCACGAAATCTTCATAGTTTTCCAATGCAAATCATATTTTCTCACCTAATCCATTATGTGACGGAATAAAAAAAATAA
The DNA here is from genome assembly GCA_024447665.1 of Juncus inflexus. Lineage (NCBI taxonomy): Eukaryota > Viridiplantae > Streptophyta > Magnoliopsida > Poales > Juncaceae > Juncus > Juncus inflexus. The sequence continues at coordinate 3,379,418 of JAJHPC010000010.1, forward strand.
AGTGGTTATATTAACTAAATTATATTCTATATTTAACTCCTAAAATATAGATTTTTTTAATAACCTACTATTCTTCTTACTAGTATACAACAGTCTAGTCAAATTAATCACTTCGTGACATTCTCGTTTTAGTTTTTTTAGATGGAATGATTGGAATATATGTATACAAAATGTAATATTAGAAATGTTGCGATACTTTGTTTTAGATTTGAATGAGCTGTTTCGTTATGCATTTAATTTGTGGTAATCAAGAAAATGATTCTTGTGTAAAGTGAGACAAATTGTCAAAGATAATATTAAAAAAAAAAGTGAGACAAATTGACTCATATTTGGTTTCTGGGTTATGAGAAATACAAACGAAGTTTATAAGGAAAAGTCTGTATTTCCAAAGAATATTTTATACATCTAAATCTATAGATCAAGTTATGAGAAAATTTAAAAAGTCAAATGAAGTTTTTAATTGGCTTGACTATGCAGTTATGTTTCTAATTGGCTTGAGCTGCTTGACTATGCAATTAAGTTATAAATCTGAAAATTCAAATCAAGTTGTAGGATACTTGCCGGTAAAACTACGCTTTTTACAATATAAGATAAAAAAATGTCCAACACATCAACATACGTATGTATCTTTAACATTGAAAGTGGCACATTTTGTCAAGTGATACCTCATTTTTCAAAATTATCAACTAAAGAAAATATACTAAATTCAAATGTCTACAGTGTCTTTAATATGTAACTAAAAAGAAAAATTATAATGTAGATCCTAATTATTTATAGTTTTAATTTGAAAACTTCCTAATTATTATTTCTAATTCCTATCTTTATTCTTCTTTGTCTATTTTAAAACCTCTATAAAAACTATACACAAACAACCAATCACAAACCATCAATTCAAAAACAAACCACGCGAAGCGAACCGTACAAGTGGTTCCAACGTGCTCGGCGCGAACTTCCTTCCGAACAGAAAACAAATTGACGATTCTTCATCATTATACTTACATTTCTGACCTTTAACAACTCTTTTAATAAACGACTCAGTAATATCTTTCTGTCCAAACGTGGCGGGATGAGCCCCGCCTCTCGACCAGTCGACCCAAGTCAGACTTCTCTTTGCGATTTGATTTGGAGTTTCGATCGTCAGCATAGTTGGGAAATAATGTTCATCTACGTAACAGGCAGGTCTGCAAAAGTCTCGGAATTTTGGGTAGTATTTCATGTCGGATATAATTTTGGTCGCCAATGCTCTGTTGACTTCAAACCATTGTGAACCCTTTCGCCATTGCGAGATCTCCACCTTTTGAAGAAAGAAAAATGAATAATATTATTTTATTAGTGTTTGTATTTATAAAACAATTCAAATTTTTTGTTTACTGTTTCTATGTATTTATAAAACAATTCAAATTTTTGTTTACTGTTTGGTACATCAGATTCGAACTGGCCACTGGTCAGCATGTAAAATGATTGAAACAATTTTTTTTGCCGCACAGCATTCGATTTGTCTTTATTGAATTTGGGCTGATTAGATTTTTTTCCGTAATTGGGCCTAGGACTATAAAAAAATAGTACATAACTTGGGGAATTTTTTTCATAAGCTCCGTAGCTTTTCTAAACATTTTGAAACCCCTCAATTTTATTTTTTAGGTTCCCTCTAAAGTAATTAAAAATTTCAGTACCGATATTTTGATAAAAAACAAATATAATGATTAAAATATTAACTTTAATTCTCAAGAACAGGTCAAAAGATAATTTAATCTATTTTTAGAGAAACCAAAAGATGAATCTATTAGTAATTTTTTGCGAATCATTGAAAAAAGAAAGTTCACGGATTTTTTAAACTTTCCCAAAAACTATACTACATTCAAATAAATTATCCCACCAAAACATAATAAATTACAATATAAACAAAACACCACTATGCAAATTTCATACCTCAGGCGACATACGCGGGTTGTAACGGCCGCGTCCGTACGGACCAGGCTCGTCAAACGAACCGACATAACTGTATTTTGACTCAACAAGGTATTTGTAGACAATAGGAAAGGAGAAAAGAGGAATGCAAGATTCAGAAAGAAGAACAAATCGCTCGTTTGACAGGTCGAGCAGCGCGTTTGCGAGTAGCCGGCGCTCTGCATCACACATGCTCATCTTGCCCCATTCCGCCACCTGGCATTTTATTCATACATTGAGAAAATATTTTTTTGATATAATACACTGAGAAAATATGATTTGTATTTAATTTTTTTGAATTATTTTTTTTACATTGAAATTTTAATATCTTACTATATATATTTTATTCATATATATTTTTCATATTTACTCTCCAAATTCCCAAAACAATTTGATTTTCTGCTTACTTTTCAGTCTCACCTAATTTGGGGTTCCAAATTCGACTAATATATATATATATATATATATATATATATATATATATATATATATATATATATATATATATATATATCTCAGGTTGTATGTAGTCTGTTTGGTGTTTCGAACATATCAACAATGGGGGGTGGAAGGGGCTCATATTCTTTATTTGAGGTGGGATTTATTACTCGAACTAGTTAAATGAGAGAAATAAGTGGAAGATCAGGTTATTTTGAGTATTAAAAATAAAAAGAGAATTAGATATGAAAATTTCTAAAATTTTTGCAAAATTGCAATTCTGATTTTTATATAAATTGGTCCATTCAAAACACCCACCTCACACAACGAACCCAATAAATGAGAGGCATGCATCTCATGAATCTAATATCTAGAAGAGGTAGAATTTTCTACAACGGATGTTGATGTGACATGTAGACTTTGACATGTTAATGTCACGAATTGTAACACGGCTATAATAAGGTAAGCTTATTTTTCTTTCCACGGTCTATATAAGGGCTCCACTATAACGAAATTGTCATCATGCAACAAAGACTAATTTTATTCCTAAAAAAAAAATTAAGAAATTTTGGGGTGTAAATCTATTGGAAAAAATTCGATTGCCTGCATCTTATTCAGAAAATATAAGTTTCGGAATTAAATTTTTTGCATATGTTCAGTGGGAGGTTCATGAGAATGGTTTCTATTCACACGGATTACAGAACTTCTTGCTTTGCACACAAAAAAAATAGAAGCATTTTTTTCATATATAAAAAGGGATTCGATTCAACATATGCAAAAAAAAAGAATACACATATGTTATTATGATATTTTGCTCAGTTTCATTGTTTTTTCTAAAAATTATTTATGATTTTTTTTCATTATTGTTTTTTGCAATTAGCACTAGAACATTTGAGAGAAACCAGTGCAATTATAGCGATACTATTTTACATAGTACAGTATTTTGTGACGAAATTTGATATATTAGAACTAAAGAATAATCTTTAGTCATATTATTTTATTTGTAGGTTAGTGATTTGATATTATTTCATAGTAATTTAACGGTGTAATCATGTTTGAATGTTCATTTTAGCATCCAGCATCAATTCCATATCCGTATCTGATAATATTATATCCTGATAATCGGAATCATATTGATAGCCTAATATTATCCTTATTCAGTTATTTGTATCCACATTTGAAATATGTTTCTGTTTTAATTTCTAAAAAAAGAAATGTGGTTGTCTTTCTCTTTCCAATGTTTCCATACATATTATAATAAAAAAATATCCTTTTTAACTGATTAGCTTAGCATATTATATATAACTTAAAATCACTCCTGTCTCTTACAGAAGCAATTATAAACCAATAATTAAACAAAAATCAAATCTCAATTCATTTTTTTTCAATAACCATAACCACGTCACATAAGAAAACAACAAAACAAAAATATATGAAATAAAATCATTTTACCTTACTTGGTATTTGTCTCTGGTAAAAAACCGAATTCCGGCGAAACTCCGGTTGGTAACCCGGCAAAGTATGCACATAAATTGAGAAAAGACCATTATTCCCCTTAAAGAACTTCTCCCAAAGTGGATGAAGTGGCAAAGGACCTCTTGTCAAAAACATGAAAGCCACCTTTGGTTTTCTCTCAAATGGATATCCCTTAATTTCTGGTACAAACGAAGCTTGCCAGAATAATTGTTCGTCCGTCATGCCGTGCGTTAGATTTGAAGGAGGCTCGATCCAATAGCTGAGATTAATCGGTTCATTTTGTTGGTCGGAAGATTGGTTGAATTGACTACGAGTTTGAATCATGATTGATTGAAAATCGAAGTAGCGAGTTGTTAAGAGGATGAGAATTACGAAACCAAAGCCGAAAATCACGAAGAGGAACAGGAATTTTAGGGCTTTTGAGGGGAGATTTTTGGATTGAGTTTGGATTTTTTGAGCTTCATCTTTTCCTTCTTCCAGAGATAAAATCCTTGGTTGCATCTTGAATTGAAGAGAGAAGATCAAATTTTTTTAATTTCCCTTTTTCATTCTTCTTCTTTTTAATCTTTTTGGTTAAATTAAATAGTATACAAAGGGAAGATATATCAGAGTATCTGCTTTGGGAGAAACAAAACCTTGTATTGGCCTTTTGTGGTTTTATTTGTAAGAATTTTGAGTTTACTCTAAAATAGCCAGGTAGAATGACTAGAAAACTTCAATTTAATTTATTAATAAAGAAAATTAAATATTTAATATTTAATTACACTTTTCCAAAAGAGGAAAGAAAAATAAATCATTAAATTTGTTTCTGTAACCTACGCTTATGTCTAACTGGTATCAAATAAGTTCATTTGGATTTATGTCATTTTAATTTACAAATTAACTCCGGATTTTAACATGATTGTACATGAAAAATTGTAGAGCAGTTGAATTGATTGAATTTTAAATATTAAAAGAATATTTTTTTTTGTGAGGGGTATAATACTTGTGAGTCCATATCCTTGACTTACGAGTTCATATCCGCTGTATCAATATGTATTTGTGATATGTGTAATGACTAATGAGTCTATCATCATTTCTTACTCAAAAGACAAAATACCAAAACTAATCTCAGTCAAGATTCTAAAAATCGGAATCTGAACCGGAGTCAATCTCTTGCGATAGCAATATAAAATTGGCTGAATCGGATCGGAATTAGTCGAATTGAATGAAGAATCGGACCAATTATATAAAAATATTTTTTTATATACTTGTGAGAATCGGGTATCAAACGGATCAGAACTTCCCAATTCCGACGAATCGGCTGAATCGGATTCGGAATCAGCGATTCTCAAAACCATGATCTCAGTAAATTCTAAAAAAAAATGCAACAATAACTCTCTGAATCCAAATATATAGCAGGCGTGAGCCATATTAGTTTTTTTTAAGTCAAATTAATTGAGATCTCAGTCGTAAAGTGACATACATATATATGGCATTATTTAAAAAATAAAAAAAAATCCAATCATCCATAATACTTCCATATCAACTATTTGTACTTTTTTCTACTATAAAAAAGAATCAGAAGATGAAAAATCATACATGTAGTAGTCAAGATGATTGAGCATTTCGTGTTGGCAGTAATATTTATTATTGGTTTTCGTATTGCTTTGCGGCGGCAACGGACCCGCACCATATCCGGAACCATATCGTACTGCTTATTTTTGTACTGCTTTTGTGATTATGGGCAATCACTTTCAAAAAAACTTACTTTCTCTTGTTTTTGTACTACATAAAATTTATGAAATTCAAATTATTTGCTATAGGTGTACATATATATACTTTGCTTATTGGTTACTTCTTTTTTCATTACGTTTTCTAAATTTTGTTCTCTTTTCCGTTATTATGAACAATGAATAGGTCCTGACTGGAGAATCAAGACGGAGGTTCATCCCCATCGTTCATATACCCTCAAAATCCGCCTTCCCTCCTCCAGAAAGTGAGAAAAATTATATATTTTTTTTCATTCCAATTTGTAACTAATATTTATTATTTGAGATATAGCATCAAATTTCTGTAATGCAGGACGTCGTTAAGGATCATTGGAATATTGTTGCTGCAAATACATAAATTAGAGTCTGGAGGATAAGTTCAGAGTAGAATTTGAGGTCATTATTAGTCGCGTATGTTCTATGCTAGTCGAGTATTTTTTTTTTGAGCTATTTTAGTCGAGTTTGTTATGTCAGTAACAACTTGTTGAGTTTAAAACTTCAATATTATCTTTTTCAGTAAGACGTAATACTATTATATTTTAATTATGGGACCTGATGCTCCCGTCATGCAGCAAGACACTATATAGCAGCGATAAACAGTATGTAAATTAAACAAATAGTATATAAAATTTATTTTTTTAAAGTCTGTAAAATAATGAAAACAGTATATAGAAAAGAAAAAATATATTGAAAAACGTAAGGACAATATACGGTCGTGTTTTTGGGCGTACTCAATCCCGTCGCTTTGGATTTTTTTTTTTGTGTGAAATGCTGGATAGATTTTAATTATTTTTCATTTGTTGTACGAGCAATAGAGTTACCAATATATTCAAGCAATACAAGATTTAAAATTAGTTTACAATATAATAATACAAATAAATGTATCTTAATTATGTATCAAGATTCGTTCCAATAAAAAAATCAAACAAGATTCATTTATTAGAAACAAATACTAAATGTATTGGACTTTTTGCAATTTGCATGCCTGACATTTATAATCTTTTTTTTTAAAATAAGTGTTGCATTCAATAAAAAATAAGATAAAATAAGTGTTGCTGTTGCATTATTGCAAATATTATCAATGCAACTATTAAGACATTTGATCTCAAGAAAAAAAACGACATTTGAGTTTTATAAAAGTTTCGGGTTGAGTTTTCCAAATGTTTGCATTGCATTTATAAGCCTAACAACAATCTAAAAAATTTCAAGCTAACCTTCAAAAAAAAAAAAAAATCTAAATAATATATTGGTACAACGGTTATATATCCTCAATTTATATTAATGATATACGACTCTAAAATCATATTAAAATAGCAGAAAATAAAAGAATTAGGTATCTATATATTATAAAAATCACGTATCTATAAATATTTATTACATTAAATCTTATTACATTAAATCTTTCGAAATTATGATGTCGTTCAACCTGATGTCCCGCCTAATAACTGAACCTGAAATCTGATGAAAGGGAAAGGGGGTGAGTCGAAACTCAGTAGGGGTATGTTTCGCATACGTTAAAAATAATATCAATTTTAGTAAATAAATATTTGAATAAATCGTAATATATATAAATATATTGAAAATCCTTTTATATTGGGATATCGACTTCTCATTTCACTTTCACACACCCACATTAGATGATGCTCCGTGGCATCGAGTACGAACACAGATACAAGTTTTTCCGAGCTCGTTATTTGGTGATTCGGCGGCCCTAGCTTCTACCTACTAAGTACGGCCTATCACCTATCACAAATCAGCGGCCTTGGCTTCCACCTACTAAGTACGGCTGTAGTGACCTTAACTATATTTCACTTATCGCACAAATCACATCTTATCCCATAAAATATATATTTCTTGAAATATTTTATATAATCCATAAAATTTTTTATATTTTCTCAAAACTATTATATATTATTCTCAAATTTTCTATTTTCATAAATAATAAAATATTTATTACGAGCAATATAACCTCTAATAAAATATAATTTATATTATTAATATCTATATATATCAAAATCGTTTTTTTGAATTGTAGCTATATATATATCAAAATAGTTAAAAAAACCGTAAAAGTATTTGAGAGAATAAATCCTTACCTTGAAAGAAACCTTGACATGACTAATGACGCTTCGAAACTTCCGATCATAACTATCATCTTGAATTAACTCACATCACCGATACTAATATCTCATATTCTTCTTGTTGGAATTTCATCATTTATTTATTTTATTGGAGAAATTAGAGAGGGAGAGAAAAATGACATGAATGAAAGAATGAGGGGGAGAGAGAGAATAAGGGGTAGGAGTAGTTATATATCCTACTTGCACCCCTTCATTTTACAATCTTATTTTATCTCCTACTTGCACCAAATTATTTTAGAATCTTATCTTATCTCCTACTTGCACCTATTCATTTTATAATATTTTTATTTTATTTATTTATTTTATTATACACCCTTTGAAATATAACTACACAACCTTTTACATATAACTTCATACAACTTTTCACATATAATTACCTACAACTAATTAATTAAATATTATTTTTATTATTTTTATAAAAACTATTTTTTAGTATTTATAATTTATCCCCTAACATCTAAACTATTATGAAAATACCCTTAATAAAAATTCGGGTTATAACAGGCACAGAACAATGTCAATAGAAAATTTCAAAACTTTAACAAGAGAAGTTAGAATATATTAAGTATTTTTGAGGCTATCAGCAACTGCAAGCATACTAATTTCATTGCATATTAAATACTATGTTATTAACTTATTACACATTAGAACTATATTAACCAGTTTCAAATTTATAATCTCATACATGAATTTTTTTGAAAATCTTCGAAAATCTCATACATGAAAATCAAGAATTCGCAAAGATTATTAATCAAATTTCTTCTCTAGGAACTATTTCTTTTTAATTTTTAGAGAGATGAACTTTGAAGGAAATTATTTCATTTTGGTCCTTCAAAAGTTCAAATAAGTAAACATCACCTTCTTGCAAATTATTTTCAATTACGAAAGATTTCCAAACATTTGAACGAATTTGTGATCTATTTTGTGTATGGACATACATGGCTTCCCAAGGTCTTCCGTTGTAGTGAAGTACCACTTTTTGGGTTTTTCTCTGAAGATATGTTGCTGAAAAATTGGTAGGTACACCCTGCAATGCAAATTTAAGTAAACAGTTACCTATTAGTGTAAAATCATTTTTCTACTTAAACAACTATAATTGGAATAGACATGCAACACTTATATGCTACTTAAACACGTCTCGTTTACTATTCTTTCTTTTAACAGAACTATACTTGACTTATTTTAAATATTGATTATGTTAGGAAATACATATCTGTAAAGTTTTTGGAATAGACACATGAACTTACAAGCACGAAACTTCGTTGGAATCCAATACAGGAAGGATTAACAACACCCACAAAATAAGGGTTTCCTGGTTGAACCTCTTGAGCCAACCTCAAAGCCTCGTTCTTTTCTGTGTTTGTCATCTGTAGCTTTCTCGCAACGTACATAAAAGGGGGCTCGCTCTTAGTCACTTCACAATTATTTCCGTCCTTTCGATTTTTTGAAGTCCCTGCGCCTTTTTCTGTGCAATTATCGTTTCAATTAAACAATATTTAGTGGTTATAAATACAACTATAATGAGTGATAAGATGAAATCATAAAAATTTTAGTGAATAAACATACTTGGCCGTTGTCTTGGCTTCTCATCAGATGTAGCAGATTGTTCAGTGTGATTTTCAGAATCGCTCGAGGACCCAGATGAAAGATTCTCATATTGGCATATATTACGCGTAGGTCCATTAACGTTTTGCAAATCAGTCCACTTTTCCTCCACGAAAAATGAAGAAATCCTTTCGCACCCATTTGGTCGAAGTATTTGGACTTGAAAAGAAGAACTGCCATTGTAATTGAAGATTAAAATGTCATTTTCCTTTATGTCATTAGCAAGTACGAACTCTTTCCATCCAAATTGAAGTATGAATTTTTCAGCTTGTTTGGCAGCTCCAACTTGCCATATGTTACCACTAGGCCCCTTTAGTTTGACCATTTCGCGGATTTGGCCTCCAAAATTTGCAGTGAATTTCGGAGGAATGATCTGTGAAGAACAAAAATTAAGTTTACCATAAACAAAAGTATTCTTAATTAGACCTGCCCAAATTGACTACAATAGCCTGCAACAATGATATTTCAAATAGAACCTTGATATATACTACCTTATGTTTAATACACGTGTTAAATGATATATCCTTTAACACATTAAGTGTTAGATGAGATTCCGTTTAACACTTCATGATATACACAAAGGATACATCGGGGACAATTTAAATAGATCAATTAGAATTGTCCTTTCAAATAAGTATCCCAGCACCAACACAAAAAATGAATAAATAGATAAAACTATAAGCATGTGATGGAAACAGGGCCGGCTTCACTCTTAGATCAGTGAGACTCAGGTCTAGGGTTCAAAATTTTGAGGAGTCCAAAATATATTTTATTTTTTATGTAAATGTATATGTGTTAAAAAAATTAAAAATATCCCAACATTTGATAAACCATAATTTCGAGAGGTCCAAAATATACTTTATTTTCTATATAAATATAATATGAGACTTGATATATCACGACGGTAAATATCCGTCGTTGCAGCACGGTAGTATATAAAAACTGAAAAAATATATAAACTGAAAACAAACAGTATATAAAAATTCATTCGTTAAAACAATATATATTTTCAAATTTTAAAAACATTATATAGCGTAATAGAAACGCGAGAAAAATAATATACTGTCGCTACGGCGTCGTTACCGCCCCCGTCGTGATTTCTGATTTCCCATATAATATATGTTAAAAGAATATAAAAATAGCTCAACATTTGATATGTCTAGGAAATACAACCCCCTCAATTTCATCTTTCACCAAACAAAGGTCACTTTTCCCAAATCGTAAGAAAAACTGAGAAAAATGAAGTAACTCGCGGCTCCACGTCGACCGTTGGCCTGCGTACGATGTTGTCTTGACCGTTCAATCACCAGTCATATCTCGCCTCTTTTCTTCTCCTCAAATTCAGTTAATTTGGAGGTGTTGATTCAAAAAATTCAGTGGTATTTTACTATCTTCTAATTGAAAATATTTTTATTTTTTACATATGAAATTAAGTTGTCAATTGATTATTGAAAATTAGTGGAAAATAATATTCTGTTGGTTACTATGGTTAATTGATTTGAGTTAATTATTAGAAATTCGTATTATTGGAGAATTAGACTTATTTGAATTATTGGGTTGATTATTAGTAAAATTAGAAAGTTAGGTATTTGAAATTTGTAATCAAAATATAATATGAAAAATTTTATATTATATTTTTTTTATAGTAAAATGATATATATATATATATATATATATATATATATATATATATTGAATTTTTTATTTGAATATTTAATTTTTTTTTATTTTGGGGGTCTTTTTTCTAAATAGATCTATGACTCTTGAAAACCTGGGGCTGGCAGTGGATGGAAAATATACATGTTATTTTGTTTCACTGTTCCACATGAAAAAAAATGTACTCATGGAAGGATAAACAACATATGAAGAAAGTTTAAGATGTTTCTGTTTTCCAATGTCAATACTATTTGGCTAACAGTAACAGTGACAGATTTACTTAAATCTCATTTCTTTTACTTTTTTTTTGAAAAATACTAAGTCACAAACCTTCAATTTATTGACAATCAAGAAAAAGAAACGAAATGTTTCTTTCCCTTCCTTTGTCTCACTCCTTCAGAAAACACAAAGAAGAGAAACAAAAAAGAACTAAGGAAAACAGAGGACAAGGGTTTAAGGTTTGGATGTGGGCTAAATTTGACTACATAAGCACAGGTATTTTCTTAATTCTTCCTTTTGCTTCATTATACCTCCAAATTTTTTTGCCAATGGACAAAGATAGAAGGAAAAATATAAAAAAAAGAACAGAACGAAAAGAGAGCTTGCCATGTGATCCATGAAAGAAGCATTCATTTCATTGTAGAAGCTTGCGTCTATTGGGTTCCTCATTTCGGTTTCTCCTTTTTTTTTTCTGCTTCTTTGGTAGGTGTCTCTTGAACTCTCTTTCTACTCAGAAGTAAATAATCATAATCAGAAGTGAATAAGAATAATCATGATGACCACATGTGAACTTGTTGTCCTTTCACCCAATAACTCTTAGCACTATATTGATTGAATTTCCTTAAACATCAACCTGCGTGAACAAGTTCAAATAAAGTATGTCTTGCACAAATGAAATGTCAGATTCATCAAAAAAAAATTAAATATCACGAAAAAATGGCAAAAATTGTTCAAAACACCTAACTTTTCAGATATTTTTCAAAAACTCCCTCATTTTTAATTTATATCAAAACCACGACAATGTACAATGAATTCATTAAAACTGCAGGCCTTTAGATTAACATTTATTATTAACTTCACCCAATAAGAGAAAACACATATTAAGAATATAAGGCCCAATAGTTAATTATTAAAACCAGCCCGAACCTACGGAAATATCCAACAATTACATATATTTTTTGCACTTTAGACCCTTCAACCTTCAAAATTTGATTCGCTACATTCACATAAAATCTAGATAATGACATTTAATCGTTACACTTCAACGGAAAATGCTCATTAACATTGTTTTCTTCATTACAAATCCACATTCAAACGCATGCGTTTTAAGATGAAAAACAAAAAATCGGCCATATCACATCAAATATGAAGTCCAAGATACAAACATCTCACCACTATTTAACAGAACACACATTTATAACAAAAGGCATTTAAAACACACATTTCACCATTTAATAGACACATAATTATAACAATTTAATACAAATTTACTGCACAAATGCAAACAATACCAAAAGGCATTGTATGCTTATTAATTTTTTTTTTTTTTTGAAAATTAATCCTCAAGTTTAACCTAACTTGAGAGTTTGCAGTTTATATTGAATGAAATAAAATAAAGTTCATTATAAGAGTAATAAAGATTGCCAAGAGAATTGACAATTTATTATATGCTTATTAATAACAACAACAAATACACAACAAAAGATACATATTGTAAACAAATAATAAATCCATACTCATGGTAGTTTTAAGTGACTAATTAGTAGCTGAGAGCTGAGCTTGAAGCCAGTCCACAGTTTTCTTGTCCAATTGAAATGCCTTAGCGAGTACATCATCTGAAATAGGCGGGTTTGATCCGAAGACTGCATTAGCAATAGTGATCAACCCAGGATTTTGACTGCTTAGACCAGCAATGGCAAAAGCAGGAACAGGTCCGATATTGAATTGGAAATGGATGAGTCCTTCGGGGAAAACAAACACATCACCCTTGTTCAACACTTTAGCGAAAAGTGTATTGTTAGGGCTTGAAGTAACAAATCCGACATAGAGAGTGCCTTCAACAACTGTCAGGATTTCAGTTGCTCTTGGATGCGTGTGAGGAGGGTTAAGGCCGCCGTAGGGAGCAAAGTCTAGACGAGCAATGGAAATACCAAGGGTATTGAGACCGGCAATTTTATTAACATTGACAACATTAACACTTGATCCGATTTTGATTGAGGTGTTTCCGGCCTTGTCAAGTCCTTCAAAGAAGAAATCTTCGGGCTTTACGATAGCCGGATCCTTACAAACAAATCCATTAACTAACACTGCATTAAAAACAAATTTCATGTTAATATTTCAGTTGTATAATGCATGTGACCCATAGTCTAGTTGGTACAGTACGGTGCATGTGTAACAATAGTTCATGGGTTCAAACGTCATTTTCATTTTTCTTTCTTTATGTAATTAAATATGCAACAATTGTTGATTTAAGAAAAAAACAACATTCTTACCTGCATAAAATACACATTATATGTATATAAATAAATGAAACAAAGAGTACTGTATATACCCTGAGAGGTGTTGTCAGCAACACAGAAGTCCTGAAGGGGGCTAGGGTCGGAGGCAAATGCCTGTGAAGAAGCAAAGACAAGGAGAGCTAGGAGAAGCACGGTTTGCGGAGCCATCTCAGTAAGTGTTTCTCTTGTTGTGTATCAATTGAAAGTTGTTTTGAGTGGATGTTATGGTTCAATGGCATGGGATTTGATGGATATATATACATAGTGTAGTTAGGGCTTTGAAGCGATCAATTCTTGTAGGAAAAAAAGAGGGTGGCTAGTTCATTTTTGGTGATGGTTTGAAAGGTTCCTGTAATTACTTTTGAAAATATCCTACTTCCAGTTTATATAGACAAGTAATAAAGAGTTATAGTAGCAAACTTGTACTACTTGTACAGGTTTATTTAGCTTTAGATTATTTACAAGGGAAAAAATAGTCAATGTTTGATGCAGACCTAATCTTACTTGCTAGAAGAAAAATATAAGAGTCTATTTCTACAAGATTATCATGGGACCAGGTCAATTGATTACATTGATAACAGTCAACAAATGAAACCAATCTTACCCAATAATTAGTTAATTACGGAAACTTTCAACATGTTCTATCTTTATTAATATAGTCTATTTTATTTATTCAATCGTTTTTATGAAGTTCGGTTTCATTTAGCGTACTAGTGTATTATGTGCAAATATCTCAATGAACATGTTTTTAGTACAAGTGGTAAATGAGCAGGTAGCGGTCGAGCTTGGATATGGTTGTTTTTGGTTTCAAAAAATAAGTTACGAAGCATTTTGAAAAGTCAAACATTCCACTTCAAAAGACAGCCTTCTAACATGATACCATAAAAAAAAAATACTCCGAATCGAAAAAGTTTTAAGTTTAACTTATTTTAATTTCTGGAGAGATGAACTTTGAAGGAAATTATTTCATTTTGGTCCTTCAAAAGTTCACATAAGTAAATATCACCTTCTTGCAGATTATTTTCAATTACGAAAGATTTCCTGCCATCTGAACCAACTAATGTCGACTTCTCTTTTTTAAATACCATTTAAAAAAAAAAAATTCAACAGTTGCCATTGGTTTGAAAATAATGAAATATCTACCATTTCCGCCACTTGTAGTGGCGGAACACATTCTGTTGAATTGGTCATATTCCTATTGAGATTACTATGATAAGTGCTCTGCAGGAGCGGTGGAGACCGGAGACGCATACTTTCCACATGCCACATGGGGAAATGACCATCACGTTGGATGATGTGTCATGTTTGTTGGGGATGCGGGTTGATGGCGAGGTACTGTGTTTGGATACCCGAGACATCAGCTGGGTAGATAAAGTGACGGAATTGCTCGGAAAAACCCCACCGGCAGATATGTTCAGAGGTGGCAGAAGAAAAAGCAGAATTTTAGTGTAAAAGAAATGGTTCATGGAGAATTTTTCTAATTTGGAAAATGACGCCCCCCTCTTAAGGGTGCAACAGTACTGTCGAGCTTATATGATAGCATTCTTCACTGACATTTTGTTTACCGACACGAATGGGGATTCAAATTCCCTCATGCCATTAGTATTTTTAGAAAATATGAAATATTTGCACGAGTGGGCATTTGGGAGTGTGATTCTCGGTTATCTGTATCGAGAGCTGTGTAAAAGTACTGGTCCAAGTCGGAAAAATATGGGGGGTTGCGTGTTATTATTACAATTATGGGCATGGATGCATTTTCCTTCTCTTCGGCCGGATGTTAGGGTGACCCCCGAAAGATTGAATATGTACGAAAATCCGGATTATAACGATATGGTTGGAATGTTGTTCATTGGTGCAACTAGGAGAGACGATAGGGCGTACACTCATTTGTTGTCACGTCGGGACTTGTTCGACAGTCAACCAGCAGATGTCATTGGAGAAGCTGAATGAATTTAGCGGGGGAGATGAATGGGATGTACTGAATATGACAGAGGGAGGAGAAGAAGGAGGAGAAGAAGGAGGAGAAGAGAGAGGTGGAGAAGTCGTCAGTCAACTCACACAGACTCAGGCTCCTCAGATGATGACTCGAGCGGCCTGGAAGAAGAGAGCAGCCGAGAGACGTTAGGGTTTATTATTAAGAAATTTTAAATCGTGTTAGGGTTTATTATTCTTATATTTGGATATGTTAGTTTATTGTGATTGTTACTTAGATATTTTAATTATTTTAGGGTTTATATTTTTTTTAGGGTTTTACAAGGCTGTTCCGCCACTATTATTGGCGGAACAAGTTAAATTTCAGTCTTTTCAGTGGCGGAACAAGTGAAATTTCAGTTTTTCAACAGAATAACCAAGAATCAAACATCAAAAATAAAATTATTAAATAAAACAACGAGAAGCTATAAGTTAATAAAAAAAATTATAACAAACTACAGGTTCCTAAATAAAATAAAATAAACTAAGATCCAGTGTATTGGTCTCGACCTCTTCGAGTGCACTTTGATTTAGTGTGTCCGGGTAATTTGCAAACGCTGCAATTATTTCGACGACTCTCTTTGTTCATGATGTCCATACTATTGTGGAATCGTTTCTCTTGTCTTCTACCACGTTTCATTCTTCCGTTCGTGTTTTTTCTTACAAGTTTATCATCAGGAATCAACGTAATATTGCAAACTTCGTTTCGTGGCACCCAATGAGCTTTGTCCTTTACAGGATAGAAACTCATTTCGTATGTTCACCTCAGGTTATCCAATGAATAACATTTATTAATAAAATGCTCGTGCGATACCCTTTTGTGCATGCAAACTGCTATGATGTGTGAACACGGGTAATGATATATCTGGGATTTCTGGCACATGTAATTACTTTCGTTGAAATTCACTTCCCAAATCTTTCCGCCTCTTCCCATACCACTACTCGTATGTTGAGGGACTGTTTGTACCTGATAGATTCCTCTGTTAAAATCTTAATAAGTGACTGTATGCGAAGCAACTTTATTGGTCCTTTTCTCCAATTTTGCCCTCAAATTAGTATCCGGCCACCTATTTTGCGTGTTAATAGCATTCTCTCCATATTTCACATGATATGCATTGAGTTTATAAAAAGTCGCCATCACAATTGCCGTAACAGGCAGATTTCTTATTCCTAAGAAAACAAAATTCATTATTTCGGCATTATTACTAGTGGTTTCGCCCCACCAACGACCTTCCTCATCGTACGCCAGAGCCCATTTATTTTTCTCCAATGGCGCTAACCACTTCGTTGCCTATTTTTAATTAGCCTCTCAATTTTTTCCCACATTTTTTTAAATTTATATTTGTTGTGCGCTCGAACTAATGGTGTTAGCAACTGAGATACTGCTTTGTTGTTTATGTGGCTACTCAAATTTGCTTCCAAATGACGCGAGCAATAACGATGATACCCGTAACGTTCCTTCCATTTTTCACCCCTCATTGCATTTATTATTCTTGCATGCCTATCCGAAATAATACACAAACCATTGTGATTGCCGAGTACATTATCCAAACACTTAAAAAACCATTCCCACGTCTCATTTTTCTCCCTCTCAACCAAAGCAAAAGCTACAGGAAATAACTGACCATTTGGGTCTTTAGGGATTGCCGTCAGTAAGGTTCCTTCATATTTTCTGGTTAGAAATGTACCATCTACTGTTAAAATAGGTTTGCAAAATTTAAAACCATAAAGTGATGGACCAAATGCCCAAAATAGTCCTTCAAATTCAGTCTCACCATTACTATTTATAGCACCAAGTTTAAATGAGTAACGAGTACCGTCATTTGCTGCATTTATTGCTGCCATATATTCAGGGAGCAAATTATAAGCATCTTTCCAACCTCCGAATAAGAATCTTAGCGCGTGTTGCTTCGCATGCCAAACCTTCCAGTATGATATGGTATATTCATACTTCATTTTAATGGTTTATATTATTGTTTAGGTAAATTTATGTCTATTCCGCCACTAGTAGTGGCGGAACAGGTAAAATTTCACCTGTTCCGCCACTACTAGTGGTGGAACGGACATAAATTTACCTGTTCCGCCACTGCTCATGGCGGAACAAGGTATTATTTTTTGCATTCCTCCAGTCATGTGTCATATTGTTAATTATTATTATTATTTTGGATATGATATAACCATGAATATGATACTATTAATGGTAACTTATTAATATGATATTCTATTGATGAACTAGACAGAATAGTATGAATGTAATAGAAAATATTAAAATTTTCATGATACAATTATTAGTATTATATTCCATTATGTATATGATAGAATTATGAATTGGGTATAATATTAGGATATGCTAAATTATGAATATGACACAAATATTTTTATGGTACTATTGTTGATATAATAATACAATACAATTATCAACATGATATAATATTGTAAATAAAATGCTATTATTAATATGATAAAACATTATCTATATAATTATAATATGATAGAATAATAAATATGACACAACTATGAATATGAAATATTATGGCTATAAAATGAAATTTAATGTCTCAATCTTATGGGTCCAGATTGAAAGATGAATGGTTGTAAGATGAAATTTAATGCCTCAAGCGTCTAGATTGAAAGATGAAACATCCCTGATCTGGCCCCTTCTTCTACATCCTCTTCTCTAACTTAGCCCCCCTTCATCTCTCTTTCTAAACCCGATACCCTCCCAAATCCTCTTCCTCTCCAGCTTAGCGATCCTTCATCTATCTCGTTCTGAACCTAGCGAGTCCAAATCCAACCCCGTTATCTTCTCTCCTTCCATTCGAGAGATTCAAAGCTAGAGACGTGACTCGCCTTCGAGGTCTCTCCATTCCCCGAGATCTCTTCATGATTCCCAACCTCGTTGGCCAGGTATTATCTTCTCTACCTCTTTGATTTCTAGGGTTTCATTTCAGATTTATGGTTTCAATTAATTATTTTGGATGTTGATTGTACATTTCCATCCATAATTAGGGCTTCCGAATTTGTTCATTTGTCCTGACTTTGCCCATAGTTCTCTCATATTTGGTCAAATTCCTTCTCTCTTTAATTTTAGGCAATGAAATTTTACCTACAATTTTAAATATTATAGATTTAATGGACAAGAGTTGGATACACCTCCGTGACAGATTCTCCGAGCAATATCGGGCTGGACTTCGAGGATTTATGCAATTCGCTACTGCCAACAGCAGTAATGAAATGATTCGTTGTCCATGCCGAGGTTGCTTGAATGTGCTATTAAAATTGCCAAGTGAGGTTTGGAATCATGTCTTAAAAAAAGGATTTGAAATTTCTTATACTCGTTGGATTTTTCATGGAGAAAACTCGGATAATCATGAGGACTTACTTGGTCATGATAGTAGGGTTGGTAATGTTATACGTAATTTGAATGAGAGAACTTATACACAAGAAATATTAGAAGATTTGGATAGAGGTGTACATATATATCAAGATTCAAAAATTACAAATGATGGTTCAGGAAATGTTAGGGATGATGAGAGAGATAGATCCAATAGGTCTCAAAATATTGGGGATGATGAGACAGATAGATTCAATGGATCTGAAAATAGAGTGGATGGTGAAGGAGATAAATTTAGTAGATTATTAAAGGGCACTCAACGTCCATTATATCCAGGATGTACAACTTCTTTATTAACGTTTCTTATTAATTCGTTACATTCTAAAGTTCTAAATAACTTTAGTATAAAAGCATTTAACATGAACCTTCCTATCACTAGAAATATTTTACCAAAAGACCATCTTCTTCCTACTTCATATTATAAGTGTATGAAAGTTTTAAGCAGTCTTGGATTAGGTTGTGAACTTATTGATGCATGCAAGTATGATTGTGTGCTATTTCGAAAAGAATTTAAAAACTGTGATAAGTGTCCGGAATGTAATAAGTCAAGGTGGAGAGTTAATGATGGAGTGGGTAAAAAAATTGCACATAAAACTTTGCGATACTTTCCATTAAAACTGAGATTACAACAGTTGTTTATGGGTAGAAAAACTTCCGTAGATATGCAATGGCATAAAAATAACGAAAACACGGACGCTAATGTTTTAAGACATCCAGCTGATTCTGAAGCTTGGATGGATTTTGATAGACAATACCCTTCATTTTCTCTTGATCCTTGCAATGTATGACTTGGATTAGCAACGGATGGTTTTAATCCATTTGGCAATACCAATTATAGCATGTGGCCAGTCGTTCTTATTCCATATAATCTTCCGCCTTGGAAATGCATGAAAGAACCCTTTCTTTTTTTAACATTACTTATTCCCGGACCCAAATCACCTGGAAAAGATATTGATGTGTTTTTAAGGCCGCTAGTTGATGAACTAAAAGAATTATGGGAAGTTGGTATAAAGACTTATGATGAGGCTAAAGGAGAGAGCTTCCGCATGCGTGCAGCGGTTTTGTGGACAATACATGATTTCTCGGCTTACGGTGATACATCGGGATATGTTACAAAAGGATACAAAGCATGTCCTGAATGTATGGATAATACTTACTCCCAAAGATTAAGGAATTAAATTTGCTATATGGGACATAGGAGGTATTTAGATAAGAATCATTGTTGGAGAAAAAATATGAAATTTAACGGTAAACACGAGCATCGTCGAAACCGATTGTGTTGTCGACGGAAAAATTATTAACTCAATTAGAACCCTACAAAAACACTAAATTTGGAGAACACCCAATGAATAAAAAACGGAAACGTGGTCCTACAGAACCAAACTGGACTAAAAAGAGTATTTTATTCGAGTTACCTTATTGGCATAAACTAAAATTGCGTCATAATCTTGATGTTATGCACACAGAAAAAAATATTTGTGATAACATATTATCAACTTTGTTAAATATAGAAGGGAAAATAAAGATACCTTTAAGGCCCGTTTAGATTTAGAAGATATGAAAATAAGAAAGGAGTTGCATTTGCAACAAGAAGGTAAACTTAAACCTCCCGCTCGTTACACATTATCACAATCGAAGAAACAAAAATTTTGTGGGTTCCTTCGGTCAATAAAATTTCCTGATGGATACACGGCAAATATTTCAAAATGTGTTAACACGAAGGATGGCAATGTATATGGGTTGAAGAGTCATGATTACCATGTTCTTGTACAAAAGATGCTCCCAATTGGAATGCAGGGGTTCTTTGAAATTGGATGTATTGGAAGAATTGGAAAATAAAATTGTGATTATTCTTTGCAAACTAGAGATGATCTTTCCACCCGCATTTTTTGATGTAATGATACACTTAGCAGTTCACTTACCGCGCGAGGCAAAACTTGGAGGACTGGTACAATATAGGTGGATGTATCCTATTGAAAGATTAGATTTTAATAACTTCTAATAATATGAACTTATAACTGATTTTATTATAGTAACTTCTAATTTTTTTTTCCAATATGTAGGTATCTTGGTAGTTTAAAAAGGAAAGTGAGAAACAAAGCTCGCCCGGAAGGTTCCATAGCAGAGTCGTATATTGCTAATGAGTGTTTAAATTTTTGTTCTATGTATATGGATGGAGTAGAGACTCGATTGAATAGAGTGCAACGAAATAATGATATCGGTCCGCAACCTAGAGGAAAATTATCAATATTCTCACCAAATGTTCGTTTATTCGGCCACGTAGATTATGTTACATTAAGTATGAAAGATTTCAACTCAATCCGATGGTATATTTTAAACAATTGTGAGGAGTTAAAACCATATATGGAGTAAGTTCTCATATTTTATATTTTTTAAGTTGTACTATAAATCATTTATATAAAATTAGTTTTTCTAAATTGGTAGTGAACATGAAGAAGTTCTTATGGGACAACAAAAAGTTCAATTTCCGTCATGGTTTGAAACTAAAGTAAGAATTATATTTGTTATATGATAAGTTTTTAATTTTACATGATCTTTTGGATAATAATTTTTTTTCTTAGATAAACCAAATTTGCCGTGTCGATTCTACGGATGTTACACAAGAGCTTTACTCTCTAGCGTTAGGTCATGATGTGCGAGTGAATTTTTATGCGGGATGCATTATAAATGGAGTTAAGTTTGTTAATGTGGAACGAGATAATCGCCGCACGACTCAAAATAGTGGTGTTTCTCTCAAAGGTGAATACAAAGGGAAATCAATTACTTATTATGGTGTCTTGGATACTGTGATAAGTTTAAAATTCCGCGGGAACTTTCAGGTAGTTTTATTTAAGTGTAGTTGGTTTGATCTTGAATGCAACAAGCCGGTATTTATAAATGAGGATTTCACTAGTATAAATATTAGTAAAAATTGGGAAGAAATGGATATTTTTGGTGTCGGTATTAGAGACCAATTTTGCGACAAAAATATGGTTGTTGAAAAATTTGCATCAGCGACCAATATTAAGTGTCGTTGCTAACCTTGTTGTATTCGCGACGAGTTAATCGTCGCTAATAAATTTATTCTTTCATGATATTTTTTTTTTGACTAAATTTTGGTCCCAAATAAAAGTATTATTTCATGATTTTAATTTTTTGGGACCAAATTTTCGTCGTTGTTAGTCATTGCTAGAGACCAAACAAATGTCTTTTGCGACGAAAATTTAGTTTCTATAAGCCTGTTATGGTACTCAATAGAGACCAATAATTAATATATAGCAACGAGTATATTGCTTTTTAACAACCAATACTTTGGTCGCAGTATATTATACTTTAGCGACAACCATACATCTTTGTCGCTAATTAGAATCAGAGACGGGGATGTGGCTACGAAGACTGCGACTAGTATTTTGGTCGCTGAAAATATTTAGTGCTACATGCCCCCCAAATTACTACCTAAAACAGAATCCAGATCAAGCTCAATTTTTAGTCACACAATCCTATTTCCAAATATTTTCTAAGCCAAATCTATATATAAAAATGCACCTCTTTCTCTCTCTAACATCCACCAATTCATACACCCATTCTCAAATCAATTATCACACTCATTTCTTCTTCCATTTTCCACCATTCTCATTTTTTTTCTTTTCCACCATTAATATCCACAAAACTTCAAACCTAAATTCTTGAGAGTAGAAAAAGAGAGTGTGAATTTTAAAAAGAGAGCACTGAATCTAGAAGGAGCAAGTGTGAAGATCAACCATGAAGAAGGAAAATTCGAGAAGATTGTCATCTTTAGGGTTTGATCTATTTTCTCTTTGTTTCTTTTATTTTCTTTCTTTTCTTGGATGAATAATATGACTAAAGGACTTGTAAATTTGGTGTTTGTGGACATGAGTGAGTAAATTTATAGTAGGGAAGACTTTTCATGTGACATTTGTTAATAAAACTTTAAATAAAAGTTGCATTTATTTTGATATTTGAAAAACTAAATTGTTACACTTTTTCATAACATTGCAAGTTAAGTTGTTTGGAAGAATGATTTAAATTGAAATAATTGTGAGAAGTGTTGAGGTTTGTTTGAGTAATAATAACTTGGAAAGGTTATTCTTTTATTCAAATAAGGATTTAAATCAGGTATTTGTGCTACTTAAAAATAGAAGTTTTTGAGTAAAATTAATATTTGAATTATTTGTTGATTAATTTGTGGAAATAAATTGATCAACCCTTGCTTTTAAATCTTAGTAATAATTGTTATGAATTTTGATGAAATATTGATATGTCATATGAATAGTCACCATTTCCCTACTTTTCTCTCTTTGAACTTTTAAAAACAAAATTTAATGCTATTATTTTCTCTTGCATTTTTTCTTTAAAAACAACAACAACAATATCTTGATCAACAACGTACACGTAATAAACACAAGATTAAAAGTTAAAAAATTTAATTCCTTGCTTCCTTAAGTTCGACACCTTAAATTCAATTTCCACATATATGTTTATGCATGAATTAGGGGACTTATATTTTTGTTGAGATTGTGAATCGAATAACGACACGATTTACGATTCTTACATTCTTCTAGCAAAGATTGGGTCTGCATCAAACATTGACTATATCTTGCCCATGTAAATAATCTAAAACTAAATAAATATGTACAAGTAGTACAAGTTTGCTACTATAACTCTTAATTACATTTTTTTTTCTTTTTTTCTAGTTATTTTTCTCATGAGTTATTTTTCTCTACATAAATATTCTCCTCATTATCCTAACACGTGTATATCTCCATATTTATTTAGTTGTTGGGTTCAAGTATCTCCAAAATTTCGACAATGGACAATAAACAAAAAGTGGAAATATGAAAAAAATAAAAGGAACAAGAAACAAAATAGCTTGCCATGTGATGCATGAAAGATGAATCCATTTCTTTGTAGAAGCTCACAGTTTCCATTTCCATTTCGATTTCTCCTTCCCCTTCTCTTTCTTATTTTTCTCTCTTTTTAATTCTGTCTTTGGTGAAATCATTCCAACAACTTCAGTTCTTCTGTGACGTATACATGACAATATGTGAAGTGACGTCACAAAACTTATATATAAAAATCTTATTTTTTTTGCAAAAGTTATTATTTGAGTACGTTTCAAAAAATAACTTGTATATGTAATATCATCATCATTTTAAATTCCAATAATAAAAAAAATATGAAATTATTATTTATAGAAATTTATATATAAAAATCTTTTTTTTTTTTTTGCAAAAGTTATTATTTGAGGATTTTTCAAATGTCTCTTCAACTTCTTGTCATAAAAAAAAATAATAAAATAAGTCTCGGATGACTTGCTAGTTATCCTCTTACGGGTTTAACTCTTTTCTAGAATAAAGTCCGTAGAGTCTTCGAAAAGATCAATTTTCTCAAAAGATGTCTAAAAATGTTATTTTCTCAATTTTGAAATATAATGTTTTTTGGATTTGTATACCGTTTTTCTATATATTATTCTGCTACAAAAAATGGTAATGCGGCACAAGATAAAAACTCAATATCTAAATAAGAACAATAATACAATAAACTAGGGGATGCTTCGTGTGTTGCGCAAAATCATACCACATAATTTAAAAAATAGATTCACGACAATTGTTACACATAAAATAAAATAAAAATATTTTTACACTAAAATATAATAAAAAAGTGATTAACTCAAGAAACAATACAAAAATGCATATTCATGTATAATGTCCAACCTTCATTCAACCCCATTTTCAGCTAAAGGAAATTTACAAAAAAACCTTAAAAAATAATATATTTATGATATTAAAAATTAAACTAAAATGTTGGTGTTAATATGTCGAAGCTCCCATTAAAACCGGTTTTATTACACAAAGAAAACTGTCGCACAAAAACTCAAAGCCTGAAATTCGTTTGTCTCTAGCGCTTCAAGAAATAAAGCTGTCATTTAGGCTTAATTCGTCCCCTAATTGTGCAAAACGGTTGTTGACGAACTTCCTTCCAGGATATATCGAGTTATAGTTGACGACAAAATGCACAATTTGAAGTCAACCCCTTAAGAACTAGGGCCAATTCAAAGAAGTCTTGATGTAGAGTTGTTAATGGAGGAATTGAGGTTTGTAGAAGAAAAAAATATGATAAAGATGCTTTTTTTTGGATGATCTTATGTTCTTTCAAATATTGGCCTTATATAGGCTTTAAGGATACATCATCATTAATACATACATGTTGATAAGTTTATAAATTTCAATTCTCAATATGATTCATGGATTCTAACCAATAAATATCACATTGTTCCATGCACATATTTCAACACAATGCATGTATCCAAAGGCTCAAGAATAATCTAGAAAACATGTGTTAAATATCATAAAAATTATTCTATTGAATTATTTTCATTCTAGATTATATGTCACATGACTAATCAGTCTTAATTATTTGTGACGGCTTGTACACCACTTGCAACAAGATATTTTATCATTATTGTTTATCTTCTACAAAAGACAAAAACAAAATTATTTTGAAAAACTCCAACATAAAATACAAATTCTTTATTTCTAAAATTAAATCAAAATACAAATTAACTTGGGAGACTTCTTCCTTCTTTCTATAAGGTATCTGTTTTTGCACCATAAGTGCTTCTTGCTTTTCCTGTTATCCAAAAATGAAAAATAAATAACTTCATCTAAAAAAAATAGATAAAGAGTTATTTCATTAATTGATACCTTTTAATTCCAAATAATACTTTCCTATTAATATAATCTTATGTGATTGTTTAAACTCAGTTGGCTTTAAGCAGATCTTTAAATAGACTATAGTACCACAAATGCGTCGTCACTTGAATTATTTGAAAACAAAAACAACCGTATCCAAGCTCGACCGCTACCTGCTCATTTACCACTTGTGCTAAAAACATTTTCATTGAGATATTTGCACATAATACTAGAATGCTAAATAAAACCAAACTTCATAAAAACGATTGAATAAATAAAATAGACTATATTAACAAAGATAGAATATGTTGAATGTTTCCGTAATAATTATTGGGTAAGATTGGTTTCATTTGTCGAATGTTGTCAATGTAATCAATTGACCTCGTCCCATGATAATCTGGCAGAAATAGATTATTTTATTTTTCTTCTAGCAAATAAGATTAGGTCTGCATCATACACTGACTATTTCTTTCCCTTGTAAATAATCTAAAGCTAAATAAATATGTACAAGTAGTACAAGTTTGCTACTGTAACTCTTAATTACTTGTCTATATAAACTGGAAGGAGGATATTTTCAGAAGTAATTAGAGGAACCTTTCAAGCCTCCACCAAGAATGAACTAGCCACCCTCGTTTTTTCCTACAAGAATTGATCGCTTCAAAGCCCTAACTACACTATATATATATCCATCAAATCCCATGCCATTGAACCATAACATCCACTGAAACAACTTTCAATTGATACACTACAAGAGAAACACTTACTGAGATGGCTCCGCAAACCGTGCTTCTCCTAGCTCTCCTTGTCTTTGCTTCTTCACAGGCATTTGCCTCCGACCCTAGCCCCCTTCAGGACTTCTGTGTTGCTGACAACACCTCTCAAGGTATATACAATACTCTTTGTTTCATTTATTTATATACATATAATGTGTATTTTATGCAGGTAAGAATGTTTATTTTTTTTAAAGCAACAATTGTTGCATATTTAATTACATAAAGAAAGAAAAATGAAAATGACGTTTGAACCCATGAACTATTGTTACACATGCACCGTACTGTACCAACTAGACTATGGGTCACATGTATTATACAACTGAAATATTAACATGAAATTTCTTTTTAATGCAGTGTTAGTTAATGGATTTGTTTGTAAGGATCCGGTTATCGTAAAGCCCGAAGATTTCTTCTTTGAAGGACTTGACAAGGCCGGAAACACCTCAGTAAAAATCGGATCAAGTGTTAATGTTGTCAATGTTAATAAAATTGCCGGTCTCAATACTCTTGGTATTTCCATTGCTCGTCTAGACTTTGCTCCCTACGGCGGCCTTAACCCTCCTCACACGCATCCAAGAGCAACTGAAATCCTGACAGTTGTTGAAGGCACTCTCTATGTGGGATTTGTTACTTCAAGCCCTAACAATACACTTTTCGCTAAAGTGTTGAACAAGGGTGATGTGTTTGTTTTCCCCGAAGGACTCATCCATTTCCAATTCAATATCGGACCTGTTCCTGCTTTTGCCATTGCTGGTCTAAGCAGTCAAAATCCTGGGTTGATCACTATTGCTAATGCAGTCTTCGGATCAAACCCGCCTATTTCAGATGATGTACTCGCTAAGGCATTTCAATTGGACAAGAAAACTGTGGACTGGCTTCAAGCTCAGCTCTCAGCAACTAATTAGTCATTTAAAACTACCATGAGTGTGGATTTATTATTTGTTTACAATATGTATCTTTTGTTGTGTATTTGTTGTTGTTATTAATAAGCATACAATGCCTTTTGGTATTGTTTGCATTTGTGCAGTAAATTTGTATTAAATTATGTGTCTATTAAATGGTGAAATGTGTGTTTTAAATGCCTTTTGTTATAAATGTGTGTTCTGTTAAATAGTGGTGAGATGTTTGTATCTTAGACTTCATATTTGAGGTGATATGGCCGATTTTTTGTTTTTCATCTTAAAACGCACGCGTTTGAATGTAGATGGATTTGTAATGAAGAAAACATTGTTAATGAGCATTTTCCGTTGAAATGTAACGATTAAATGTCATTATCTAGATTTTATGTGAATGTAGCGAAGCACATTTTGAAGGTTGAAGGGTCTAAAGTGCAAAAAATATATGTAATTGTTGGATATTTCCGTAGGTTCAGGCTGGTTTTATTAATAAACTATTGGGCCTTATATCCTTAATATGTGTTTTCTCTTTTTTTTTTTAGCAAAATATGTGCTTTCTCTTTTTGGGCCTAGTTAATAATGATAATAATAATAATAAATGCTAATTCTAAAGGCTTGCAGTTCTAATGAAATCATTGTATGGTGGTTTTGATTAAAGCTGGCAAAAAAGCTCATAGCTCGATAGCTCGCTCGATAAAAACTCGAAAAAAGATCGTTTGAAATAGCTGAAAACTGAACCGAGCCGCGCCGAGCCAAACCAACTCAATTATTATATATTTTGACTTAATTTTATCCAATGTTACATGTTTATTCCGATTATTATTGCAAATTATTTAACACTTACATGTAATAATTTACTAATGTTTACCCTATAGAGTGTACCTAGCAGATTTTCTGCGACTTATCTTGAGAAAAAACCCAAAAAATGCTACTTTATTACAAGGAAAGAAAATGGGAAACCATGTATATATATCTGTAAAAAGGATAGGCCATTAGTTGGTTCAGATGACTGGAAATCTTTCGTAATTGAAAATAATATGCAAAGAAGGTGATGAGATGAGGCGTAACCCAAGAGTGAGGAGTTTGCATGATTTATATGAGGTGACAAGTGAGATACATTTAGTATGTCTTTTGCCGGAAGATGAAAATATAACTTTCGATGAAGCGGTTGATGATAACAAATTGCGAGCCGCTATGGATGAAGAGATGCATTGGATTGTGAAGAACGATACTTGGGAAATTATATCTTTACCCAAGGGTCATAAACCTATCGGAGTGAAGTGAGTTTATAAGAAAAAGATGAACACACAAGGTGAAGTCGAAAGATACAAAGCGGGACTTGTTGCGAAAGGTTATAATCAACAAGAGGGGATAGATTATGATGAAGTGTTTGTTCCAGTGGCTAGAATGGAAATCGTCCGACTTCTTATTTTGTTGGCGGCTCAATAGAAATGGCTTATTTATCAAATGGATGTTAAATTGGCATTTTTGAATGGCGTTCTTGAGGAAGAAGTTTATATCGACCAACCTCCCGATTATGTAAAAACCGAAAAAGAAGACCGTATGAGCATGCGTTATATGTGAAGGTGCAACATGGAGATATTTTGCTTGTGGCTTTATATGTGGATGATTTAATTTGTACGGGTAATAACCGTCATATGATTGATGATTTTAAGAAAGCTGACACGTGGGTTTGAAATGACCGATTTAGGGCTTATGTCGTATTTTCTCGGTCTTGAAGTGAAACAAACCAAGGATGCTATTTTCATTTCTCAAGAAGCTTACGTGACGGAAATACTTCGAAGGCATAAGATGGAGGATTGCAATCCGGTAAATACACCGGTTGAAAGCGGCATAAGATTATCTCATTTTGATGAAGGCAAAGTGATTGATGCAAAGTTGTACAAGCTTACGGTATCTTACTGCATAATATCAGATATTTTATATTGTGTCGGGTTGGCAAGCCGGTATATGGAGGAACCCAAATCTACACATTGGAAAGCATTAAAATGAATTCTTCGTTACATCCGAGGTACACTATCGATTGGAATATTTTATTCTCATACTAATAATTTTGTTCTTTCTGGATATTTGGATAGTGATTGGGGAGGAGACGTGGATGATAGAAAGAGTACTTCAGGTTTTGTATTTTATATGAGTGATACGGCATTTACGTGGCTTTCCAAGAAACAACCAATCGTTACGCTATCAACGTGCGAGTCGGAGTACGTGGCAGCATCTTCATTTGTGTGTCATGCGATATGGTTAAGAATGTTGTTAGGTGAGATGAATTTAGCTCAAGGTGGAGCAAAAGAGATTTGTGTTGACAACAAGTCAGCATTTTTATTGGCAAAGAATCCGTGCATCATGAGAAAAGTAAACATTTGATGTGCGATTTCATTTTATTCGATAGCATATGAAGAAAGGTGATGTGGAGATGATTCACGTGGCGAGTAAAGACCAAGTAGCCGATATCTTCATGAAACCCCTTATGGTGGAATTTTTCAATAAGTTCAAGAATCTTCTCGAGATGAGAGACGGAAGAAAATATTAAGTTTAAGGGGGGATTTTAAAATAATAATAAACTTAAAATATTTATTTAATAATTATATGTAGTTATGTGGGAGAAGGTGTGTGTAGTTATGTAATATGTATTTTTATACACATTTTTAGGGTTTTTATCATGAAAAATTCGTCAATAAATCACATAAATTGTATGAAAATTATTTAAAATTAATGAAAATTATCTGTGAAACTCTTAATACACTTTTGTGTGATTTTTCAGGTAAAAAGACCGAGAAAACGATATTTGGAGACCTCAGCAAAAAGTCAACTCCAAATGACGGACCGATTCGAAAAACATGGGCCAAAGATGGCCGAATTTTCGACAAATCCTTGCGAAAATCCTACACACAATTCTCCAAAATTCTTACAACCCTTATCCATCCACTATCCAAGCCAAGACCTACAAAATCCACAAAAAGACGAAAAGTCAACACCGGGAAATCGCCGGAGTTGACCAAAAGTCAACTTTTCTAAAAGGGGTCAAACTAGGTGTCAAATCGTAGAGTGCAACGATACGAATCCAACAAGTACAAACCTTGCGAAAAAAGACCTTCTAGAACTCCCGTAAAAACGCGATACAAAATTTGGCCAACCTTGGTCAAAGTCAACTTTTGACCTGGTCAAACCTCTTTCAACCAACCGGAGTGTGACACGTGGCCATATATTGCTCAGAGTTTGTTTAGCACAGAAATCAAGAAAAATAAGTTTCGATTTTCAACCAATCAACGACTGACACGTGGCAAATCTCATTAAAACTCAGCAAATCAGGGAGCGACACGTGGCTGGTTCATTGGAGTTGGATAAAGAAAGAACACGTGGCAGCTTGTGATTAGGGGACATCACTGAAAGACCTGACGCATCCGTACGGATGTCAGTACGAGATTCGCATTTTGGCCACTCATCTCTCGCCACGTGTCAAACGCGCACAGGAAAACGCGTTTCCTTCAGAATCAGAAACGTTTCTCTCCGGTTCCTTCGTAACTGGACATCTCCATTGCTCAATTAACACACGTTTCAGCGAATACTGGACGCTCCAGTGAAAAGAAACAGAGGTGATCGTCACGCGTTTTCTGCAGTACTGTCAGCCGTCAGTACGAGGTTAGTAAACTGCCCAATCAAGAAGCGACACGTGGCGATGAGTTGTCACGGAATCATTTGATCAGGACACGTGGCAATATCTGGTTCGTCGGACTAAATTCAAGAATTTAGTGGAGCCAATCAGGGCACGCCACGTGTACAGTCTGTTGGAAGTGGATGAGAGTGAAGGAAAATGATAAGTGCACCCAGAAAATTGCACCCAAGCAGAATTTGAATAGAAATTAAGGAAACTAATGTTAAAGAACCCCCAAATTGCTACCCCAACAGAATCCGGATCAAACTAAATTGTTTAGTCCCACTATCCTAATTCTAAATATTTTCTAGGGTAAATTCCACTATAAAAAGTACCCCATCTTCTCTCTAAAAAAGGGGGCCATTCATCCACACAACCATTCAATCCTCCATTCTTACATCACCATACACCATTTTTCATCTCTTCCACCATTTTCAAATCTATTCTTTTCTTTTCCACCATTAATGTCCATAAACTTCAAAACTCCAATTTTTGAGAGTTGAGAGAGAGGATAGAATTTTAGAGAAGAAAGAAGTGCTTGAACTAGAAGGTGAAGGTGATAAATCAATCAAGAAGGAGAGAGATCGAGAACGATTCACTTCTTTAGGGTTTGATTTAATTCTTCTTTTTCTTTTTTCTATTCTCTTGGTTGGATTTTATTATGATTTATTTTGTGGACATGAGTGAGTAGTTTAAAGGATAGGGAAAGACTTTTTGTGTAGCCTTGATGATGAAATCTTGAGAAAACTTTGCATTTATTATAGTATTTTTAAGATTAAATCTTGAGATATTTTTATGAGATTTAAAGTTAAAATATTTGGAAGGATGATTTGATGTTAAATATTTATAAAGATTCTTAGAGATTTGTTTGAATATATTTGACTTGGAAAAGTTATCCTTATTCAAATAAGAGGTGAATCAATTATAAGAACACTTAAAAATAGAAGTTTTTAATGGATCTAAAGATCGATGAGTTTATTAATTAATTTTTGAAAAGAAGTTAATTAAACCTTGCTTATAAATACTATATGATTAATTTGCTATCATTTGTGATTCGTGATTCTCAAGTTACACAAATCGTCATATTTCCCTACTATTTCTCTTTTATCCTTTAAAAAGAAAATTATTTTTAATTTTATCTCTTGTGCAATTATTTCTATTAGAACAACAACAACAACAATCTTTCAAAACACAACACTAAATTAAAAGTGAGAACTGAACGTTAAAATATTTAAGGCCGTGCTTCCTTGTGTTCGACATCCTAAACTCAAAATTCACTTATACACTTTGTTGATGAATTAAGAAACTTATAAATATTTTTGTTAACACGTGATTACAAATAACGACAAGTTTTCGCGTTGTTACAAGTTATGTGAGGAGTTGTGTGTGTGTGTGTGAAAATGTGTGTATGTGTGTGAAATGGTGTGTTTGTGTGTGAATGGGTGTGTATGTATGTGAATAAATATGTATGTGTGTAAATGGGTGTATCTAGAGAATAAGATTCTAGGAGAACATGCCTCCATATAAAAATGTCTTGCGTGTCATTTGTTATATGGAGAAAGTAATGAGAAGATAATAAGAAAGAGGAAAGAGAGAAAAAATTGTGTTTTCCTTCCTCTAACATAGTAGGTGAACGGGTATGAGTTTGATTTCTGTATCTTGCTTTTAGAAGATGTGTACTTGTGTGAAAATCCAATGGAAAGAGTTTACACAGAGTGCTATTCGACTCCAGTGGATAAGATTTAAGAATCTATTTTGTCTGATGTAATTCCGAAATATTTTGCATTTGAATGTTGCGGAGGTCTAGTGTTTATTAATGTGACTTGTTCGACTATTTCTACATTTATTTTCCTGCATATTATTTCAAAACATCCAAATACTTTAGTAACTTATTTAATATAACCATGTTCACGATTTATTTCAGAATTGTTTCTTGAATATAGCTTTTCACTATGAGCACAATAAAAATCAAGTAGAATGATGAAAATTATGATAACCATTTTAAACACTAAATTAACTTTTTCCAAATTTATAATTGTCATATACAAAATATTCAAAAGCCATAGCATTCCACTTCAAAAGCACTTCAAAATACTCCAAATCAAATATATGCAAAATACACTACTAAAAAACATATGCAAAAGATATCATTAGCCATTTTAATTTTTGGAGAGATGGACTTTGAAGGACTTATTTTATTTTGGTCCTTCAAAAATTCAAATAAGTAAACATCATATTCTTGTAAATTGTTGTCAATCACAAAAGATGTCCAGCCACTTGACCGAATTTGTGTTCTATATTTTTTACGAATGAAGTTATTTTCCCATATTCTTCCCTTGTAATGAAGCACCGCTTTTCGGGTTTTATTCTCAAGATATATCGCCAAAAATTTTCTAGGTATAGTCTGCAGCATAACATAGAAACATCAGTTAGATGCAAGGGTCAAATTATTTGCAATAATAATCAGATTAAGTATATAACATTTGATCAAATTTAGGCAGAACATATGTAACAAAAGAAAACTTCTATGCCACATGGTCAGCTAGTGTAGCAAAAAATGAAAGGGAATAGATAAATTTTCTCAACAAAATAAAGTGCTTAATTTGTTTTTAAATATTGATGCTAGGGAATGCAAATTTGCAAATATTTTTGAATATATATATTTATCAACTTTCAACTTACTAGCACGAAAGAATGTCTAACACAGTTAAAATTAGCAACACCCACAAAATAAGGGTTTCCATGTTGAACCTCTTGAGCCATCCTCAAAGCTTTCTTCTTTTGTGCATTTGTTAAGTGTAGCATTAAGTACATAAATCCACAATTATTTCCGTCAATTTGATTTTTTGAAGGCCCCGAAATTTTTTCTGTTTAATTAGTGTTTCAGTAATATTTAGTGATTATAAAATATGAATATCATGAGCCGTAAGATTAGATCGTAATTTTTTTAAAGCAGATAATAAAATTTTGAAGTACTAAACATACTTGGCTATTGTCTCGGCTTTTCATCAGAACGTGATTGTTCGGTGTAATTTTCAGAATCACTCGAGGATCCAGATGTCATTATCTCATGTTGGCAAATATTATGCCCGGATCTATTAACTTATTGAAAATTGGTCCACTCTTCGGCCGCAAAAAAGGATGAAATCCTTTCGCACCCATTTGGTTGAAATATTTGGACTTCAAAAGAAGAATTGTCATTGTGTTTAAAGATTGAAATGCCATTTTCCTTTATGCCATTAGCATGTAAGAATTCCTTCCAACCAGTCCGAAGTACACAATTTTCAGCCTTTTTTGTAACTCCAACTTGCCATATGTTACCACTAGGCCCCTTTAGTTCGACCATTTCACCAATTTGACCTCCAAAATTAGATGTGAATTTCATTGGTAAGCTCTGTGAACAGCACAAATTATTGAATTAAGTCAAAATAAACAAAATTATTATCAAATATTCTTAATTACATAACTCCCCAAATTGACTACAAGAATGCAACATTGATATTTGATATTTCAAACAAGTATCTCCAACACCACATGCAAAAATAAAGAAATGAATATATAGTAAATAAATAGGCAAAAGTATAAACATGTGATGGGAATTACAAAATGACAGATTTTTATCTCATTTGTCGCATAAGAAAATACGTTTGTCATTCTTGGAAGCTTAAACAATATGAAGTTTGAGACTGATTTAGTTTTGAAATGACAATCCTATAGGGCCAACAACTAAAAAATTTCTTAAAACCATTTCTCAAAAAAATGAAAAAGAAGAACTCCAAACCATCTATTTTAGCAAACAAACCAGAATGTACAAGGAGCAAAAGGGGTTTAGTGTTATAAGGTTTGTAGTTGAGCTCAATTTGGTAAAATATGCACAAATTCTCACTTGAATTTTTCTTCTTTTGTGTTGTTACGTATGACTCTAATTTTCTCAATAATCTATTTAATATATAGTAATATTATTTAGAGAATGATTAGTCTATGGAAATAAATATTTAGGTAATATTTAGACAATGAAAGGAGTTGAATTGTTTCCATCATTGCATTGTATTTTAGATAATTTAGACATTGTATCGTTAATTTAGATAACTTATTTTGTTATTAGGCATGTCTCTCTCTTATATAAAAAAGCATCTAGCTATTGTAATAATATCACAATCCTTATAATGTAGTATCTCAATTGATTATATATTTTCTTTCTTTTTCTCTAATTATTTCTCTCGTAGGTCTCCCCATTGCCCTAATATGTGTATATCTCCATATTTATTCATTTTTTGTGTTTAAATATCTCCAAAATTATTATTTATCGAAACTTATAAATAAAAATCTTATTTTTTTTGCAAAAGTTATTATTTGAGGACGTTTCAAAAAATAACTTGAATATGTAATATCATTCATCATTTTAAATTCCAATAACAAAAAAAGATGAAATTATTATTTATAGAAACTTATATATAAAAATCTTTTTTTTTTTTTTTTGCAAAAGTTATTATTCGAGGATGTTTCAAAAATTAACTTGGATAGGTAATATCTATTATAAAATAGTTAAAAGAGAGATAGAGAAAAGAGAGAATAGGATAATAAACTATTTATTCAATTGTTGTATATTTTCTTTACATTGTAAGACTCTATTTATAGGAAGATCAATTCTCTTCATAATACATAGAAATAAGAGAGAATAAATACAAATATAATGGTATTCAAAATTCAAGAAAAGATATACATCCACACTATAATAGATTGTTCTTAACATAACAATACATGAATATATGGAGGTGATGTATTTAGAAGTTCAAGAATGAAATGGACATCCATACTAAATTATTCATAATACTCCCCCGTGGATGTCCATATTTCATACGTATTATTTCCTCGCTCTCATGTGTACAAATATCTTTAAAACGACGAAATCCAATCTTGTGCACTAATTTCTCAAAAGTTCTGGTTGGTAATGATATTGTGATTAGATCTGCTGGATTGTCCGTTGAGCGTATTTGGTGAATATCAATTTCACTGTTCTTCTGAAGTTTGTGTGTGAAAAAGAACTTTGGAGAAATGTGTTTGGTTCTATCTCCTTTAATATAGCCTTCTATTATTTGTGCAATGCAAGCAGTATTATCTTCATATATCACAGTTGGACTACCTTTAACATCCATTAGATGCATATTTTGTCCTTCAGAAACAACCAAGCTAATTAAAAATCTAAATGTAATTGCATCTAATATGGGCGAATAAGTTTCTTCATAATCTATTCCGGATTTCTGTGTAAATCCTTGCGCTACCAATCTTGCTTTGTATCTTACAATTTCATTCTTCTCATTGCGCTACTAAATTCACCGGCATTATCAAAACAAATTGTCATTAAATGCTACATTTCAAGATGATGACAAACATACATGTGACCATCTTATAGATGCATCTATTAATACCATAAAGTATTTAAATGGTCCACATGAAGGAGTAATATGCCCACATATATCTCCTTGTATACGTTCAAGAAAACTAGGTGATTGATTTTCAACCTTAGTTGTCAATGGTCAAATAATTAGTTTCCCTTGATAACAAGAAGCACATGAGAATTCGTTTGTGTTGGGAAATCCATAGTCATGTACGTTACATGCGCATCGGAACCTATGGATTTAACCTGTCCTAGGATCTACGTTAAGGGAATAAAAGTAAGAGATTAGCCATTTAAAATTTCTACCTCTGATCTTCCTGATCCGCGAGATGGAGAACGGATGTAGGTCTGAACTCTTCTGACTCGCAACCGTCTCCTTCCTAAAGCTCGGCTCGCGAAACTCCTTCCTGAAGCTCCGCTTGCAAAACACCTTCCTGAAGCTCCGCTCACGAGACTACTTGCTTCTCTTAGGGATGAAGAATGATCGCTCGCAAGTTCTCAAGTTAGAGAATCTCTAAACGTATCCACGCGAACTTCAGACGTATGGAATTACCGGACTCGGCTAGATGAGTCCGGAAATACTTTCCGAATACACTCAAAATTTCTCTCTCTTTTCTGTGTATTAGACAGTAGCATGGAGGCTAGAATAGTGTTACCAATAGAAAGGAACTACCCTTCTATTTATACTAGAGAGAGAGGTGAACAGTTGCTCAGTTACCATAACTAAAAACACTAATTTGTGCCTATTCTGTTGCGAACGGAACTATTCCGTTGCCAACGAAATAAGTATTCCATAACGGAATGCATGGCAGCTAAGGTTATTACAGTTACCATATTTATTCCGTTGGGAACGGAATGGTACTGTTTTGTTCAATCAATTATCCAATAATTGATTATTTCGTTCACCAATCTATACATCATATGTATAACTGTTTTTGAGACATATTCATCCCGTACGAATGGAGTTCATTGTGTGACCGTGTAGGTTCCATTTAATGCTGGCAATGATCTTCTAAAGATCGTAAGTCATGAGTTACCTCTAGACTGATGTCATGACTACTCACGTTAAATGAAATGGTCAGCGATCATAAACCTATATGAATAGGCAATTGGTTAGTCCTTTTGTTCGACGATATATGTCTTGATCACAAGGCATGAAAGTATGTCATCCTTGAGTTTGATCAAAGTCTCTTTCCTGATCGAGAATTAGACTGAGTAAATATAAAATGATACTAACAACACATGTTAATCCATTTTGAGCATGGCCATGCATTTCCCTCAGTCCTAGTTCATCAGGGGGGCCAGTGATATCTCCCTCTTAATGAGAGGAACAAATCCCATCTTGGTCACCCACATTCCTCGTCATGATTCAATGCATACCTAACGATGACCCTAATGATTATCTCATTACGGATGACGTAAGATCATATTAAAGTATGCAGTTCCTCATACAGGAATCCATGGTGACCTCTGGTCATAGGAACAAGCACACTATTCATATGAGAATCACTAATGACATATATCATGCATATTCTCATAGTGTCGTCAGTCCAGTACATGTTCTCTAACACGTACCTATATTCCAGACTTGACATCTCTATGTCCAATGTCAGCAGAACATGATCATCCAGCCTGCGAATATACTAGTGTGGATATATAGCTTCTTACCTGAAGTATGTCTATCTCTATAAACATCCTACATATCACTAGGGACAGTTTAGATTGTCATTCGTTGGTTCACAGTTCTACTATCAGAATCACGTATTCTGATGACGTGAACCCGAAGTGTCATTCTTGGTTGATATAAGAAAATTACATTCACAACCCATACACACAGATATATAAGAAACAACCTTTATTGAATAAATAATAATGTCTTAATACATAATCCATTTCCTGGCACAAATACATTTTGCCTAGGGCACTAATCCTACAGTCTCCCACTTGCACTAGGCCAACTCTAATCATCTTATGCCCATAGACCTAACATTACCCTCATGCTTTGCTTGCGGGAGTGAATTATTTAATGGATCGGCGAGATTGTCGTCCGATGGCACTCTACACATTTTAATATCACCCCTTCATATGATCTCTCTAATTAGATTGAAGCGTCGCAGTATATGCTTCGATTTTTGGTGAGATCTCGGTTCCTTTGCTTGTGCGATCGCTCCATTGTTGTCACAATATAGATCCACTAGTTCCGAGATACTCGCAACTACTGCTTCCATTGAAGAATCTGCCACAGTACATTGCTTGGAACTCTTCCATGTCACTGCGCCTCCATTTAGGCAAAATAAATAACTTGATTGCGATCTAAAGTCATTTGAGTCTGTCTGGAAGCTTGCGTCGGTGTAACTCTTTACAACGAGCTTGTCTTCCATACCTCCATAGACTAGGAACAGGTCCTTAGTTCTTCGTAAGTACTTAAGGATTCTTTTAACAGCTATCAAGTGATCTTCACCTGGATTAGACTGAAACCTGCTTGTTGCGCTCAATGAGTATGACACATCTGGTCTAGTACATATCATGGCATACATGATAGATCCTATAGACGAAGCATATGGGATCTTAGCCATGCATCTTCGTTCTTGCTAACTTGTAGGACACTGTGTCTTACTGAGAGAAATGCCATGTTACAAGGGCAAAAGTCATTTCTTGGCTTCTTGCATTCTGAATCGTTTCATGACCTTGTCTATGTATGTACTTTGACTCAGACCTATA
This sequence comes from Juncus inflexus, assembly GCA_024447665.1. Classification (NCBI taxonomy): domain Eukaryota; kingdom Viridiplantae; phylum Streptophyta; class Magnoliopsida; order Poales; family Juncaceae; genus Juncus; species Juncus inflexus. The sequence continues at coordinate 3,418,472 of JAJHPC010000010.1, forward strand.
AGACTTCTAGATCTATCTCTATAGATCCTGATTCCTAGCACGTAGGGGGCTTCTCCTAGGTCTTTCATCGAGAAATTATTTCCCAACCATTTCTTGACGTTCAATAATGTTGGGATGTCATTTCCCATGAGTAATATGTCATCTACGTAAAGCACCAGGAATACTACCGTGCTCCCACTGAACATCATGTAAACACAACTCTCACCTTCACTTTTGGTAAAACCAAAACTTTTGATGACTTCATCAAAACGAAGGTTCCAACTTCGAGATGCTTGCTTCAATCCATAAATGGATTTCTGAAGCTTGCAAACCTTACCAGAATTCGTAGGATCGACAAAACCCTCGGGTTGCATCATATGCACGTCCTCGGTAAGATTTCCGTTTAGGAAAGTTATTTTGACATCCATTTACCATATTTCATAGTCATAATATGCTGCTATGGCTAACAGAATTCTGATGGATTTAAGCATAGCTACAGGCGAGAAAGTTTCGTCATAGTCAATACCATGAACTTGTTTGAAACCTTTCGCCACAAGCCTTGCTTTGTAGGTTTGTACCTTTCCATCCACGTCAGTCTTCTTCTTGAAGACCCACTTACATCCGATGGTCTTCAAGCCTTCGGATGGGTCAATCAAATTCCAAACTTGATTGTCTTGCATGGATTGCATCTCGGCTCTCATGGCCTATAACCATTTTTGAGAGTCAGGACTCTTCATAGCATCTTGGTAGGACGTGGGTTCATCATCTATGAATGTCACATCATCATCATTGGACACGAGAAATCCGTATCTCTCGGGCTCACGATGAATCCTACTAGATCTGCGTTGAGTCTGTTGTGTTTCAAGCTCGCCAACCTTTTGAGAGCTTGTTTGGTCTTCCGTCACGGGTTCTGTAACTGTAGGTGAGTCTCGAATTTTCTTCGGGCTGTATTTTACTCCCACTGCTTCTCATGGAGACAAATTCTCTTTCTAAGAAAGTACCATTGCGGGTAACAAACACTTTGTTTTCCGATGGGTCCCTCTCGCTGGAAAAGGAAATTGGACGCCGCCAAATGGCTCCCTCTCTGTATATCTCTCCCTCTCTCTCTCGATGGAAAAGGGAATTGGACGCCGTCTCTCGCCTTCAATTCTCCAATTTTTCCTCGGAGGGAAAGAGCACGCATGGAGAAGGAGAAGCTCTGACTGTATACTTAGAACAGGTCCGGCAAGGTTTTTTTGTTGGACTTTATCGTTGTTTTTTGATGTTTATGTTGTTGTTAGAATGAAAATTGATTGGATTTGATGCGAAACTTTGATTTGGTTCAATTTGATTATTTTTTATTGTACTGTCTTTAGATCAGTCAAATGCTAGTGAATTATCATACATGTTATTTGTGCTAAACTCTTGCAAATATAGAAAATGACTTTAATCCACTGTAATTTTTTGAAATAAATCCTTAATTGCTATTGATCTTGCATGAATCAAGACATTAAGAAAGTTAACAATCTAAAACAAGATCTGTTAATAATTGAAAAATTGTTTTTTATTTGAAAATAATTAGGTGTGACTTCAAAGCCGAGAAGCACGGTTGCAATTCATGTCGTCAGTAGTTGCTTCTTTCCTCGACTCCTTTCTGATTTTGGTATGTCATGATTCTTTGGTCTGTTGATGCACAAATGGGTTTTATTTCTATTTCTCTGTATAAATGCTACCAAATTATGTTATTTGTTTAGGGTGTCAGATTACTCTATAATTAGTTAAGTTGGTTAGTTTTATTTATTAGGTGAATCATACTATTTTTTTTAATGATTTATTATTTAGTATGCTATAATATATTTTTAGTATGTATAGTTGGGTTCTACAGTTTATTCTACATATTATTTTGTACAAGTTACAAAAATAACTTATTCTCAACTATGCATATATTATTTATTATGCTATGTCACTTTATTTTACTATAAATACAAGATGAAAATTGTTCGATGGAACTTGTACTTTATTTATTTAACATAATTAGGGTTATATTTGTATAAAAATAGAATCAGAGTTATATGCCTCTAGAATTAGGTTGATTATTTTTGTAATCGTTCTTATGCCTATAGAATAAACGATCTTTTTTACGTGTTGTATACTTATAGTTGGTGTTTTCTGATGAAAGACTAATATGACGTCGGGAGAATCTGGTGGTTCACAGCAGCCATGGCCTGCCGGGATTGGATTAGGACTTTCGCAGCAACCTTGGTCATCTTCCCAGGTACAAATTTTGTATGTTAAGTTATTCTAATATTAATATTATTGCATTCTAATATCCAATTGCAGGTGCCAGCATCTAATGGGTTTATGCAAATGCTACAAACTCATGGGCCATCTTCTCATGCAAAAGTTATATAGCAAAAATATTTTAGTGTAAATATGAATTTGTTTTAATACCCAATGGCAGGTACAACCTCCTGGTGGGTTTATGAATTTGCTTCAAACTCCTGGATTTGGGCAGCCGCAATGGATGCAACAACATCGGCAAGCATGCACTATACGTAAAAAAGAATGAAGGCAATTTGCTCCTTGTCGCTCTTTATGTTGATGACCTCATCTTTATGGGGAACAATGGTGAGATGATAGAGGAGTTCAAAAGCGTGATGACTCGGGAGTTCGAGATGACGGATTTGAGCTTGATGAAGTATTTCCTTGGTCTGGAGGTTAGACAAGGAAAGACTGAGATTTTTGTGTCACAAGAAACATATGCAAAAGAAATTCTGAAAAGGAACAAAATGGCGGATTGCAACCCGGTATTGACACCGATGGAACCCGGGGCGAAACTTTCTAAGTTTGACGGTGGCGAACGAGTAGATGCGACCAAATACCGAAGTTTAGTTGGGAGTCTCCGCTATCTCACATGCACAAGACTGGACATTTCTTATAGTGTTGGAGTTATAAGTCGATTCATAGAGGAGCCGGTCTATACGTATTTAAAAGCGATAAAGAGAATTTTGCGGTATATTCGGGGAACTGAATCGTTTGGGTTATTCTATTCCAAAGCCGAAGATTTCAAGCTAGTGGGGAACTGAATCGTTTGGGTTATTCTATTCCAAAGCCGAAGATTTCAAGCTAGTGAGATATTCCGATAGTGATTGGTGCAGAAATGTTGATGATCGTAAAAGCACATCGGGGTATGTGTTTTACATGGGAAAAACGGCATTCACATCGTCCTCAAAGAAACAACCAATAGTGACATTATCGACGTGCGAGGCGGAATACGTAGCAGCATCTTGGTGTGTATGCCATGCAACTTGGTTAAGGAACTTGTTGCACGAGTTGAAACTGACGCAACACAAGGCGACCGAAATACGAGTCGATAATAAATCCGCAATCGAGTTAGCAAAGAACCCAACACATCATGAGAGGAGTAAGCACATTGATGTGCGTTTTCATTTCATCCGAGAGCAGGTGAAGAAAGGTGATGTGCGAGTGAGTCATGTGGCAAGTCATGACCAAGTGGCTGACATATTCACGAAACCACTTCCGACGGCGTTGTTTGAAAACTGTAAGGCGATGATCGGGATGAAGAATAGGCTTGCGCTTAAGGGAGGAATTTGTTGATAAGCCCAAGCCAAAAGAAATAATATTTGTGTTTTTTTCTATGTAAATTCATCTAGAGAATTGTAATACATGTATCCACCATCTAGAAATATGGATCATGTACTTAGATAATTGTGTGAGTATAATGTTATGGTTTAATGTGATTCATGTATGCATGAACCATTTAGCCTATAAATAGAACCCATTTTCATTTTGTAAGAGACAAGAAGAAAGAAATATATTAAGAAAAATTAAGAAAAAGAAAGTTGTTTTTCTTCCATTAAAATTGTGAGTTTGTGAGGATAAATCTACAATCTCCACATTTTTGCATTTTTGCATTGTATGTCTAATTTTTCTAGATGCATACACCCTTTTAGAACCATCCTTATACCCGTATTTGTATCTCTATAATATAGGGGTTGCAACTCAAAGGGGCAAAATTTGATACAATTATGGTTTTTTAAGTTATGGTAATAATATACACGGTGTCGATAAGCTGGAGACAACGGAAGCTGATGCATAGTCTTCACAATCCCAAATGCCACTCATTATTCAACCCTTCCTCGTGATGATAATGAGGATTATGAGGTGCATAGACATACCAAATACGATTTAATTTAAATTGTTTGAGATTCGGTAATGCTTCCCCTACTAACTCTGTCAATTCTCTATTGAAATATCGATGTGTGATTTCTAATTCATCTAGAAGTGGTTGTCTTTTGGCCGTCATGACTAGTTCTGAGATATTGAGGCATGATATCAATCGCAAACTTTTCAGCATACTTGTCCTGCAAAAAAAGTTCAAATAAATATGTTTTTAGAATTTAACAAGCTAATATGAGAGCAATTGATTCATGTAATACTAATTTAAAATTTAAAGTTTAAACATTACAATTTCCACGAAAATATGTAATAAGGAAGTTCTCACGAACCGAGGTGGTTCGGGACTCAATTTAGCTTCTGTAATGCCCAAGAACGAAATTAGAAGGCAGAGAATTATCCCACCTTGAGCGTTGAATAGAAAAAATAATATTTAAATAGGCTAGTACATTAACCAAAGTAGCATCAAACAAACTTAAAACTTTTTTCAGGACAATATAGTATTGGCCTAATGGTTGGGTTGAGCCAGGTTAATGTACTAGACTCATATAAATGATATTTAGAGCAAAATCCTGAGGGTACTATCATGTGTGCGGACAAATAAGAGGTCTCGGATGCGCACGGATGTGTACTAGAATGAGCTTGAGTCCATCTGTGGGTTCTGACGAGTATGTTAGAAATTTAAGTGGGGGAGTTTGTAACGCTCCAGAACAAAATTAGAAGGCAGGGATTAGTCCCACCTAGGCTGGTGTATTAATTACTAGCACTAACCAATCTTAAACCTTTTTCATGATAATATGGTGTGGGCCTGATGGTTTGGAAGGGTCAGTTAATGTACTAAACTCATATAAATGATATTTAGAGTAAAATCATGAGGGTACTATCTTGCTGCGGACAAGTAAGAGGTCTATTCGAGGGAAGTAAGAGATCTCGGATGCGCACGGATTGTGTACTAGGATGAGCTGAGCCCATATGTAGATTCTGAAGAGGACGTCAAAAAATGAAGTGGGGGAGTTTCTAACTCCCATAACAAATGTAATTAGCACAATTGCTAAGAAGATATTTTGCGCTTCCTTTCGAATTCTCTCATCCAATGATGTAAGAAGTTGTTGGAAATCGATTGCCCCGTTAAGAATTTGGGCGACCGTCAAGGTGATATTTCCCTTCGTATTGTGAATTGTTTAGGTTTTGAATCATTCATATCCAGGCAAAAATGAATAATGGTTGGGTTGTTGATTTTATTAACATTTGTATGTCTTCAAACATTGATTAGATATATTTTAAGATTAGGTCGGATTTTATCATCTCTAATTTTTTAGTTAAAAAAAATGAGAAATGTTGGAAATGAATAGTGAGAAGGGTTTAGATAACAAGTTTTTTTTAATATTATTTAATATTTGACAGCTGAAATTTCATTTACAGACAAATTAAATGATACTTTTAATTTTTACCGATAAGCACGTCAAAAATCTGACAACTCAAATTAACTAATCTCCAAATTTAGAAAAGTCTATAACATTCCACTTCAAAAGACAACCTTCTAAATTCATGACATTAACAAAATACCCCAAATCAAATAAGGTTAACATATTTTAATTTTTGGAGAGATGAACTCCGAAGGAAATTATTTCATTTTGGTCCTTTAAAAGTTCAAATAAGGAAATATCACCTTCGTTGCAGATTATTTTCAATTACGAAAGATTTCCAGCCATCTGAGCCAACTAATGGCCTATCCTTTTTACAGATATATATACATGGTTTCCCATTTTCTTTCCTTGAAATAAAGTAGCATTTTTTGGGTTTGTTTCTCAAGATAAGTCGCAGAAAATTTGCTAGGTACACTCTACAGTGTAAACATTAGTAAATAATAACATCTAAGTCTTAAATAATTTGCAATAATAATCGGAATAAACATGTAACATTTGATAAAATTAAGTCAAAATATAAAATAACTGAGCTAGTTTGGCTTGGCTCGGTTCAGTTTTGAGCTATTTAAAACGAGTTTTTATCGAGCGAGCTACGAGCTATGAACTTTTTTGTCAGTCCTAATCAAAACCCCCATGCAATGATTTCATTAAAACTGCAAGCCTTTATAATTAGCATTTATTATTATTATTATTATTATTATTATTATTATTATTATTATTATTATTATTATTATTATTATTAACTTGGCCCAATATGAGAAAACACATATTTTGCTCAAAAAAAAGAGAAAACACATGTTAAGAATATGAGGCCCAATAGTTCAATTGATAAAACCAACCTGAACCAACAGAAATATCCAACAATTACGTATATTTTTTGGACTTTAGACCCTTCAACCTTCAAAATTTGCTTCGCCACATTCACATAAAGTCTAGATCATGACATTTAATCCTTCCACTTCAACGGAAAATGTTCATCAACATTGTTTTCTTCATTACAAATCCAACTACATTCATTTGATCAATCAAACGTTTCAAGATGAAAAACAAGAAATCGGCCATATCACATCAAATTCAAAGTAGAAGATACAAACATCTCACTACTATTTAATAGAACACACATTTATAACAAAAGGCAACACACATTTCACCATTTAATAGAACACATAATTATAACAATTTAATACAAATTTACTGCACAAATGCAAACAATACCAAAAGGCATTGTATGCTTATTAACAACAACAACAAATACACACCAAAAGATAGATATTGTAAACAAATAATAAATCCACACTCATGGTAGTTTTAAATGACTAATTAGTTGCTGAGAGCTGAGCTTGAAGCCAGTCCACAGTTTTCTTGTCCAATTGAAATGCCTTAGCGAGTACATCATCTGAAATAGGCGGGTTTGATCCGAAAACTGCATTAGCAATAGTGATCAACCCAGGATTTTGACTGCTTAGACTAGCAATAGCAAAAGCAGGAACGGGTCCGATATTGAATTGGAAATGGATGAGTCCTTCGGGGAAAACAAACACATCACCCTTGTTCAACACTTTAGCGAAAAGTGTATTGTTAGGGCTTGAAGTAACAAATCCCACATAGAGAGTGCCTTCAACAACTGTCAGGATTTCAGTTGCTCTTGGATGCGTGTGAGGAGGGTTAAGGCCGCCGTAGGGAGCAAAGTCTAGACGAGCAATGGAAATACCAAGGGTATTGAGACCGGCAATTTTATTAACATTGACAACATTAACACTTGACCCGATTTTGATTGAGGTGTTTCCGGCCTTGTCAAGTCCTTCAAAGAAGAAATCTTCCGGCTTTACGATAGCCGGATCTTTACAAACAAATCCATTAACTAACACTGCATTAAAAACAAATTTCATGTTAATATTTCAGTTCCATAATGCATGTGACCCATAGTCTAGTTGGTACAGTACGGTGCATGTGTAACAATTGTTCGTGGGTTCAAACGTCATTTTCATTTTTCTTTCTTTATGTAATTAAATATGCAACAATTGTTGCTTTAAAAAAATAAACATTCTTACCTGCATAAAATACACATTATATGTATATAAATAAATGAAACAAAGAGTATTGTATATACCTTGAGAGGTGTTGTCAGCAACACAGAAGTCCTGAAGGGGGCTAGGGTCGGAGGCAAATGCCTGAGAAGAAGCAAAGACAAGGAGAGCTAGGAGAAGCAGGGTTTGCGGAGCCATCTCAGTAAGTGTTTCTCTTGTAGTGTATCAATTGAAAGTTGTTTGAGTGGATGTTATGGTTCAATGGCATGGGATTTGATGGATATATATAGTGTAGTTAGGGCTTTGAAGCGATCAATTCTTGTAGGAAAAAAAGAGGGTGGCTAGTTCATTTTTGGTTTGAAAGGTTCCTGTAATTACTTTTGAAAATATCCTACTTCCAGTTTATATAGACAAGTAATTAAGAGTTATAGTAGCAAACTTGTACTACTTGTAATGGTTTATTTAGCTTTAGATTATTTATAAGGGAAAGAAACAGTCAATGTTTGATGCAGACCCAATCTTACTTGCTAGAAGAAAAATATAAGAGTCTATTTCTGCCCGATTATCATGGGACGAGGTCAATTGATTACATTGACAACAGTCGACAAATGAAACAAATCTTACCCAATAATTATTACGGAAACTTTCAACATATTCTATCTTTATTAATATAGTCGATTTTATTTATTCAATCGTGTTTATGAAGTTTGGTTTTATTTAGCATACTAGTATTATGTGCAAATATCTGAATGAACATGTTTTTAGTACAAGTGGTAAATGAGCAGGTAGCGGTCGAGCTTGGATACGGTTGTTTTTGGTTTCAAATAATTCAAGTGACGAAGCATTTGTGGTACTAAAGTCTATTTAAAGATCTACTTAAAGCCAACTGAGTTAAAACAATCACATAAGATTATATTAATAGGAAATTATTATTTTGAATTAACAGATATCATTTAATGAAAGAACTCTTTACCTTTTTTTTTTAGATCAAGTTATTTATTTTTCATTTTTGGATAACAAGAAAAGCAAGAAGCACTTATGGTGCATAAACAGATTCCTGATTGAAAGAAGGAAGAAGTCTCCCAAGTTAATTTGTATTTTGATTTAATTTTGGAAATAAAGAATTTGTACTTTAGTTTAATTTTTAATATCATTAATATATTAATTTTTAAGTTTTTTTATAAATTTCCTTTAGCTGAAAATGGGGTTGAATGAAGGTTGGATATTATATATGAATATGCATTTTTGTATTGTTTCTTGAGTTAATCATTTTTTCATTATATTTTAGAGTAAAAATGTTTTTATTTTATTTTATGTGTGACAATTGTCGTGAAACTATTTTTCAAATTATGTGGTATGATTTTGCGCAACACACGAAGCATCCCCTAGTTTATTGTATTATTTTCTTATTTAGATATTGAGTTTTTATCTTGTTCAGCATTACCATTTTTTGTAGTGAAAAAATATATAGAAAAATGATATATAAATCCAAAAAATATTATATTTCAAAATTCAGAAAGTAATATTTTTAGACATCTTGTTTAGCATCTCTCGAACCTGTTGAAGTCAGATTTAAAACAAGGAACAAAAATCACTTACATATATCCTTTTAAATGATGATATTGTTATGAATAATTTAGTATGGATGTCCATTTCATTCTTGAACTTCTAAATACATCACCTCCATATATTCATATATTGTTATGTTAAGAACAATCTAGAATAGTGTGGATGTATATCTGTTCTTGAAATTTGGATACCATTATATTTGTATTTATTCTCTCTTATTTCTATGTATTATGAAGAGAATTGATCTTTCTATAAATAGAGCCTTACAATGTAAAGAAGATATACACCAATTGAATAAATAGTTTATTATCCTTTTCTCTCTTTTAACTATTTTATAATAGATATTACCTATCCAAGTTAATTTTTGAAACATCCTCGAATAATAACTTTTGCAAAAAAAAAAAAAGATTTTTATATATAAGTTTCTATAAATAATAATTTCATCTTTTTTTGTTATTGGAATTTAAAATTATGATGATATTACATATCCAAGTTATTTTTTGAAACGTCCTCAAATAATAACTTTTGCAAAAAAAACAAGATTTTTATTTATAAGTTTCGATAAATAATAATTTTGGAGATACTTAAACCCAAAAAATGAATAAATATGGAGATATAGACATATTAGGGCAACGGGGAGACTATTTATGTAGAGAAAGATAACTCACGAGAAAAATAACTAGAGAAAAAGAGAGAAAATATATAATCAATTGAGATACTACATTATAAGAATTGTGATATTATTACAATAGCTAGATGCTTTTTTATATAAGAGAGAGACATGCCTAATAACAAAATAAGTTGTCCAAATTAATGATACAATGTCTAAATTATCTAAAATACAATGCCATGATGGAAACAATTCAATTTCTTTCATTGTCTAAATATTACCTAAATATTTATTTCCATAGACTAATCATTCTCTAAATAATATTACTATATATTAAATAGATTATTGAGAAAATTAGAGTCATACGTAACAACACAAAAGAAGGAAAATTCAAGTGAGAATTTGTGCATATTTTTCCAAATTGAGCTCAACTACAAACCTTATAACACTAAACCCTTTTTGCTCCTTGTACATTCTTGTTTGTTTGCTAAAATAGATGGTTTGGAGTTCTTTTTCATTTTTTTGAGAAATGGTTTTAAGAAATTTTTTAGTTGTTGGCCCTATAGGATTGTCATTTTAAAACTAAATCAGTCTCAAACTTCATATTGTTTAAGCTTCCAAGAATGACAAAAGTATTTTCTTATGCGACAAATGAGATAAAAATCTGTCATTTTGTAATTCCCATCACATGTTTATACTTTTGTACAAATGTTGTCAAAGACGTCTTAATGGTTCACAAGAAGAAGGGTAAGAAGATCAGGAACAAGAGCAAAGGTAAAGGTAAGCTGTTGCCCAAACCTAAGATCAAGAAAGACAAAGAAAGAGTTTGCTTCCATTGCAATAAGATTGGCCATTGGAAGAGAAACTACAAACTCTATCAAGACACAATCAAGAATGAAAGTGTGACTAACGCTTAAGGTATTTTTGTTATTGAAACTAATTTACTTACTCCTAAATCTTGGGTATTGGATACCGGATGTGGTACTCGCATTTTTAAAGATGTGCAGGAGCTACAAATGAGTAGAAGATTAGCTAAGGGTGAAGTCGACCTGTGTGTGAAAAATAGAGCAAGAGTTGCTGCATTAGCCGTAGGAACTTATTTATTGATTTTGCCTAGTGGACTTGTATTAGTACTTAATAATTGTTATTTTGTACCTGCTATGAGTAGAAATATTATTTCTACTTCTAGTCTAGATTTGGATGGTTATAAATTTGTTATTGAGATTAATAATTGTTCTATCCTAAAGTATAATCTTTTCTATGGAAATGTTCTATTAGAAAGAGATCTTTACGTGCTAGATCTTAAGAAAGAGAATTATAATTACATATATAACATTAACACTAAACGATTTAAACCAAATGACTCAAATACGACATACCTCTGGCACTGTCGCTTAGGCCATATAAATGAGAAATGCATTTCTAACTCCACTCTCATGGACTATTAGACTCATTTGATTTGGAATCATTTGAGACGTGTGGGTCTTGTTTACTTGGCAAGATGACTAAGTAACCCTTCACAAAAAGTTGGTGAAAGGGTCAATGACTTATTAGAACTTATACATACTGATGTATGTGGACCAATGAGTACGCCGGATAGAGGTGGGTATCGGTACTTCATAACTTTCACGGACGATTTCAGTAGATATGGTTATTTCTACCTAATGAAGCACAAGTCTGAATCCTTTGAAGTGTTCAAAGAATTTAAGAATGAAGTACAAAATCAACTTGGTAAGAAGATTAAAGCACTTAGATCTGATCGGGGAGGCGAATATCTGAGTCAGGAATTTGAGGATCATCTCAAGAATGTGGAATAGTTTCACAACTGACTCCTCCAGGAGATACTTAGTGGAATGGAGTGTCCGAAAGGAGGAATCGAACCTTATTGGATATGGTTCGATCGATGATGAGTCAAACGAATCTTTCAATGTCTTTCTGGGTTATGCTCTTGAGACAGCTGCATTCATATTGAACAAAATTACATCAAAGGCGGTTCAAAAGACACCATATGAGATATGGACGGGGAACAACCCCAAGTTGTCTTTTCTTAAGATTTGGGGGATGTGAGGCTTATGTTAAACGTTCGTGGGATATCTTGGATAGTCGACGGCTAAGGGTTATAAGAATTTTGGAGAAGCGTGTGTAGGGTTTTCGCGGAGATTTGTCGGAAATTCGGCCATCTTTGGCCCATGATTTGCGAATCGGTCCGTCATTTGGAGATGACTTTTTGCCGAGGTCTCCAAATATCGTTTTATCGGTCTTTTTACCTGAAAAATCACACAAAAGTGTATTAAGAGTTTCACAAATAATTTTTATTAATTTTAAATATTTTTCATACAATTTATGTGATTTATTGACGAATTTTTCATGATAAAAACCCTAAAAATGTGTATAAAAATACACATTACAGGATGGTCCGGTTCTTCCTCTCGGCCACACCATTTTGCTGAGGAGAGTATGGTGCAGTCAAGAATTGCTTAATCCCATACTTCTCGCAATAACTCGTGAAAGCGGTTGACATGTACTCCCCGCCTCTATCCGACCGTAACGCCTTGATGTAAGTCCCGGTCATCTTCTCGACTAAAACCTTGAACCTTTTGAACACTTCGAGAGCCTCGGATTTTTCCTTCAAAAAATAAACCCATGCCCTCCTTGTATTATCGTCAACAAATGTGATGAAATATCTTTTCTCACTAAACGATTTGGGTGTAATTGGGCCACATATGTCGGTATGCACCAACTCGAGAGGTCTTTCTGCTCGGTATTTTGCCTTTTTCGGAAATGAGGTCCTTGCTTGCTTGCCGAATAAACATCCTTCGCAAAACTTGGTGATGTAGTCCGTGTCTGGTAGCCCATGGACCATGTTCTTCTTGGCCAACTCCTTTAGGCCACCATAATGAAGGTGACCAAACCTTAGATGCCACAATGCCGATTTGTCCTCCATATCGACTTGTAGATATTTTTCCTGCACATTTCGCAAGTTGAGCTTGTACATGCGATTTTTGGCCATTTCAACTTGTGCTACCAAGCGTCCTTGATTGTCTTTTAATTGTAGTACCCGGTTTTTCATGAATACCGAGTATCCCTTCTCCATGAGTTGTCCCATACTCAAAATATTGCTCTTAAGGTCAGGTACGTAATAAACATCCTCAATTGACCCTTCCGTACCACCTTTTTGTAAATAGTGAACCGTACCTTGACCTTTTACTTGGATCTTTGATGCGTCTCCGGATGACACGTGTCCATTTTCAACCTCTCGCATTTCCTTGAATAGGTGCTTGTGCCCGCACATGTGGTTGCTTGCACCGGTATCGAGGTACCAGACTGTATCGCCATCGGTGTTGATATCGTTGTATGCCATCATGAGAAACCCATCTTTCATCTCATCCTCCGTGACAAGGTTGGTGTTCTCCTCCACTTTCTTTTCGGCATAGCAAACTTTTGCATAATGCCCGACCTTGCCGCAATTGTAACACTTGTCGGAGTTGCAGTCCTTCACATAGTGACCGTATTTGTCACACTTATAGCACTTGACATTATAGTGATTTGACCGGCCGCCTCTCCCACGATCAGGTCCTCTACCTCGCCAATTTTGTTGGCTTGACTGCCCCTTCTCCTCATAGTATCCACTTCGAGTTATGAGTTTGATTTCTGTATCTTGTTTTCAGTAGTTGTGTACTAGTGTGAAAATCCAATGGAAAGAGTTTACACAGAGTGCTATTCGACTCCAGTGGATAAGATTTAAGAATCTATTTTGTCTAATGTAATTCTGAAATGTTTTGCATTTAAATGTTGCGGAGACCTAGTGTTTATTAATGTGACTTGTTCGACTATTTCTACATTTATTTTCCTGCATATTATTTCAAAACATCCAAATACTTTAGTAAATTATTTAATATAACCATGTTCACGATTTATTTCAGAATAGTTTCTTAAATATAGCTTTTCACCTATAAGCACATTTAAAATCAAGTAGAACGATCAAAATTATGATAACCATTTTAAACACGTCAATACATTATATATATTTTAAAAATTTTTACACTAAATTCTACTAATATATTATAGTTTGTCAAAAATCTTACGAGATGGGGGCATGAATAATTTGTCAAAAATATTTTGTGGGGGACATCTTTGCTGACATATATTCATATTTTTTATGTATTTTTCAAAATTTGTTGAGATAAAGTTTTAGTATAGTAAATTTTGTTACAAAACTTCAATTCAGGAATTGTATAACTATCACTTTCGTAAGTAATTTTATCATTGAGTCATTGAACTAAAATAAAATAAATAGATAACTTCAAAAATTGTACTTTTTGTCTATTATAAATTTGTCACCTTACTAAGTAACATAGAAACTCAAGAAATATAAGAAAAACTCAACAATTTGGTTGTTGGTGCAATTATTCAAGGGTAAAATTGTCAATTCAATTTTTTTGAAAGATTGTCCATTCTTATTTATTTATGGGAGTCTCTATTTCTTTCTTATATTCTCTCTCGTTCTATCCACCAGCCAAAGTTTGCCAAAGGAGAAACAAAAAGGGTTTTACGAGCTTATTTTGAAGAAGGAAGAGAGGGTTTAGAAAAAGGGAGAAAAGGGTTTTAAGAGCTTTCTTTTGAAGAAGAAAATAGGGTTTTAGGAGTTGAGTTTTGTGGGCTAATTTCTGATTTTGAGGATGTATTTCTTCATGCAAATGCGTGGTTTCTACATGAACAGCATTGTAAGTCCCTGTTTCCTCCTTTCTTCCAGTTTTTTTTTTGAATTTTTTGAATTATAAGGGACTTTTCTGGTTTGAAGTTAATTGTGTGTTGATTTTCACTAAAAAAAGTGTATTTTCTGTTATTAGTAAGTCAACTTTTCATGAATTTTATGCTTTGAGTTCTGACTTTCAAGTCCTTGTACAAACAAAGTGAAAAGAAACTGACATACAATTATTTCAGTTACTCCTCTATTTCTCAAACCTCAAAAAATTTACTCTTTTTTACCAACATATTACTTGAAAAATCTTTTTTTTACATAATTACTCATTCAATTTTCTACAGTGCTTGCCTGAGAAATTAACGGAGAAATTCGCTCCATTAGTCGGCAGATATCTCAATCTAAAACTCCCAAATGGCGCCATCTGGCGAGTCAGTCTGGCCAAATGCGGGTCAAAATTGGAGCTTAAAGACGGTTGGTGCGATTTTGTGCGAAATAATTCCATTTCACTAAATGATCTTCTTTTTTTCAAATTCAAAGGCGGACCCGACTTTGAAGTTGTGATTTTAGATTGGAACGAACAATTGGAAAAATCAATTGGGAGAGACGGAATAAAAATTGAATATGAGGACTTAGAGGAACCAATTGAGAAAAATCAAGCAGATAATGATAAATTTGTGAAATTTAGTAGTTCCGAAGCAGAAAATTCTGAGGGAAATTCAAATAATTTGGATTTAAATGAAACGGAAGAAGATTTAGAGGAAGAAGGAGGGAGTGAAAAAAATCGTTATAAAAAATTTCAGAGATTTTATCCAAGTAACTTTTTCTTCTTTTTTCTTTTATTTTAAAAATGCATTACAATCAAATTTTTTTATAATATCGGGAAATTTCATATATATATATCAAATTCATTTTCTGACATAATTTTTGTTTGAAATTAATTTAGAAGAAGGTGTGGTAACAAATTTCCACGAGTTTTACTCGCCACAAGGGCTTATAATGACAAAAGAACAAATCAAAAAGACGAACGAATTATCGGAAGAAATTAAAAGGGGTAATCCAACTTTTTTGCAAATTTTGAGACCGGTCCATATCACAAGCCGATTTAGTCTCGTAAGTTTTTCAAAATATTTAAAATAATTTTTAGTGCATTCTCCCATCGTTTTATCATAATGTATAATGCAATTTTATTTATTTTAATTCAGAGCGTGCCGCGACATTTTTGCAAGGGATTTCTTCCGATAAAAAGAAAAAATATCATTCTTCGCCTGCCTGATAAAAAGAGGAAATGGACGGTTATATGCAATTATAATAAAAAACATCATGAATTCCGATGGATAGAATTTGTGCGTGAGAATAATTTATTAGAAGGCGATATTTGTCTGTTTGAACTTGATAAAAATGCAGAGAAAATGACGTTTATTGTGCATGTTACAAGAGTTTAGATTTTAGAGTGGTTTTAGAAGGCTAATTTAGTGTTGTTGGTAATATTAGGGTTTAGTGAACCTAGTTTGTTTAATTTTAGGGTTGATTATATCTTTTATTTTGGGTATTTATCTAGTGTTGTTTGTAATATTAGGGTTGGTTGTAACTTTTATGTTGGGTATTAACCTAGTCTTGTTTAATATTAGGATTTGTGTGTAACTTTTATTTTCGGTATTAACTTAGTGTTGGTTGTGTGTAATATTAGGGTTGGTTGTGTTGTTCGTAATATTTCGAAATAAGTTATCTGAAATTGTTCATCTCTTTGATTATTTCTTTTTTCTCTTTTTGGTTGGAAAAATTGCGTTTGAAAATAGGTTGTGTTAGTATAAATATTTTTCATGTGAGCATCATTGTTTATAGTTCTTCTGTTGGATTTTATTCTTTCTTGAGTAAATAAATCAAAATTCACCGATGAGGAAGCGGGTTCTATAATCATTATTTTTTTAATGATAAGTGATCATTGAAACAAGTGAGTATCATTAATCAATAGTTACTGAAAATTTTAATTATATATAAATTTTTTTTCTAAAATATTGAATAGTTATCAAAATAAAAAATTAATATAAATGACCATATTATGGAGGTTGGCCACTTCAACTATAAAGTAGGTGGAGATTCTGGAGGTTGTGAATATAAATCCTTTTTTTAATTACTAAAAGCTCACTCTGTTTTATACATTTAATAACTATAACAAAATGTTACAAAATTAATCAAATCAAAATATTTTCTCTCATCATAACCCGACTTTTTTTTTTGATACCATTATTTCCCAAAATAAATCAATACTTGCCACTGTTTTGAAAATAATATGGTAACTACCATTTCCGCCACTATTAGTGGCGGAACAACCTCTGTTCCGCCACTAGTAGTGGCGGAACAGATAGATTTTCAGTTCTGCCAACAACGGTCCATTTGACGCACTAAACGTGGTAAATTAGTATTAAAAACCTTGTTCCGTCACTAGTAGCGGCGGAACATGTTAAAATATTTCTTTACCCCCACTTAAAGATTAACATGGCTCATGAATGGGCAATTAGCCTAAAAATTGAAGAATTACTATGTTCCGCCACTATTAGTGGCGGAACAGGTGCATATTTCACCTGTTCCGCCACTAGTAGTGGCGGAACAGGCCAAATGAACTTTTTAAATCTGACTTAAAAAACGCAGAAAAAACCACAAGTGGCGGAACAGGTGAAAATACCCTCTGTTCCGCCACCCTCTGTTCCGCCACTAGTAGTGGCGGAATAGGTGCATATTTCACCTGTTCCGCCACTTGTAGTGGCGGAACAGGTGGTTTTTTCTGTGTTTTTTAAGTCAGATTTAAAAAGTTCATTTGGCCTGTTCCGCCACTACTAGTGGCGGAACAGGTGAAATATGCACCTGTTCCGCTACTAATAGTGGCGTAACATAGTAATTCTTCAATTTTTAGGCTAATTGCCCATTCATGAGCCATGTTAAACTTTAAGTGAGGGTAAATAAATATTTTAACATTCCGCCACTACTAGTGGCGGAACAAGATTTTTAATACAAATTAATCACGTTTAGTGCGTCAAATGGACCGTTTTTGGCAGAACTGAAAATCTATCTGTTCCGCCACTACTAGTGGCGGAATAGAGATTGTGCCGCCACTAATAGTGGCGGAAATGGTAGTTACCATATTATTTTCAAAACAGTGGCAAGTATTGATTTATTTTGGAAAATAATGGTATTCAAAAAAAAAATTCTCATAACCCTCCATCTGTTTTTTTTTTTTTTATAATTTACTTTTACTAAATAGGCCAACTAAAGCCCTCTTTCATAATTTGAAGTTATTTACAAATCAAAATATTTTCTCTCATCATAACCCTCCATCTGTTTTTTTATAATTTATTTTTGCTAAATAGGCCCATTAAAGCCCTCTTTCATAATTTGAAATTATTTACTTACAAATTATCCAAATCCACACAACCCAAAACATAAATTTTTCCAAAATTAATGGTGGAGTAAAATAAAATAATCTTCCTCCAACAAAAAATCGTCTCCTTCTCCTTCTCCTTCACCAACTTCCATCCATCCAAACAAACCTCCACATTTTCCCCTTTTCCTCTTGAATTCTCTCTTACCAAAACCAAGTAACGAGCTCTTGCGAGAATTGAAGTTGAAGTTGTTGCGATTGGAACGCGATTTTCATGGATTTATGTAACAGACATTTCATGAAGCGTATGAATGGCGTTTTTACGCATAGCATTGTAAGCTCTCTGTCTCTCTTCTCTGTTAAATTGCTTTTGCTTTTGCACCCATTTTGGGTTTTCGCCCTTTCTTTCTGTAATGTCGATTTTGCAGTAATTTGCAATTTTTTTGTAAGATTAAGTGTATTTTTTTAAAGATTTTCCAAATTTCTGTATTGGGTTTGTTGATTTATAACTGTTTGAACTGTTCCCTTTTGCAATTTCATTTCTACTTCCATAATTTTATATTTTCTCCTAGAAAAGCCCTGAATTTCATCGTTTCGGCTTAATTTAATCCCAAATTAACTCACTGAAGCCTCAATTAAACACCAATCGAACAAACCCAAAAACGAAAATCAAATTGATCTAACGCTACTAACTTTTGTTTCATGCTCAATTTCCTCATTATTATTCCTTCAATTCTACACAGACCTTGCCAGATCAAATAACTCCACAATTCTTAGACCTAACCAACAAACTTCTCGAGCTGAAGCGACCAAATGGCGCCAGCTGGCACGTCGGTTTAATAAAATCAGGCGAAACCCTAATTCTCAAACCGGGCTGGAACGATTTTATCGCAGGAAATAATATACAAGAAGATGATACGGTTGTGTTTAAATATCTTGGTGGATCGGAATTTGAAACCCTAATTTTCGATTTAAACGGCTTTGAAAAATCGGTTGTTGGTTCGGATTTGGAAATTAGTCAACCGTTGACTCCTCCTGTTAATGTTATGCCTTTGAATATATGCACAAGCAACTTAGACTTAGGTAATTATTTTTATTTTATTTTTATATATATTATATATCTATTTTGTAAATATTCAAACTAATCTGATTTTCAATTTATTTTTATTATTTCTCTCAATTAAAATCATATTAAAATATTATATTTTTAAAACTCATATTATATTAAAAATATTATATTTTAAAACTCATATTAAAATATTATATTATTAAAAATTATATTAAAAGTTAAAACTAATCTATTATCTCTCAATTTATGGGAATTACATAAACAAACTCACCTAAAGCTTACTAAATCATGCATATTATATATGTGACATTATATTTTTAGTTAATATTTTTAAAATATTATGTGACATTATATTTTTAGTTAATAATCTGTTTTTAAACTTATTTCTCTCACTATTGTTACGAAGGTTACATACACAAACTCACCTAAAGATACTAAATCATTCATATTATATTTAAAATATTATTTGACATTATATTTTTAGTTGATTTAGGGAAAAGTAAGGCGCGTAATAATAATACTGACTCTTATTACAAGCCGAATTGTTTGGTCATGAACGGAGATCAAAAGAAAAAAGCCGAGATTTTGGCGAGTCAAGTTCAAGATGGAAATCCTTCTTTTTTGCAAGTTTTGAAACCGACCCATCTTGACCGATTTGGCATAGTACGTTTCTTATTTTATTTTGTATTATACATTTTATTTTATTTTATTTCATTTTTCTTTTGCTTGTAGATAAATTTGCAAAAAAGCCCTTACATTGCAAAAAACACCTCCACTATTGAACATTACAAAAAAAAACTCTCTATTGTTTAGTATTTTTTTTAAAAGAGGGGCGATTTTGTAATTTTCTAAAGAATGGAGGGTTTTTTGCAATTTCCAATAATGAAGGTTTTTTAGTTTGCAATATAAGCATAAATAAAAAAATAGAACAGAAGGCTGAATTTCACGTTTAACCCTATTAAATGTAAAAATATCACCTCTATACAAAAATATATAAAACATGAAATATCATCAATATACTAATATATAAATACGTTTTCTTAATATTAATCAGAAAGTACCAAAGACAGCTTTCTTATATTCATTTTTATTCTATTTATTTTATTAATCAGAAAGTACCGAAGAAATTTGCGGTGAATCACCTACCAAAAGAAAGCGGCGAGTTTATTTTCTGCTTGTATGAATCCGAAAAAAGGTGGCGAATAAAATACACGTACAGAACTTACAGACAGGAAATATATTGGATGGTTTTTGTAAGAGAGAATAAATTACGAGAGGGTGATATGTGCTTGTTTGAGCTAGTTAGGAACGCTAAAGATGTTACGTTTGTTGTACATGTTTCTAGAGCACTTTGATTAATTTTATGTGTTGTATTATTTAGATTTTGAGATTTTATCTTGTTAGTATTGGAAAATATGTTTGTTGCCATAGAAAGATGTATGAAATCAAACAATATATAAAATATATGTTTGAAAACAACATATATCAAAGAATTAATGTTGCAAATAGTGTGTTATATTGCCGATATAGAGGATTATAGCTTATTACATATAAAACAACATAATATAGAAAAACAACATATAAAACCAAAAGATAGTATAAAAAAATGGTACATGCTATTACATACAGGAAATATATTGGATGGTATTTGTAAGAGAGAATAAATTACAAGAGGGTGAAATGTGCTTGTTTGAACTCGTTAGGAATGCGAAACATGTTACGTTTGTTGTACATGTTTCGAGAACACTCTGAGTTTTTATCTTGTGCAGCCTTACTGTTTTTTGTAGCGAAATAATATATAGAAAAAGGTAAATAAATCCAAAAAATATTATATTTTAAAATTGAGAAAATAATATTTTTACACATCTTTTATCTCTCCCTCTAGAACCTGTTCAAGCAAAATTGATCTTTTCGAAGACTGTACAGACAAGGCCGGCCCTGTCATAAGCCCAATGAGTCCATGGGCTTGGGTAACAATTGGATCAGGGCAACATAAAGTCTATGTAATTAATATATTTATTATAAATTCTCTTCTATTTGTTTAAAGTCCTATACAAAAAAAATAAGGTCCAAGCTCAGTAGTCATTTCTCTTCATTCTAACTAACATTTCTTTTTCAATTTGTTGTCCATTTAATTTCATTCAAATATTCAATTATCCATCAATTTATAAAATAAAATGGAGAGATAACAAGGAATAAAAAGGAAAGAAAATATAGTTTTTGTCTCTTAGCTGGAGGATATTAAATTATCTCCTTCTTAGTTCTCACCTCCGTCTCTACTCCGTGTCTACTTTGGCAACCGCAAAAAAGAACGAAACATGTAGATAAGCTATTGTATCTTTTAGTTAATTAGGTAATTGTAAATTGTAATACAATATTTTTTTTTTCAAATATTATTTAATCAAATTCAATTATGAAAGTTTTATAATGATGAAAATATACATGCATTCCATGAATGATGAATGAAAAATTTAACATGATTTAATCAAAATTAGTTTGTATTTTTTTCGTTGCACACAAGGTGTTTGATGAAATTCTCAAGTGAAGAAAATATGCCAATATTTCATTTTCGGGCTTGGGCAACCAAAATCATAGGGCCGACCCTGTGTACAAACTTGATTCTAGAAAAGAGTTAAATGCGTGAGAGGACATGACATAACTCGCTAGCCATTCGAGACTTATTTTATTATTATTTTTGATTCTCAACAAGTTGAAGAGACATTTAAAACAAGGAAAAAAATTCACTTACATATATCCTTTGATGATATTACCTATCCAAGTTATTTTTTGAAACATTCTCAAATAATAACTTTTGCAAAAAAAAAAAAAGGATTTTCATATATAAGTTTCTATAAATAAAAATTTCATCTTTTTTTGTTATTGGAATTTAAAATGATGATGATATTACATATCCAAGTTAGTTTTTGAAATGTCCTCAAATAATAACTTTTGCAAAAAAAAAATAAGATTTTTATATATAAGTTTCGATAAATAATAATTTCATCTTTTTTCGTTTTTGGAATTTAAAATTAAAATTTCTTTTTTTCTTCTTTTTGTTTTGACATGAAATAATGATTTCAAACTTCCCCAGTTCAAAAATAGGAAAAAACATATGCTATTTATACAACTCAGATATAAACACATTATTTTCCAACATATTATTATGATAGGTTATTTTTGGAAACAACTATCCCAAAATTTCAATCAAATATATTATCAACCTAATTTGAAAAATATCATTCCATCATTTTCTAAAAAAAAAACAAACTACTCTAATCCATTTACATTTGGTTACATATTGTTGAAAGGGTACATATGATAAGTTTAATATTTTTGATTATTTGAAAGGTTATATATGTAAAATTGTGACGTCACTTCACATATTGTCATGTATACGCCACAGAAGAACTGAAGTTGTTGGAAAGATTTCACCAAAGACAGAATTAAAAGAGAGAAAAATAGGAAAGAGAAGGGGAGAGAGAAATCGAAATGGAAAGTGTGAGCTTCTATAGAGAAATGGATTGATCTTTCATCCATCACATGGGAAGCTATTTTGTTTCTAGTTCCTTTTATTTTTTACATATTTCCTCTTTTCGTTTATTGTCCATTGTCGAAATTTTGGAGACACTTGAACCCAAAAAATGAATAAATATGGAGATATACACATGTTAGAATAATGTGGAGAATATTGATGTAGAGAAATTAACAGAACTCATGAGAGAAATAATTAGAGAAGAAGAGAGAAAACGTATAATCAATTGAGAGACTATATTATAAGAATTGTGACACTATTACAATAACTAAATGTCTCTTTATATAAGAGAGATGCATGACTAATTACCCAAATAAGTTAGCTAAATTAAAGACACAATATCTAAATTATCTAAAATATAATGCAATGATAGAAACAATTCACCTCTTTTTATTGTCTAAATATTCTATAAATATTTATTTCCATAACCTAATCATTCCCTAAATAATATTACGAAATAAGAAATAGATTATTGAATTAGAGTCATACATAACAACACAAAAGAAGGAAAATGGAATTGAGAATTTGTGCATATTTTACCAAATTGAGCTCACCTCTAAACATTACAACACTAAACCCCTTTTGCTTCTTGTACATTCTTGTTTGTTTGCTAGAATAGATGGTTTGGAGTTCTTCTTTTTTATTTACTTTATATTCAGTTCTTTATTTTTGCATGTGTGTTGGAGATGATTGTTTAAAATATCAAATATCAATGTTGCATTCTTGTAGTCAACTTGGGGAGTTATGTAATTAAGAATATTTGATAAAAATTTGGTTTATTTTGACTTAATTCAATAATTTGTGCTGTTCACAGAGCTTACCAATGAAATTCACAGATAATTTTGGAGGTCAAATTGGTGAAATGGTCGAACTAATAAAGGGGCCTAGTGGTAACATATGGCGAGTTGGAGTTACAGAAAAGGCTGAAAAATTGGTACTTCGAACTATTATAATAAAGTTACAGACCAAAACAAAATACTCTCAAATCATAAAAAAATCATCCACTACATGACAAAAATAAAAAATACTCGAAGTCATAAATTTAAAACATTATTTTTAATTTCTCCTTTCGCCATTATAATTTGAACCTAATGTTGCTTTCCACCATAAAATGATGCCGGTCCTAAAGAATCCATGGCATTGAGAAGCTGTGAAGCAGATCCAAACAAGACAATTCCTATATTAAAATAAAAAATAGTTTAATAAAATATAATCAAATATAACTAGTTAATTATATGAGACGTAAAATATACCGGGATAAAACTACTGGACATCAATAATGATGATGGTGGCATTGGCATTACAGGGAATGAATCATTACTTGCTTCATTTTGGAATTCCATATTCCTTCCTAAAAACAATCATATAGATAAATCATAGATTAATATTACAAGTCAATTAATAATGTATATATTACTTATTGTGTGTGTCAAACCTTTTCCACTTCTAGATCGCTCTAGTGAACTTTGAAAACGACGGAATTCGCGGCCTCCATCTCTCTTTTTTATTCCTTGAGGTTTTATAGAGGATTCTGCAACAACCTCATCTTTTGGCGTTGCTTTAGAGGTACTGGATGTAGCTCCTTCGTTCACCTGGTCATTTAGTGCATCAATATCGGCCTCCAACTCTTTTGCTTGTTTGTGTGCATGCTCGAATGCCGAATCAGATAATGAAGCTTTAGAAAGAATGGGTGTGTGTGTTCTAATTAACGAACTATACCGATACAATCACTTCTGAGCTCAATGAGGTCGTCTCTTGCGAACTCAATTCAAAACCGGCTTTAGCATCTTTGCGCCATCTTTTTAGATAATACTTATCGGGGAGTTCTTTTATATTCATATAGTCAAGGACCTTTAAAACATGACAGCACTGGATACCCATGAATTCAAATTTCAAACAACTACACCTAATGCTTTCGCGAGATGAATCGTACTCAACTGTTTTCTCCCTTCTATTATTTTGATACCCCGCTATCACTTTAAAACAGCTAGCTATCTCATTTTCACCACAATAAAATGCCTTGCAGCTTAGAAACAAATCATATTCCTTTTCAAAAACTTTATACACTTTAGGAGTGTAAATGCTAGCTGCTTGCTTCAGTAAACCTTGAAATGGTGTCACAATACTGCCGTGACTTGCATTAAAATCCGAAACTAGTTCAGTGTGACGCCGTTCTTCAAGAAGCCTATCAAAGTGCTCAAAAAAATCTAACAAATTCTTTTTCGAATCCAAATACCTCTTGATTACACTATTGATACTCTCACTTCTTTGCGTGTTCTTCATATCAGCACAAAACACTTGTCTCCCATACATCAAAGCCCATTTTTCTCGGTCTTTAAGTAAATTCTTTAACCACTCATTTCCCACTAGGCTATATTTTTCTAACATAATCTGCCATGCACTAAGGAATTCATCTTCTTCTTCACAATCATATACGCAATAACTACAATCCCGCTTAGAACCCCTAAATACATGGCTTAAATGCTTTGCTGCATTTTGGTACATGTGCCAGACACACAAGCAGTGAGTTGTATTTGGCCACACTTTTTTTATTGCCGTGCTCATTGTAGTATCTTGATGTTAATATTACTTTTGGTGTTTTTCCCTTAACCGCTTTGGTAAAAGTTTCAAATAGCCAAGTAAATGATGTGATTTTCTCATCATAAAGAAGACCACCTCGAAAAATTATAGTTTCTTTATGGTGATTAACACCAACAAAGGGCGTGAAAGGCCGGCCGTATCCGTTTGTTTTATATGTTGTATCAAAAGAAAAACATCCCCAAATATCTCAAAATCTAACAAAGAGCGACCATCAGCCCAAAAAATATTAGTAATATAATTTGTTTCATCCATATCTATATCAAAATAGAACAGTTTATCTTCTCGAACTCGTTTATTGAGATATTTCATCACTGCTCCGGCATCTCCTTGTGCCATTGTATGCTTGGATTTGAGATAGGTTATGTGATCCGATGGGAGAAAACTAAGGAACTGCCGTCCCCCAACTTGTTTAGCCATAAAATCATACACTTGTTTTGTTTCAAACCAACCGCCTTTGCAATATCTGCCAACGATTTCTGAGCCCCATTCATGTTTCTATGTGATTTCAAGATGTTCCGATTTTTTGGTGTTGCTAAACCATGGTTGTGGTTAGAATCAAAAGAAGTTATCTTATAAACGCCTTTGTCACACAACTTAATTGAAAACCAAAATCAATCAAACAAGAACCTTTTCCAAGTGTTCTAATGATCAATAAATCCCTAAACACAGATTTGTAAGTCCCAATTTGATCTAAAACTCTTCTTCCAAACAGATTTAGACAAATATTCAATAAATTGGTGTTTTGAACTTAACTTCTCAAATAGACAAAATTGAATCAAATAAACGCAAGATTTGAATCACACATCATACAAATGTCTAACCCTATCATAGATTCACCCACTCATGACATTAAAAACAAGATTTGATCTATATTTCATCGTTTTTACACAAAAATTCAGATCTGAAAAATCAGGAAAAAGAAAGAGTTTAAAAGAGAATCAAATCAAACCGAGATGACGAATCCCTTCCAAGAGGTCCCTGGAGTTGATCTTGAGCTCCCCTTGACTTCTCGAGCCTTCTAGATCGAGAATTTTGGGTTTGAATGCCTTCAGCCCGTTTTTGCTCAAATGGGATTTCCGAGCTCAAATCTTTGCTCTCAAGCTTCCATTAATGGTTATTAGGGTTGTAATGAGGAAGAAGATGAAGAGAATGAGTGGTATGTACAGTGGTGTGAGATTGGATGGATGAATGGATGTGTCCCCTTATCTTGAGATTGAAGGTCTTTATATAGATGGTTGAGACTTGTATTTACCCTTTTGTCATTGATGGAGGTATGGAGGTTATTGACAATTTGGTAATTTGGTTGGTCAGGATTGGATAAGGATGGTGTGCTGAATATCTCAATAGATACCAGCTCTCTTCAGCGCCAAAATATCTTTTCAACTCAGTTCTTTAATTTCTATTATTTTTGACCTGTTCTAAAACTCGAGATGAAAGTCACCATTCTAACGATTTTCAATGAAAATTTCCTCTACAAAACCTGTTCTACTACTCGTTACGATCTTGTAGAAATTTGAATCACTCAAAACCGTTCTGTATTTCTCGAGTTATCGCTCTCGCAAAATCAGAACCCAAATTTCGTTCATTGTTCAGCCATTTTTCAAACAGCTCAAATCAGCCAAAAAATTTCACCGTTAAAAACCACTCATTTTCAAACTCAGTTTTCTCTCTCAATTCTTAATCATTTTCTGAGTTCCTTATATCAATGGAAAGAGAGGAATAAGGAGAATATAATGGAGTTAGAATTAATAAAAACAAAGCCCCATGAAATAAATGGTGAACTCAAGAAAACAGCCTCTTGAAACTGTTTATTTTTGGCTGAACGACGGTTTTTTGCATTTTTTCCTCCAATCGCTAGAGAATTGACTCCGGTGGACCCCACGGACAGATCCGTCTTGTCGAGATGAGCGATTTTTCGAGCGGGTTTGACTGGCTCTGTTGACTTTGACCAATTTGACCAGATTTTTACCAATCTTTTCTGGGGGTTCTAGAAGGTCTTTTTTCGTGAAATTTGTGACGTTAAATTCATCTCGTCGAGCTCTTGAATTTGGTACTCAGTTTGTCCCCTTTTGGGATAGTTCACTTTTTGGTCAAAGGCAGTTTTCGAGTTCGAATTTTTATATTTTCGTGGATTTTCGTGTTTTTGCTTGGATTATTGGACGGAAAAAGGTTGTCGAAGGTTTGAGAAGCGTGTGTAAGTTTTCGCGGAGATTGTGGAGAATTCGGCCATCTTTACCCCAGAATTGCAAATCGGCCCTTCATTTGAGTTGTCTTTTCACCTAAGTTCTCCAAATTTATTTTTCTTGGTCTATTTACTTGAAAAATCACACAAAAGTGTATTAAGAGGTTTAAAAATGAATTTTATGAATTTTACACACTTTTTGATTATTTTATGCGATTTAATGGTGAAATTTACATGATAAAAACCTTAACAAAGTGTATAAAAATACACATTATAATAATAAAATTTTGAAGGACTAAACATACTTGGCCATTGTCTCGGCTTTTCATCAGAACGTGATTGTTCGGTGTAATTTTCAGAATCACTCGAGGATCCAGATGTCATTATCTCATGTTGGCATATATTATGCCCGGATCTATTAACTTATTGAAAATTGGTCGACTCTTCGGCCGCAAAAAAGGATGAAATCCTTTCGCACCCATTTGGTTGAAATATTTGGACTTCAAAAGAAGAATTGTCATTGTGTTTAAAGATTGAAATGCCATTTTCCTTTATGCCATTAGCATGTAAGAATTCCTTCCAACCAGTCCGAAGTACACAATTTTCAGCCTTTTTTGTAACTCCAACTTGCCATATGTTACCACTAGGCCCCTATAGTTCGACCATTTCACCAATTTGACCTCCAAAATTAGATGTGAATTTCATTGGTAAGCTCTGTGAACAGCACAAATTATTGAATTAAGTCAAAATAAACAAAATTATTATCAAATATTCTTAATTACATAACTCCCCAAATTGACTACAAGAATGCAACATTGATATTTGATATTTCAAACAAGTATCTCCAACACCACATGCAAAAATAAAGAAATGAATATATAGTAAATAAATAGGCAAAAGTATAAACATGTGATGGGAATTACAAAATGACAGATTTTTATCTCATTTATCGCATAAGAAAATACGTTTGTCATTCTTGGAAGCTTAAACAATATGAAGTTTGAGACTGATTTAGTTTTGAAATGACAATCCTATAGGGCCAACAACTAAAATTTTTCTTAAAACCATTTCTCAAAAAAATGAAAACGATCAACTTCAAACCATCTATTTTAGCAAACAAACAAGAATGTACAAGGAGCAAAAAGGGATTTAGTGTTGTAAGGTTTGGAGTTGAGCTCAATTTGGTAAAATATGCACAAATTCTCACTTGAATTTTCCTTCTTTTGTGTTGTTACGTATGATTCTAATTCTCTCAATAATCTATTGCCTATATAGTAATATTATTTAGAGAATGATTATTCTATGAAAATAAATATTTAGATAATATTTAGACAATGAAAGAAGGTGAATTGTTTTCATCATTGCATTATATTTTAGGTAATTTAGATATTGTATCATTAATTTAGACAACTTACTTAATTTGGTAATTAAGCATGTCTCTCTCTTATATAAAGAGGCATCTAACTATTGTAATAATATCACAATTCTTATAATGTAGTATCTCAATTGATTATATGTTTTCTCTCTTTTTCTCTACTTATTTCTCTCGTGGGTTATCTTTCTCTACATAAATATTCTCCCCATTGCCCTAATATGTGTATATCTCCATATTTATTCAATTTTTGGGTTCAAGTATCTCCAAAATTATTATTTATCGAAACTTATAAATAAAAATCTTATTTTTTTTTGCAAAAGTTATTATTTGAGGACGTTTCAAAAAATAACTTGGATATGTAATATCATCATCATTTTAAATTCCAATAACAAAAAAAGATGAAAATATTATTTATAGAAACTTATATATAAAAATCTTTTGTTTTTTTTGCAAAAGTTATTATTTGAGGATGTTTCAAAAATTAACTTGGATAGGTAATATCTATTATAAAATAGTTAAAAGAGAGATAGAGAAAAGAGAGAATAAGATAATAAACTATTTATTCAATTGTTGTATATTTTCTTTACATTGTAAGGCTCTATTTATAGGAAGATCAATTCTCTTCATAATACATAGAAATAAGAGAGAATAAATACAAATATAATGGTATTCAAAATTCAAGAAAAGATATACATCCACACTATAATAGATTGTTCTTAACATAACAATACATGAATATATGGAGGTGATGTATTTAGAAGTTCAAGAATGAAATGGACATCCATACTAAATTATTCATAATACTCCCCCGTGGATGTCCATATTTCATACGTATTATTTCCTCGCTCTCATGTGTACAAATATCTTTAAAACGACGAAATCCAATCTTGTGCACTAATTTCTCAAAAGTTCTGGTTGGTAATGATATTGTGATTAGATCTGCTGGATTGTCCGTTGAGCGTATTTGGTGAATATCAATTTCACTGTTCTTCTGAAGTTTGTGTGTGAAAAAGAACTTTGGAGAAATGTGTTTGGTTCTATCTCCTTTAATATAGCCTTCTATTATTTGTGCAATGCAAGCAGTATTATCTTCATATATCACAGTTGGACTACCTTTAACTGCATTAAGGTGACATGATTCTTGAATATGTTGAATCATTAATCTTAGCCATACACATTCTTTACTAGCCTCATGGAGCGCAATGATTTCAGCATGGTTTGAAGATGTAGCCACTAAGGTTTGCTTGGTGGACCGCCATGAAATAGCAGTATTGCCGTATGTAAATAAGTATCCAGTTTGTGATCTGGCTTTATGTGGATCTGACATATATCCAGTATCTGCATATCCAATTAATTTGGGTTCTGTTATTTTTTGTATAAAAAACCATATCTATTGTTACTCGAAGATAACGAAGTACATGTTTAATACCATTCCAATGTCTTTGTGTTGGTGCAGAACTATATCTAGCTAATAAGTTTACAGAGAATGCCATAACAGGTCTTGTATTATTAGCTAAATACATCAATGCACCAATTATACTCAAATATGATACTTCTTGGACCAAGAATTTCTTCATTATGTTCTTTTGGACGAAAACAATCCATCTTTACACCAAGGGATCGAACAACTATTGGTGAGCTTAATGGATGGGATTTGTCCATGTTGAATCGTTTTAAAATTTTATTCACATAATTAGACTGATGAAAAAATATCCCACCTTTTAAGTGCTCAATTTGTAGTCCAAGACAAAATTTTATTTTTCCAAGTTCTTTCATTTCAAATTCTCTTTTTAAATATGCAGCAATATTCTCAATCTCTTCAGGAGTTCCAACAATATTTAAATCATCGACATATACTGCAATAACAATAAATCCAGAATTGAATTTCTTAATAAAAATACACGGACTTATAAGATTATTTTCATATCCTTATTTTGTAAGGTATTTACTTAGGTGGTTATAACACATCCATCCGGATTGTTTCAATTCATACAAGGGCTTTTTCAATTTTATAGAATACATTACACGATGTCTTATGTTACATGCTTCAGATACTTTTAATCCTTCAGGGACTTACATATAAATATCAGTATCAAGCGATCCATATAAATAAGCAGTAACAACATCCATTAGATGCATATTTTGTCCTTCAGAAACAACCAAGCTAATTAAAAATCTAAATGTAATTGCATCTAATACGGGCGAATAAGTTTCTTCATAATCTATTCCGGATTTCTGTGTAAATCCTTGCGCTACCAATCTTGCTTTGTATCTTACAATTTTATTCTTCTCATTTCGCTTTCTAACAAATTCCCACTTATAGCCTACTGGTTGTATACCTTCAGGCGTTCGGACTACATGTCCAAAAACTTCACGTTTCTCAAGTGAGTTCAACTCTGCCTTAATTGCATCTCTCCATTTTGGCCAATCTTTTCTTCGTCGACATTCTTCAATTGATTTTGATTCTTGATCCTCATTTTCATTGTTTAAATCTATTGCGATCGCATATGCAAACTTTTCATCAGTAATAATTTCATTTCGGTTCCATCTTTTTCCAGTAGAGACATAATTTATCGAGATCTCTTCATTTTCAATATTTTCAATGTTGTCAGGTACCTGAACTTCTTCAAAATTTATTTGATTATTTATGTCATCTGCCGTTTTATCTTTAATATCCTCTTCATGAGGTTTTATAATTTCAGTAGTTCAAACTTTCTTATCATGCTCTCGCTTCTTCCTTGGATTTTTATCCTTGGAACCGATTGGTCGACCACGCTTCTGACGTTTCTCATTAATAGAATTATCCAAGGGTATTTCAATTCGAGCAGGAGCATTTAATGATGGAATATATGATTTGGTTACTCTTTTTGTATCAATAAATGCATCAGGTAATTGATTTGCAATTTGTTGCAAATGAATAATTTTCTGAACTTCTAGTTCAGTTTGATTTGTTCGAGGATCAAGTTGAGACATTGATAATACATTCCATGTAATTTCTTGTTTTTTCGGTTTTTTTTTATCTCCCCCTAATGCTGGGAATACAGTTTCATCGAATTGACAATCTGCAAATCTTGCTGTAAATAAATCTTCAGTTAATGGTTCAAGATATTTAATAATCGATGAGGATTCAAAACCAACATAAATTCCCAATCTTCTTTGTGGACCAGTTTTTTTGCGTTGTGGTGGAGCTATTGGAACATATACCGCATACCCAAAAAATTTTAAATGAGATATATTTGGCTGCGGTCATTTACAAGTTGAAACGGGGAATATTTATGATAAGCAGTTGGTCTTATTTTAATTAGTGCTGCAGCATGTAAAATTGCATGGCACCAAACATAAGTTGTCAACTTTGATTTTATAATTAAGGATTGAGCGATTAATTGTAAACGCTTAATAATAGATTCTGCTAAACTATTTTGCATATGTGTGTGAGCTACTGAATGCTCAACTTTAATCCCGATTGACATACAATAGTCATTAAATGCTTGGGACGTAAATTCACCGGCATTACCAAAACGAATTGTCTTAATTGTATAATCTGGAAATTGTGCTCTTAATCCAATTATCTGAGCAAGTAATTTCGCAAATGCTACATTTCGGGATGATGACAAACATACATGTGACCATCTTGTAGATGCATCTATTAATACCATAATGTATTTAAATGGTACACATGAAGGACTAATAGGCCCACATATATCTCCTTGTATACGTTCAAGAAAACTAGGTGATTCATTTTCAACCTTAGTTATCGATGGTCTAACAATTAGTTTCCCTTGATAACAAGCAACACATGAGAGTTCATTTATGTTGGGAAATCCATAGCCATGTACGTTACATGCGCAGTGAAACCTATGGATTTAACCTGCCCTAGGATCTACGTTAAGGGAATAAAAGTACGAGATTAGCCATTTAAAATTTCTACCTGAAGCTCGGCTCGTGAAACTCCTTCCTGAACCTCCGCTTGCAAAACACCTTCCTGAATCTCCGCTCGCGAGACTACTTGCTTCTCCTAGGGATGAAGAACGATCTCTCGCAAGTTCTCAAATTAGAGAACCTCTACTCATATCCACGCGAACTTCAGACGTATGGAATTACCGGACTCGGCTAGTCGAGTCCGGAAATACTTTCCGAATACTCTCAAAATTTCTCTCTCTTTTCTGTGTATTAGACAGTAGCCTGGAGGCTAGAATAGTGTTACCAATAGAGAGGGACTAGCCTTCTATTTATACTAGAGAGAGAGGTGAACAATTGCTCAGTTACCATAACTAAAAACACTAATCTGTGCCTATTCCGTTGCCAACGGAATAAGTATTCCATAACGGAATGCATGGCAGCTAAGGTTATTACAGTTACCATATCTATTCCGTTGGGAACGGAACTGTTCCGTTTCCGACAGAATGGTACGGTTTTGTTCAATCAATTATCCAATAATTGATTATTTCGTTCACCAATCTATACATCATATGTATAACTATTTTTGAGACATATTCATCCCTACGAATGGAGTTCATTGTGTGACTGTGTAGGTTCCATTTAACGCTGACAATGATCTTCTAAAGATCGTAAGTCCTGAGTAACCTCTAGACTGATGTCATGACTACTCATGTTAAATGAAATGGTCGGCGATCATAAACCTATCTGAATAGGCAATTGCTTAGTCCTTTTGTTCGATGATATATGTCTTGATCACAAGGCATGAAAGTATGTCATCCTTGAGTTTGATCAAAGTCTCTTTCCTGATCGAGAATTAGACTGAGTAAATACAAAATGATACTAACAACACATGTTAATCCATTTTGAGCATGGCCATGCATTTCCCTCGGTCCTAGTACATCAGGGGGCCCAGTGATATCTCCCTCTTAACGAGAGGAACAAATCCCATCTTGGTCACCCACATTACTCGTCATGATTCAGTGCATACCTAACAATGACCCTAATGATTATCCCTATACGGATGACGTAAGATCATAATAAAGTATGCAGTTCCTCATACAGGAATCCATGGTGACCTCAGGTCGTAGGAACAAGCACACTATTCATATGAGAATCACTAATGACATATATCATGCATATTCTCATAGTGTGGTCATGCATCATTTCCCACTTTTATAGTCTCTCTGAGACCCTTTGCATCCAAATGAATTTCTGCATCGAGGACCCACGATAAATAATTATTCCACGATAATTCGAGATGTGTGAGATTTGCCATGAAAAACTATGTATATAAAAGAAATAATAAAATTAGATCATTTTGCAATTTTATGTGCAATATTGAAACTTCTAGTTATCAATAGCTTTGCAACTTCAAGTGCATTGGTCTATAAATAAAATAATCTGTAACTTCAGGTGCAGAGATATGTGACTTAAAAGAAACTCATAAAGTAATGAGTTTTAAGGAAAAAAATTGAATAAATGAAATCCAAAATAAACAATCTAAATATAATGAAATATTAATTGTTTGAAATTATACCTTATGGAGTAGAGTTTTAGTTATGTTGTTTAAAACTTCAAATATGTATAGTAGAGTCGTGCTGATAATGTATTATAAAATAGTTAAAAGAGAGAATAGGATAATAAACTATATATTCAATTGTGGTATATCTTCATTACATTGTAAGGTTCTATTTATAGGAAGATCAATTCTCTTCATAATACATAGAAATAAGAGAGAATAAATACAAATATAATGGTATCCAAATTTCAAGAAAAGATATGCATCCACACTATTCTAGATTGTTCTTAACATAACAATAAACGAATATATAGAGGTGATGTATTTAGAAGCTCAAGAATGAAATGGACATCTATACAAAATTATTCATAACAATATCATCATTTAAAAGGATATATGTAAGTGATTTTTGTTCCTTGTTTTAAATGTCTCTTCAACTTCTTGTCATAAAAAAAAAATAATAAAATAAGTCTCGCTAGTTATGTCATGTCCTCTCACGGATTTAACTCTTTTCTAGAATCAAGTCCGTAGAGTTTTCGAAAAGATCAATTTTGCCTAAACAGGTTCGAGAGATGCTGAACAAGCTGTCTAAAAATATTATTTTCTGAATTTTGAAATATAATTTTTGTGGATTTATATACCATTTTTCTATATATTATTTCGCTACAAAAAGTGGTAATGCTGACAAAATAAAAACTCAATATCTAAATAAGAAAAATAATACAATAAACTAGGGGATGCTTCGTGTGTTAGCGCAAAATCATACCACATAATTTAAAAAATAGTTTCACGACAATTGTCACACATAAAATAAATAAAAATATTTTTACACTAAAATATAATAAAAAAGTGATTAACTCAAGAAACAATACAAAAATGCATATTCATATATAATATCCAACCTTCATTCAACCCCATTTTCAGCTAAAGGAAATTTATAAAAAACTTAAAAATTAATATATTAATGATATTAAAAATTAAACTAAAATACAAATTCTTTATTTCCAAAATTAAATCAAAATACAAATTAACTTGGGAGACTTCTTCCTTCTTTCAATCAGGAATCTGTTTTTGCACCATAAGTGCTTCTTGCTTTTCTTGTTATCCAAAAATGAAAAATAAATAACTTGATCTAAAAAAATAGGTAAGAGTTCTTTCATTAAATGATACCTGTTAATTCAAAATAATAATTTCCTATTAATATAATCTTATGTGAATGTTTTAACTCAGTTGGCTTTAAGTAGATCTTTAAATAGACTTTAGTACCACAAATGCTTCGTCACTTGAATTATTTGAAATCAATAACAACCGTATCCAAGCTCGACCGCTACCTGCTCATTTACCACTTGTACTAAAAACATGTTCATTCAGATATTTGCACATAATACTAGTATGCTAAATAAAACCAAACTTCATAAATACGATTGAATAAATAAAATAGACTATATTAATAAAGATAGAATATGTGTTGAAAGTTTCCGTAATAATTATTGGGTAAGATTGGTTTCATTTGTCGACTGTTGTCAATGTAATCAACTGACCTCGTCCCATGATAATCGGGTAGAAATAGACTCTTATATTTTTCTTCTAGCAAGTAAGATTGGGTCTGCATCAAACATTGACTGTTTCTTTCCCTTATAAATAATCTAAAGCTAAATAAACCTGTACAAGTAGTACAAGTTTGCTACTATAACTTTTAATTACTTGTCTATATAAACTGGAAGTAGGATATTTTCAAAAGTAATTACAGGAACCTTTCAAACCATCACCAAAAATGAACTAGCCACCCTCTTTTTTTCCTACAAGAATTGATCGCTTCAAAGCCCTAACTACACTATATATATGCATCAAATCCCATGCCATTGAACCATAACATCCACTCAAACAACTTTCAATTGATACACTACAAGAGAAACACTTACTGAGATGGCTCCGCAAACCGTGCTTCTCCTAGCTCTCCTTGTCTTTGCTTCTTCTCAGGCATTTGCCTCCGACCCTAGCCCCCTTCAGGACTTCTGTGTTGCTGACAACACCTCTCAAGGTATATACAATACTCTTTGTTTCATTTATTTATATACATATAATGTGTATTTTATGGAGGTAAGAATGTTTATTTTTTTTAAAGCAACAATTGTTGCATATTTAATTACATAAAGAAAGAAAAATGAAAATGACGTTTGAACCCACGAACAATTGTTACGCATGCACCATACTGTACCAACTAGACTATGGGTCACATGCATTATGCAACTGAAATATTAACATGAAATTTGTTTTTAATGCAGTGTTAGTTAATGGATTTGTTTGTAAGGATCCGGCTATCGTAAAGCCCGAAGATTTCTTCTTTGAAGGACTTGACAAGGCCGGAAACACCTCAATCAAAATCGGGTCAAGTGTAAATGTTGTCAATGTTAATAAAATTGCTGGTCTGAATACCCTTGGTATTTCCATTGCTCGTCTAGACTTTGCTCCCTACGGTGGCCTTAACCCTCCTCACACGCATCCAAGAGCAACTGAAATCCTGACAGTTGTTGAAGGCACTCTCTATGTCGGATTTGTTACTTCAAGCCCTAACAATACACTTTTCGCTAAAGTGTTGAACAAGGGTGATGTGTTTGTTTTCCCCGAAGGACTCATCCACTTCCAATTCAATATCGGACCCGTTCCTGCTTTTGCCATTGCTAGTCTAAGCAGTCAAAATCCTGGGTTGATTACTATTGCTAATGCAGTTTTTGGATCAAACCCGCCTATTTCAGATGATGTACTCGCCAAGACATTTCAATTGGACAAGAAAACTGTGGACTGGCTTCAAGCTCAGCTCTCAGCAACTAATTAGTCACTTAAAACTACCATGAGTGTGGATTCATTATTTGTTTACAATATCTATCTTTTGGTGTGTATTTGTTGTTGTTGTTAATAAGCATACAATGCCTTTTGGTGTTGTTTGCATTTGTGCAGTAAATTTGTATTAAATTGTTATAATTATGTGTTCTATTAAATCGTGAAATGTGTGTTGCCTTTTGTTATAAATGTGTGTTCTATTAAATTGTAGTGAGATGTTTGTATCTTCTACTTTGAATTTCATGTGATATGGCCGATTTTTTGTTTTTCATCTAGAAACGTTTGATTGATCAAATGAATGTAGTTGGATTTGTAATGAAGAAAACAATGTTGATGAACATTTTCCGTTGTAGCGAAGGAAATTTTGATGGTTGAAGGGTCTAAAGTGCAAAAAATATACGTAATTGTTGGATATTTCTGTTGGTTCAGGCGGGTTTTATTAATTGAACTATTGGGCCCCATATTCTTAACATGTGTTTTCTCATATTGGGCCAAGTTAATAATAATAATAATAATAATAATAATAAAGGCTAATTCTAAAGGCTTGCAGTTTTAATGAAATCATTGTATGGGGGTTTTGATTAGGACTGACAAAAAAGTTCATAGCTCGTAACTCGCTCGATAAAAACTCGTTTTAAATAGCTCAAAACTGAACCGAGCCGAGCCAAATCAGCTCAGTTATTATATATTTTGACTTAATTTTATCAAATGTTACATGTTTATTCCGATTATTATTGCAAATTATTTAAGACTTAGATGTTATTATTGACTAATGTTTACACTGTAGAGTGTACCTAGCAAATTTTCTGCGACTTATCTTGAGAAACAAACCCAAGAAATGCTACTTTATTACAAGGAAAGAAAATGGGAAACCATGTATATATATCTGTAAAAAGGATAGGCCATTAGTTGGCTCGGATGGCTGGAAATCTTTCGTAATTGAAAATAATATGCACGAAGGTGATATTTCCTTATTTGAACTTTTAAAGGACCAAAATGAAATAATTTCCTTCGGAGTTCATCGCTCCAAAAATTAAAATATGTTAACCTTGTTTGATTTGGGGTATTTTGTTAGTGTCATGAATTTAGAAGGTTGTCTTTTGAAGTGGAATGTTACAGACTTTTCTAAATTTGGAGATTAGTTAATTTGAGTTGCCAGATTTTTGACGTGCTTATTGGTAAAAATTAAAAGTATCATTTAATTTGTCTGTAAATGAAATTTCAGCTGTCAAATATTAAATAATATTAAAAAAAACTTGTTATCTAAACCCTTCTCACTATTCATTTCCAACATTTCTCATTTTTTTAACTAAAAAATTAGAGATGATAAAATCCGAACCTAATCCAAAAATATATCTAATCAATGTTTGAAGACATACAAATGTTAAAAAATCAACAACCCAACCATTATTCATTTTTGCCTGGATCTGAATGATTCAAAACCTAAACAATTCACAATAGGAAGGCAAATATCACCTTGAGGGTCGCCCAAATTCTTAACGGGGCAATCGATTTCCAACTTCTTACATCATCAAATGAGAGAATTGGAAAGGAAGCGCAAAACATCTTCTTAGCAATTGCGCTAATTACATTTGTTATGGGAGTCAGAAACTCCCCCACTTCATTTTTTGACGTCCTCTTCAGAATCCACATATGGGCTCAGAATCATCCTAGTACACAATCCGTGCGCATCCGAGATCTCTTACTTCCCTTGAATAGACCTCTTACTTGTCCGCACGCAAGATAGTACCCCTAGGATTTTGCTCTAAATATCATTTATATGAGTTTGGTACATTAACTGACCCTTCCAAATCATCAGGCCCACACCATATTATCCTGAAAAAGACTTAAGCTTGGTTAGTGCTAGTAATTAATACACCAACCTAGGTGGGACTAATCCCTGCCTTCTAATTTTGTTCTGGAGCGTTACAATCTCTGCCACTTAAATTTCTAACATACTCGTCAGAACCCACAGATGGGCTCAAGCTCATTCTAGTACACATCCGTGCGCATCCGACACCTCTTATTTGTCCGCACGCATGATAGTACCCTCAGGATTTTGCTCTAAATATCAATTTTATGAGCCTAGTATATTAACTGGCTCAGCCCAACCATTAGATCCACACTATATTGTCCTGAAATTTTTTTTAAGTTTAGTTGATACTACTAGTTAATACACCAGCCTATTTAAGTATTTTTTTTTCTATTCAACGCTCAAGGTGGGATTATTCTCTGCCTTCTAATTTCGTTCTTGGGCATTACATGAGCTAAATTGAGTTCGAACCACCTCGGTTCGTGAGAACTTCCTTAGTACATATTTTCGTAGAAATTGTAATGTTTATACTTTAAATTTTAAATTAGTATTACATGAATCAATTGCTCTCATATTAGCTTGTTAAATTCTAAAAACATATTTATTTGAACTTTTTTTGCAGGACAAGTATGCTGAAAAGTTCGTGATTGATATCATGCCTCAATATCTCAGAACTAGTCATGACGGCCAAAAGACAACCACTTCTAGATGAATTAGAAATCACACATCGATATTTCAATAGACAATTGACAGAGTTATTAGGGGAAGCACTACCGAATCTCAAACAATTTAAATTAAATCGTATTTGGTATGTCTATGCACCTCATAATCCTCATTATCATCACGAGGAAGGGTTGAATAATGAGTGGCATTTGGGATTGTAAAGACTATGCATCAGCTTCCGTTGTCTCCAGCTTATCGATACGACGTATATTATTACCATAACTTAAAAAACCATAATTGTATCAAATTTTGCCCCTTTGAGTTGCAACCCTATATTACAGAGATACAAATACGGGTATAAGGATGGTTCTAAAAGGGTGTACGCATCTAGAAAAATTAGACATACGATAAATGCAAAAATGTGGAGATGGATTCTGAGATGAGGGCTCGGTGTGCCAGTCTCACAACCTTCTGGTCTCATGATGACTGTTTGGATGACTATGAGTATCAGGCTGAAGAAAGACAATATGATTATGATTTGAAAATGGCAACGTCAATTCTTGATGTCTCTATTAGTATCAGTGACGAAATTTAATAGAGACAGGGATGGGTCATCCCCCATCAAAATTTTGAAATTTACTATATATAATTTTAGTACATCATAAATATTAATTTATAAATATTAGAAGCGATATGTTCATAAGCCCAAGCCAAAAGAAATAATATTTGTGTTTTTCTATGTAAGTTCATCTAAAGAATTATAATACATGTATCAACTATCTAGAAATATGGATCATGTACTAGGATAATTGTCTGAGTTTAATCTTAGGGTTTAATACGATTCATGTATGCATGAACCATTTAGCCCATAAATTGAACCCATCTTGTTTTTGTAAGAAACAAGAAGAAAGGAATATATTAAGAAAAATTAAGAAAAAGAAAATAGTTCTGCTTCCATTAAAAGTGTGAGTTTGTCGAGGGTAAATCCACAAATTGCCATCAGAACCAATGGCAAATCCCTGTAGAATGTCGTTTGGGGTATATCACTGCCAAGATTGACGAGAGCTAACTACGACAACTGGAGCATCCAGATGCGAGCACTACTCGGGGCCCAAGATGCATGGGACGTAGTTGAGAACGGCTACATCGAACCAAAGAATACCGATGATATGACAGTAAGTGAAATCAAGGCGTGCAAACAAAAGCGAATGAAGGACAAGATGGCGCTATACATGCTGTTCCAAGCAGTTGACGAGTCAGATTTTGAAAAGATAGCAAGCGCGGTAACGGGCAAGGAAGCATGGGATGCATTGCAAAAATTTTTCAAGGGAACCGACCAAGTAAAGCAAGTAAGACTCCAAACTCTATGCGGCGAGTTGGAGTGTATGAAGATGAAGGAGTCAGAAGGTGTATCTGACTACATCACACGTGTGCAAACTATGGTAAATCAGCTCAAGTGTAGTGGTGAAACTCTAAAGGACTCGAGGGTCGTTGAAAAAATTCTGCGGTCGCTAACCGATAATTTCGAGAATATCATTTGCGCCATCAAAGAATCGAAGGACCCAGAGGAGCTAACTATTGACGATCTCGCTGGGTTCGCAACAAGAAAAAGAACGAGTCACTTGAGGAAGCGCTGAAGCCAAAATGTCTATCAAAGACGAAAAGACACTCTGCACTCAAAACTTTCATGGTAAAGGGCGTGGCCGTGGAGGTCGCAATAATGATCGCGGTGGTGGAGGCCGCGGTCGAGGTGGATACTATGAGGAGAAGGGACAGTCAAGCCAACAAAATTGGCGAGGTAGAGGACCTGGTCGTGGGAGAGGCGGCCGGTCAAATCACTATAATGTCGAGTGCTATAAGTGTGGCAAATACCGTCACTATGTGAAGGACGCAACTCCGACAAGTGTTACAATTTCGGCAAGGTTGGGCATTACGCAAAAGTTTGCTATGCCGAGAAGAAAGTGAAGGAGAACACCAACCTTGTCATGGAGGATGAGATGAACGATGGGTTTCTAATGATAGCATACAAAGATATCAACACCGATCGCGATACAGTCTGGTACCTCGACACCGGTGCATGCTGCTGTAGGATTAGTGCCCTAGGCCAAATGTATTTGTGCTAGGAAATGGATTATGTATTAAGACATTATTATTTATTCTATAAAGGTTGTTTCTTATATATCTGTGTGTATAGGTTGTGAATGTAAATTTCTTATATCAACCAAGAATGACTGCTCGGGTTCACGTCATTAGAATACGTGATTCTGATAGTAGAACTGTGAACCAACGAATGACATTCTAAATTGTCCCTAGTGATATGTAGGATGTTTATAGAAATAGACATACTTCAGGTAAGAAGCTACATATCCACACTAGTATATTCGCAAGTTGGATGATCATGTTCTGCTGAACATGGACATAGAGATGTCAAGTTTGGAATATAGGTACGTGTTAGAGAATATGTACTGGACTGACCACACTATGAGAATATGCATGGTATATGTCATTAGTGATTCTCATATGAATAGTGTGCTTGTTCCTACGACCTGAGGTCACCATGGATTCATGTATGAGGAACTGCATACTTTAATATGATCCTACGTCATCCATAATGGGATGATCATTAAGGTCATCGTTAGGTATGCACTGAATCATGACGAGGAATGTGAGTGACCAAGATGGAATTTGTTCGTCTCGTTAGAGGGAGATGTCTTTGGGCCCCCTGATGAACTAGGACTGAAGGAAATGCATGGTCATGCTCAAAATGGATTAGCATGTGTTGTTAATATCATTTTGTATTTGTTCAGTCTAATTCTCGATCAGGAAAGAGACTTTGATCAAACTCAAGGATGACATACTTTCATGCCTGGTGATCAAGACATATATCGTATAACAAAAGGAATAAACAAACGTCTATTCAGATAGGTTTATGATCGCTGATCATTTCATTTAACATGGGTAGTCATGACATCAGACTAGAGGTTACTCATGACTTACAATCTTTAGAAGATCGTTGCCAACGTTAAATGAAATCAACACGGTCACACAATGGACTCCATTCGGACGGGAAGAAAGTACCTTAGAAACAGTTATACATGTGACGTATAAATTGGTGAAAGCATTGTTCCGGCCAACCGGAAACAAGTTCCGGTCGACCGTAACTAAATTTTGCATATGCTGGAATTGTTCCGGCCAACCAGAACACAGATTTCGGTCGGCCGGAAGTCTGGCGGCTGGAAGAGTTTCCTTATCGAAACTTGTCATTCTTTAACCCCCTCTCTCTAGTATAAATAGAGGGGCATGTCCCCTTTATTAGACACACAATTAGTAGCCCTAGAGGCAGCCGTAATACTAAGAGAGAGAGAGAGAGAGAGTCTTGTGAGGGTAATTTCG
The DNA here is from genome assembly GCA_024447665.1 of Juncus inflexus. Taxonomy (NCBI): domain Eukaryota; kingdom Viridiplantae; phylum Streptophyta; class Magnoliopsida; order Poales; family Juncaceae; genus Juncus; species Juncus inflexus. Next base: position 3,461,268 of record JAJHPC010000010.1, read on the forward strand.
GAAAGTATTTCCAGACTCATCTAGCCGAGTCCGGTAATTCCATCTGTCTGAAGTTCGCGTGGATACGAGTAGAGATCTCCTACTTTGGAGATAAGCCAGCGATCAATCTTCATCCCTAGGAGAAGCAAGCAGTTTCGCGAGCCGGGCTTCAGGAATGAGACGGTTGTGAGTCAGAAAAGTTCAGATCTACATCCGTTCTTCATCTCACGGATCAGGAAGATCCGAGCTATAAATTTTAATGGTTAATCTCGTACTTTTATTCCCTTAATGGTTCCACTGCGCATGTAACGTACATGGCTATGGATTCCCCAACAGCAACCACATGTGCTGGCACAAGCACCTATTCAAGGAGATGCGAGAGGTTGAAGATGGACACATGTCATTCGGAGACACGTCAAAGATCCAAGTAAAAGGTCAAGGTACGGTTCACTATTTACAAAAATTTGTACGGAAGGGTCAATCTAGGATGTTTATTATGTACCTGATCTTAAGAGCAATATTTTGAGTATGGGACAACTCATGGAGAAGGGATACTCGGTATTCATAAAAAACCGGGTACTACAATTAAAAGACAATCAAGGACGCTTGGTAGCTCGAGTTGAAATGGCCAAAAATCGCATGTACAAGCTCAACTTGCAAAATGTGCAGGAAAAATGCCTACAAGTCGATATGGAGGACAAATCAGCATCGTAGCATCTAAGGTTCGGTCATCTTCATTATGGTGGCCTAAAGGAGTTGGCCAAGAAGAACATGGTCCATGTGCTACCAGACATGGACTATGTACACCAAGTTTTGCGAGTGATGTTTATTCGACAAGCAAGCAAGGACCTCATTTCCGAAAAAGGCGAAATACCGAGCAGAAAGACCTCTCGAGTTGGTGCATACCGACATATGTGGCCCGATTACACCCAAATCGTTCAGTGAGAAAAGATATTTCATCACATTTTTTGACAATAATACAAGGAGGACATGGGTTTATTTTTTGAAGAAAAAATTCGAGGCTCTCGAAGTGTTCAAAAGGTTCAAGGTTTTAGTCGAGAAGATGACCGGGACTTACATCAAGGCATTACGGTCGGATAGAGGTGGGGAGTACATGTCAACCGCTTTCACGAGTTATTGCGAGAAGCATGGGATTAAGCGATTCTTGACTGCACCGTACTCTCCTCAGCAAAATGGTGTGGCCGAGAGGAAGAATCGGACCATTCTCGACATGGTTCGGTTGATGTTGAAAAGTAAGGGTATGCCAAAAGAATTTTGGGACGAGACTGTACAATGTGTTGTGTATATACAAAACCAATGCCCACATGCAAAGTTAGGTGAGATAACACCCCAAGAGGCTTGGAGCGGTCAAAAGCCGATCGTATCACATTTCAAAGTATTCGGTAGTGTGGCCTATGCACACGTACCGGATCAAAGGAGGACTAAGCTCGACGATAAAAGCAAGAAGTTCATGCTCATTGGATATGACGAGAAAACAAAGGCATACAATCTCTTCGAGCCAATGGGAAGGAAAGTTGTGGTGAGCCGGGACATACATGTGAATGAAAAGAGCGTGTGGGATTGGAATAACAAAGATGAGATGATACATGATGAGGCCGAGTTAGGTGAGGCTGAGAAAGGAGAATCACCGGCACCAACTTTTGTACCGACTAGTCCCGTACCATCTGATGTTGAAGATGAGCCAAGACAACCAAGGATGCGAAGCATGCAAGATTTGTACGACTCGACAAGTGAGGTACATTTAATTTGTCTTTTGGCGGATGCCAAAACAATTACATTTGAGGAAGCGGTACGAAATGAGAAGTGGCAAGCAGCCATGAATGAAGAAACTAAAGCAATAGAATGAAATCAAACTTGGGAGTTGGTTGAATTGCTAAAAGAAAGTCAGCCCATAGGAGTAAAATGGATATACAAAAAAAAAGATGAACGTTCAAGGCAAGATAGAGTGGTACATGGCAAGTCTAGTTGCAAAGGGCTATCGACAAAAGGCGGGGATAAACTATGATGAAGTTTTTGCCCCGGTTGCAAGAATGGAGACAATTTGCCTTCTCATAGCTCAAGCAGCTCAATTCAAATGACAAAATTTTCAAATGGACGTCAAGTCAGCATTTTTGAATGGCGTACTAGAAGAAGAGGTGTACGTGGAGCAACCACCTGGGTACATGAAAATCGGGGAAGAAAAGAAGGTGCTGAAATTGAAGAAGGCACTTTACGGGTTGAAACAAGCACCTCGAACTTGGAATACCCGCATCAACACTTACTTCAAGGAGAACGGGTTTACTCAATGTCCATACGAGCATGCACTATACGTAAGAAAAAATGAAGGCAATTTGCTACTTGTCGCTCTTTATGTTGATGACCTCATCTTTATGGGGAACAATGGTGAGATGATAGAGGAGTTCAAAAGCGTGATGACTCGGGAGTTCGAGATGACAGATTTGGGCTTGATGAAGTATTTTCTTGGTCTGGTGGTTAGACAAGGAAAGACTGGGATTTTTGTGTCACAAGAAACATATGCAAAAGAAATTCTGAAAAGGAACAAAATGGCGGATTGCAACTCCGTATTGACATCGATGGAACCCTTGGCGAAACTTTCTAAGTTTGACGGTGGCGAACGAGTTGATGCGACCAAATACCGAAGTCTAGTTGGGAGTCTCCGCTATCTCACATGCACAAGACCGGACATTTCTTATATTGTTGGAGTTGTAAGTCGATTCATGGAGGAGCTAGTCTACATGCATTTGAAAGCAATAAAGAGAATTTTGCGGTATATTCGGGGAACTGAATCGTTTGGGTTATGCTATTCCAAAGCCGAAGATTTCAAGCTAGTGGGATATTCCGATAGCGATTGGTGCGGAGAGGTTGATGATCACAAAAGTATATCGAGGTATGTGTTTTACATGGGAGATACGGCATTCACATGGTCCTCGAAGAAACAACCAATAGTGACATTATTGACGTGCGAGGCATAATAGGTAGTAGCATCTTGGTGTGTATGCCATGCAACTTGGTTAAGGAACTTGTTGCACGAGTTGAAACTGCCGCAACACGAGGCAACCGAAAACGAGTCGATAATAAATCCGCAATCGAGTTAGCAAACAACCTAACACATCATGAGAGGAGTAAGCACATTGATGTGCGTTTTCATTTCATCCGAGAGCAGGTGAAGAAAGGTGAGGTGCGAGTGAGTCACGTGGCAAGTCATGACCAAGTGGCTGACATATTCACGAAACCACTTCCGATGGTGTTGTTTGAAAACTGTAAGACGATGATCGGGATGAAGATTAGGCTTGAGCTTAAGGGAGAAATTTGTTGATAAGACCAAGCCAAAAGAAATAATATTTGTGTTTTTCTATGTAAGTTCATCTAAAAAATTGTAATACATGTATCCAACATCTGGAAATATGGATCATATACTAGGATAATTGTGTGAGTTTAATCTTAGGGTTTAATGTGATTCATGTATGCATGAATCATTTAAAATATAAATAGAACCCATTTTGTTTTTGTAAAAGACAAGAAAAAAGAAAGATATTAAGAAAAATTAAGAAAAAGAAAATAGTTCTTCTTCCATTAAAAGTGAGTTTCTCGAGGGTGAATCCACAGGATAAGAAAATTTGTTTGGCTCTTCCTATCATTTTTGCTTAAACTCCGCAATTGATTGGTACTGATAATTTTGCTTATCCTGATTAGGATCAGTAGGTGAACGGTTATGAGTTTGATTTCTGTATCTTGTTTTCAGAAGTTGTGTACTAGTGTGAAAATCCAATGGAAAGAGTTTACACAGAGTGCTATTCGACTCCAGTGGATAAGATTTAAGAATCTATTTTGTCTAATGTAATTCTGAAATGTTTTGCATTTAAATGTTGCGGAGACCTAGTGTTTATTAATGTGACTTGTTCGACTATTTCTACATTTATTTTCCTGCATATTATTTCAAAACACCCAAATACTTTAGTAAATTATTTAATATAACCATGTTCACGATTTATTTCAGAATAGTTTCTTAAATATAGCTTTTCACCTATAAGCACATTTAAAATCAAGTAGAACGATCAAAATTATGATAACCATTTTAAACACTAAATTAACTTGTTCCAAATTTATAAATATCATTTACAAAATATTCAAAAGCCATAGCATTCCACTTCAAAAGCACTTCAAAATACTCCAAATCAAATATACGCAAAATATGCTACTAAAAAACATATGCAAAAGATATCATTAGCCATTTTAATTTTTGGAGAGATGGACTATGAAGGACATTATTTTATTTTGGTCCTTCAAAAATTCAAATAAGTAAACATCATTTTGTTGTAAATTGTTGTCAATCACAAAAGATTTCCAGCCACTTGACCGAATTTGTGTTCTATATTTTTTACGAATGAAGTTATTTTCCCATATTCTTCCCTCGTAATGAAGCAACGCTTTTCGGGTTTTATTCTCAAGATATATCGCCGAAAATTTTCTAGGTATAGTCTGCAGCATAACATAGAAACATCAGTTAGATGCAAGGGTCAAATTATTTGCAATAATAATCAGATTAAGTATATAACATTTGATCAAATTTAGGCAGAACATATGTAACAAAAGAAAACATCTATGCCACATGGTCAGCTAGTGTAGCAAAAAATGAAAGGGAATAGATAAATTTTTTCAACAAAATAAAGTGCTTAATTTGTTTTTAAATATTGATGCTAGGGAATGCAAATTTGCAAATATTTTTGAATATATATATTTATCAACTTTCAACTTACTAGCACGAAAGAATGTCTAACACAATTAAAATTAGCAACACCCACAAAATAAGGGTTTCAATGTTGAACCTCTGGAGCCATCCTCAAAGCTTTCTTCTTTTGTGCATTTGTTAAGTGTAGCATTAAGTACATAAATCCACAATTATTTCCGTCAATTTGATTTTTTGAAGGCCCCGCAATTTTTTCTGTTTAATTAGTGTTTCAGTAATATTTAGTGATTATAAAATATGAATATCATGAGCCGTAAGATTAGATCTTAATTTTTTTTTAAAGCAGATAATAAAATTTTGAAGTACTAAACATACTTGGCCATTGTCTCGGCTTTTCATCAGAACGTGATTGTTCGGTGTAATTTTCAGAATCACTCGAGGATCCAGATGTCATTATCTCATGTTGGCACATATTATGCCCGGATCTATTAACTTATTGAAAATTGGTCCACTCTTCGGCCGCAAAAAAGGATGAAATCCTTTCGCACCCATTTGGTTGAAATATTTGGACTTCAAAAGAAGAATTGTCATTGTGTTTAAAGATTGAAATGCCATTTTCCTTTATGCCATTAGCATGTAAGAATTCCTTCCAACCAGTCCGAAGTACACAATTTTCAGCCTTTTTTGTAACTCCAACTTTCCATATGTTACCACTAGGCCCCTTTAGTTCGACCATTTCACCAATTTGACCTCCAAAATTAGATGTGAATTTCATTGGTAAGCTCTGTGAACAGCACAAATTATTGAATTAAGTCAAAATAAACAAAATTATTATCAAATATTCTTAATTACATAACTCCCAAATTGACTACAAGAATGCAACATTGATATTTAATATTTCAAACAAGTATCTCCAACACCACATGCAAAAATAAAGAAATGAATATATAGTAAATAAATAGGCAAAAGTATAAACATGTGATGGGAATTACAAAATGACAGATTTTTATCTCATTTGTCGCATAAGAAAATACGTTTGTCATCCTTGGAAGCTTAAACAATATGAAGTTTGAGACTGATTTAGTTTTGAAATGACAATTCTATAGGGCCAACAACTAAAAAATTTCTTAAAACCATTTCTCAATAAAATGAAAAAGAAGAACTCCAAACCATCTATTTTAGCAAACAAACAAGAATGTACAAGGAGCAAAAAGGGTTTAGTGTTGTAAGGTTTGGAGTTGATCTCAATTTGGAAAAATATGCACAAATTCTCACTTGCATTTTTCTTCTTTTGTATTGTTACGTACGATTCTAATTCTCTCAATAATCTATTTCCTATATAGTAATATTATTTAGAGAATGATTAGTCTATGAAAATAAATATTTAAGGAATATCTAGACAATGAAAAGAGGTGAATTGTTTCCATCATTGTATTGTATTTTAGGTAATTTAGATATTGTATCAGTAATTTAGACAACTTACTTTGGTAATTAGGCATGTCTCTCTCTTATCAAAAGAGGCATCTAGCTATTGTAATAATATCACAATTCTTATAATGTAATATCTCAATTGATTATATGTTTTCTCTCTTTTTCTCTACTTATTTCTCTCGTGGGTCATCTTTCTCTACATAAATAGTCTCCCCATTGCCCTAATATGTGTATATCTCCATATTTATTCATTTTTTTGGTTTAAATATCTCCAAAATTATTATTTATCGAAACTTATAAATAAAAATCTTATTTTTTTTTGCAAAAGTTATTATTTGAGACGTTTCAAAAAATAACTTGAATATGTAATATCATCATCATTTGAAATTCCAATAACAAAAAAAGATGAAAAATGCATCCACACTATAATGGTATAATGGTGTCCAAATTTCAAGAAAAGATATACATCCACACTATTCTAAATTGTTCTTAACATAACAATACATGAATATATGGAGGTGATGTATTTAGAAGTTCAAGAATGAAATGGACATCCATACTAAATTATTGATAACAATATCATCATTTAAAAGGATATATGTAAGTGATTTTTGTTCCTTGTTTTAAATGTGTCTTCAACTTCGTCATAAAAAAAATAATAAAATAAGTCTCGAATGACTTGCTAGTTATGTCATATCCTCTCACGGATTTAACTTTTTTCTAGAATCAAGTCTGTAGAGTTTTCGAAAAGAACAATTTTGCCTAAACAGGTTCGAGAGATGCTGAACAAGATGTCTAAAAATATTATTTTCTGAATTTTGAAATATAATATTTTTTGGATTTATATACCATTTTTCTATATATTTTTTCGCTACAAAAAATGGTAATGCTGAACAAGATAAACACTCGATATCTAAATAAGAAAAATAATACAATAAACTAGGGGATGCTTCGTGTGTTGCGCAAAATCATACCACATAATTTAAAAAGTAGTTTCACGACAATTGTCACACATAAAATAAAATAAAAAATATTTTTACACTAAAATATAATAAAAAAGTGATTAACTCAAGAAACAATACAAAAATGCATATTCATATATAATATCCAACCTTCATTCAACCCCATTTTCAGCTAAAGAAAATTTATAAAAAACTTAAAAATTAATATATTAATGATATTAAAAATTAAACTAAAATACAGATTCTTTATTTCCAAAATTAAATCAAAATACAAATTAACTTGGGAGACTTCTTCCTTCTTTCAATCAGGAATCTGTTTTTGCACCATAAGTGCTTCTTGCTTTTCTTGATATCCAAAAATGAAAAATAAATAACTTGATCTAAAAAAATAAGTAAAGGGTTCTTTCATTAAATGATACCTGTTAATTCAAAAAAATAATTTTCTATTAATATAATCTTATGTGATTGTTTTAACTCAGTTGGCTTTAAGTAGATCTTTAAATAGACTTTGATACCACAAATGCTTCGTCACTTGAATTATTTGAAACCAAAAACAACCGTATCCAAGCTCGACCGCTACCTGCTCATTTACCACTTGTACTAAAAACATGTTCATTCAGATATTTGCACATAATACTAGTATGCTAAATAAAACCAAACTTCATAAACACGATTGAATAAATAAAATCGATTATATTAATAAAGATAGAATATGTTGAAAGTTTCCGTAATAATTATTGGGTAAGATTTGTTTCATTTGTCGACTTTTGGCAATGTAATCAATTGACCTCGTCCCATGATAATAGGGTAGAAATAGACTCTTATATTTTTCTTCTAGCAAGTAAGATTGGGTCTGCATCAAACATTGACTGTTTCTTTCCCTTATAAATAATCTAAAGCTAAATAAACCTGTACAAGTAGTACAAGTTTGCTACTATAACTCTTAATTACTTGTCTATATAAACTGGAAGTAGGATATTTTCAAAAGTAATTACAGGAACCTTTCAAACCATCACCAAAAATGAACTAGCCACCCTCTTTTTTTCCTACAAGAATTGATCGCTTCAAAGCCCTAACTACACTATATATATCCATCAAATCCCATGCCATTGAACCATAACATCCACTCAAAACAACTTTCAATTGATACACTACAAGAGAAACACTTACTGAGATGGCTCCGCAAACCGTGCTTCTCCTAGCTCTCCTTGTCTTTGCTTCTTCACAGGCATTTGCCTCCGACCCTAGCCCCCTTCAGGACTTCTGTGTTGCTGACAACACCTCTCAAGGTATATACAATACTCTTTGTTTCATTTATTTATATACATATAATGTGTATTTTTTGCAGGTAAGAATGTTTATTTTTTTTAAAGCAACAACTGTTACATATTTAATTACATAAAGAAAGAAAAATGAAAATGACGTTTGAAACCATGAACTATTGTTACACATGCACTGTACTGTACCAACTAGACTATGGGTCACATGCATTATGCAATTGAAATATTAACATGAAATTTGTTTTTAATGCAGTGTTAGTTAATGGATTTGTTTGTAAGGATCCGGCTATCGTAAAGCCCGAAGATTTCTTCTTTGAAGGACTTGACAAGGCCGGAAACACCTCTATCAACATCGGGTCAAGTGTTAATGTTGTCAATGTTAATAAAATTGCCGGTCTCAATACCCTTGGTATTTCCATTGCTCGTCTAGACTTTGCTCCCTACGGCGGCCTTAACCCTCCTCACACGCATCCAAGAGCAACTGAAATCCTGACAGTTGTTGAAGGCACTCTCTATGTCGGATTTGTTACTTCAAGCCCTAACAATACACTTTTCGCTAAAGTGTTGAACAAGGGTGATGTGTTTGTTTTCCCCGAAGGACTCATCCATTTCCAATTCAATATCGGACCCGTTCCTGCTTTTGCTATTGCTAGTCTAAGCAGTCAAAATCCTGGGTTGATCACTATTGCTAATGCAGTTTTCGGATCAAACCCGCCTATTTCAGATGATGTACTCGCTAAGGCATTTCAATTGGACAAGAAAACTGTGGACTGGCTTCAAGCTCAGCTCTCAGCAACTAATTAGTCATTTAAAACTACCATGAGTGTGGATTTATTATTTGTTTACAATATCTATCTTTTGGTGTGTATTTGTTGTTGTTGTTAATAAGCATACAATGCCTTTTGGTATTGTTTGCATTTGTGCAGTAAATTTGTATTAAATTGTTATAATTATGTGTTCTATTAAATGGTGAAATGTGTGTTTAAATGCCTTTTGTTATAAATGTGTGTCCTATTAAATGGTAGTGAGATGTTTGTATCTTCTACTTTGAATTTGATGTGATATGGCCGATTTTTGTTTGTCATCTTGAAACGTTTGATTGATCAAATGAATGTAGTTGGATTTGTAATGAAGACAACAATGTTGATGAACATTTTCCGTTGAAGTGAAAGGATTAAATGTCATGATCTAGATTTTATGTGAATGTAGCGAAGCAAATTTTGAAGGTTCAAGGTTCTAAAGTGCAAAAAATATACGTAATTGTTGGATATTTCTGTTGGTTCAGGCTGGTTTTATTAATTGAACTATTGGGCCTCATATTCTTAACATGTGTTTTCTCATATTGGGCCAAGTTAATAATAATAATAAATGCTAATTCTAAAGGCTTGCAGTTTTAATGAAATCATTGTATGTGGGTTTTGATTAGGACTGGCAAAAAAAGCTCATAACTCGTAGCTCGTTCGATAAAAACTCATTTTAAACAGCTCAAAACTGAACCGAGCCGAGCCAAACTAGCTCAGTTATTATATATTTTGACTTAATTTTATCAAATGTTACATGTTTATTCTGATTATTATTGCAAATTATTTAAGACTTAGATGTAATTATTTACTAATGTTTAAAATGTAGAGTGTACCTAGCAAATTTTCTGCGACCTATCTTGAGAAACAAACCCAAAAAATGTTATTTTATTACAAGGAAAGAAAATGGGAAACCATGTATATATATCTGTAAAAAGGATAGGCCGTTAGTTGGTTCAGATGGCTGGAAATCTTTCGTAATTGAAAATAATCTGTATGAAGGTGATATTTCCTTATTTGAACTTTTAAAGGACCAAAATGAAATATTTTCCTTCGGAGTTCATCTCTCTAAAAATTAAAATATGTTAACCCTTGTTTGATTTGGGGTATTTTGTTAGTGTCATGAATTTAGAAGGTTGTCTTTTGAAGGGTTCAAGGGGGTTCAAGGATCCTACTCATGTCTCTCTATTTATTACCTTTTGATTAATGGACTGTGATACAACCCAATAAACATTAATAGTTCTATTTAACGGTGGATGGGTTCCGTTAAAAGCTTATTTGGTAAGTAAACCTAATCAAGGATCTTATCGGATTTAAATAGATACATTATGAAATAAATTTATATTTTGTAATTCTGTTGAACAGAACATTTTAAACTTCTCTTTTATTCTAAATCTTTTCAGAACAAAAACATTGAATTTATTGTTTTCTCATGGAAGCAATGGAAGAGAGCATCCAATTATCTCATACTTCATCTGAGGTATATTTTGTTTTCTAATTGTTAAACTATTGAAGTAGCTTTTCTCCCTACATAAATACTTCGTTATAGATATATATTCATGTCTGATCCATATGAACAACTGCGCAATCTAAGAAAACAAAGTTGTTTTTCTTTTTGTTTTTCATTTACTGTTTTGAAAACTAAATTGATATTCAACAAATGGATAGAACAAAGGTGCATTATATTTGACACCTGACATAATGATATTCAAGTATCTCATATTCAACAAATGTGTTGAAATTAATAACTATTTTGTCTTATTTGCTTATTTGTTTTGTCTAGCAATCTGATGATTCATCTTCCGAAAGCTCGCAAGAAGAAAATTTCAACACTTCCATTACACCAGAATTAGATATGGAATTCCTGACTGAAGAAGCGGCTTACGAGTTCTATAATATGTATGCATTCCACGTTGGATTTAGCATACGGAAAAATGGATTTCGAAAAAATTATGCCGGTGATACCCTTATTTTTCGAAGTTTTTGTTGTAGTAAGGAGGGTTTTCGTGCAAAAAGACCGGAAAATGCAAATCCTCCAAAATATCAAAAAATGGATAAACGTACCGGTTGTGAGGCAACTGAAAATAGAAGCTTTTAGTTGAACTTTAAGTCTTGATTCATTTATTAATTATTTTTGGAAGAAAATACTCAAACCTTTCTTCTGGATCAATTAAGATTGTTTGCTAAGTGATTAATGATATCCATATTATACAAATTGCCAAATTAACCCTTTGTTTATCCATAAAAGTTAAGATCTGTCCTGCTGCAGTAATTGTTTCTGTTTTTCAGTTTTTTTACTTTAATTTCGAGTCCAAAACAAATCTGAAGATTTAAATATATATTTTTATTTTAAAGTACTCATTTAGTAGATAATTCTCAAATCAAAATTTTCCCAATTCCTGTTTATAATCTGTGAGATATTAATTTTTTGAATTTGTTATTTTCCAGTTTCTGTTTTTTCTTTTTTTTTTTTTCAATTCTTTGTCCAGTCTCTTTCTAATCTTAAAAAATATAAAAATACTCATATCTGAAAGATTCTGAAGTTTAGATTTCATTTCTGGAATTTAAAATAATATTTGTTAAGACAAAATTAGAGATATTAGACCATTTTCAACTGCTGGTCTATCTGCTGAAATTTCTGAGCTTCCGTCTGTTTTTTAATTATTTCTCCCAATCTGTATGGCACAATCGTATGAAATTATAACGGTAGTTTCTTGAGTCTGTGATTGAACTAATGTAGAAATTTGGTGTTTTTTGAAGCTGTGCTTATTTTTTTGGAATTTACTGAAGTTGACTGATGCTGAAAATATAAATCTGATAAATTTCTGCACTAAACTGCATAATTCTGGAAATTCTTGAATAAAACCTAATTCTAGTAAGATACCACCGTGAAGATATCTCTTTCTAGTTTCCAAAAATAACTCATTTGCTAAATTTGAAGTTCGTTTGGTCTAGTTATGAATCAAAATACAAAAGTGTGTCGAGCTGAAAATTTTGAATAAAACTTGAATTGCAGTTTAAACCTTGAAATTTTGCAAATAAGACCCTAAAACCTTGAGAATTAATTGTGAACTTGTTTTACTTAAGGTCAGTCTCCTTGTGTTCGACCCCTAAAACTCAATATCACATATACACTGAATATTGAAATTAGGGAAAATAGAAATTATTTTCTTAACACGTGATTACACCACGACACGTTTTCGCGTATTTACAATAATCTGCTTTAAAAAAAAATTACGATCTAATCTTACGGCTCATGATATTCATATTTTATAATCACTAAATATTACTGAACACTAATTAAACAGAAAAAAATTGCGGGGCCTTAAAAAATCAAATTGACCGAAATAATTGTGGATTTATGTACTTACCCCAAATGCTACACTTAAAAAATGCACAAAAGAAGAAGTGTATTTTGCATACACTACTACAAAAAAGACCTTTAGTAACGCCACTTTAATAACAGTTTATACAAACCCTAAACCACAGTTTCGAAATTAATTTCTAAACTTTCCATATCGGTTGTAACTCAGAAACAGATGCTAAATGAGACAAGAAAAGATTAAAAAGGTCGCAGGAAAAATCTGTAACGGTTTCTTCAAAGAACCGATGCAAAATCTGTAACGGTTCGTTGGAGAAACCGTTGCTTATAGTGTTAGTGTCGGTTTCGTGAAGAAACCGATGCAACTCTGTAACGGTTTCTCCAAGAAACCAATGCAAATTTGTAACGGTTCCATGAAGGAACCAATGCAGAATGCCGTGCCTCCTTTGGTAACGATTTTTTTGTAAAAAACGTTGAAGATGCAGAATTTCTGTTCAGTTTTGGTAACGGTTTTGTTTTAAAAACCGATGCTAATATTTTATGCTTACTTCCAATGAATTGAAACAAATCAATTCATTGGCCGCCTCTGTTATTTTCTTCTTCATCCAGCGAAGAACGAAGAGAACGAAAGAGAGATATGTTTTTTTCTTCTCCAACCAGCGCTGCTCGCCCTCTCTCCTCCTCTGCCTTTCTAAGGCAATATTACATTCTCCAACCTCTACTTAAAATAATTTTGGTCTCGGTACCCATTTGAGATTAATCCAACCCGTTCGAGATTAATCCAATATGATTAATCTCAAATAGTCCCCGTTTTTGGGACAGCTCCTTGAATATTTTGTCTCATTTAGGATTAGCACACATACATTAACTGGAATGTGGTGTTTGAGAAGAATTCGGTAGTATTTCTCCTATTGTTCCCACGGGCATGTACGCACGTTGAAATGTGCGTTGGCGTACTCGGGGAGCTTAGGGGAAGTGCTGCTGAATTTTTCTCAAACATCATATTGCAGTTAACGTATGTGTGCTAATGAGACAGTATTCAGAGAGTGGGTTAGGATTGGTGACCAGCCCATAGTCTTTATAGTAAATCTGATCACATTAGCTGCTATATAATTTATTTTCTTCAGATGGATCATAGCAGTTGGATGTATGAGATCAAGCGATACACAATTGAATATTTGAGAGGCATTGATGAATTTGTGAAATGTGCCATGGAAGATATGAGGTTGAGAGGTGTATGGACACGTCTTTGTCATTGTCGAGATTGTCAGAACTTGCGAAGATTGCGAAATATCGAAGAAGTTAGAGATCATTTAATTTGTCGTGGATTTAAGGAGCGATATACCCATTGGAAATGGCATGGAGAGAGCGATAATGTTGGGACAAGCACGACTGTATTTGATGTACCCGGTTTGGGTGAATTTATAGAAACTGAAAATATAAAAAATTTAGATTGGGACACTTTTGTACAAGATGATCAAATGGGGGATAAGAACGAAGAAACTTTAGATATTTCACAGTGTAATGAACATAAAGATGATTTGGATGAAATGATAAATGATGTAGCACAAAATTTTACTGATATTCCTGAAATTTTTGAAAATTTCTGTAATGAATCTAACATACCGTTATTTCCCGGTTGCACGAATTTTACAAAAATGTCATCTGTTTTTAAATTATACAACTTAAAAGCCAAAAATGGATGGAGCGATAAAAGTTTCACATTTTTACTCAAACTGTTAGGAGAAATGCTCCAGGAAAAAAATGAGTTGCCGGATTCAACCTATCGGGCGAAAAAGTTGTTATGTCCTTTGAGTATGTCCGTAGAGAAAATTAATGCATGTCCAAATGATTGCATATTATACCGTGGAGTGTACCATGATTTGGATAAATGCCCGAAGTGTAATGCTTCGCGGTACAATAAGAAGGATGATGAGAGTGATGATCGGAAAAAATCCGCAGCGAAGGTGTTTTGGTATTTGCCAATAATACCTAGGTTCCAGCGGCTTTTCGCAAATCCCAAAGACGCTAAATTATTATCGCATTACGACTGTCGTAAAGACGATGGAATGCTCAGACACCCCGCTGATTCTCCCGAATGGAGGAACATTGACAGGTTATTTAATGATTTTGGCGGTGATGCTAGAAATTTGAGGTTAGGGCTATGTACGGACGGGATGAATCCTTACGGCAATATGAGTAGTCGTCACAGTACGTGGCCTGTTTTACTATGTGTTTACAATCTCCCTCCATAGTTGTGCATGAAACGACGGTATTTAATGATGCCTTTGTTAATTTCGGGTCATAAACAGCCGGGTAATGATATAGACTCCATTGTTTGAGGAACTTGATAAACTGTGGAGGGACGGAGTGCGTGTATTTGATGCATGGAAGAAATAATTTTTTACCCTCCGTGCCATGATTTTGTGCACGATTAATGATTTTCCCGCATACAGTAACTTGACGGGTTTCTATTTGCGCGGAAGAAACATGTTCCATACGGTTGCCTAACTGTAAGAAGAACATGTATATGGGACATCGTAGGTTTCTTCGCCGGAACCACCCTTATCGGCGGAAGAAAGAGGAATTCGACGGCACTGTTGAACTCCGGAATTCTCCAATGGCATTAACCGGGAAAGAAGTTTACGAAGAAATAAAGAATGTAAATGTTCAATTTGGAAAGAAATCCGACAAAATCCCGGACGGCCTATGGAAGAAAAGATCTATATTTTGGAATCTTCCTTACTGGTCCAATTTGGACATTCATCATTGCTTGGATGGGATGCACATAATTAAGAACATTTGTGAAAGTCTGGTTGGGACTTTGTTGAATATTCAAGAAAAAATAAAAGACGGCGTCAAAGCTAGACAAGATATGGTTATAATGGGGATTCGGCTTGGACTAGCACCTAAGGATGGTGGAAAGCGAATTTTCCTACCTCCAGCATGTTTTACTTTATCAAAGCGAGAAAAAATCAGTTTGTTGGAATGCCTGAAGTCCATAAAGGTTCCATCTAGTTATTCATCGAATATCTCTAGAAATGTATCGATTAAAGAATTGAAATTGATTGGTATGAAGTCATATGATTGCCACATCCTTTTAACCCAGCTTCTCCCTGTTGCAATTCAAGGAATTCTCCCCCAAAATGTCAGACGCTCCATCACCAAATTGTGTTTTTTCTTCAACTCGATTTGCTCCAAAGTGATCGATCCCGATACATTAGACAAATTACAGGCCGATGTCGTGTTGACCTTCTGTGAGTTAGAGATGCATTTTCCACCCTTATTTTTTGATATCATGGTGCATTTAACTGTTCATTTGGTCAGGGAGATAAAAATGTGTGGGCCAATGTTCTTGCGATACATGTACCCGTTTGAGAGAGCCATGGGTCAACTAAAAGGATTTGGTCAGGGAGATAAAAATGTGTGGGCATAGTTGAAGGGTACGTTGCAGAAAAGATAATCGAGTTCTACACTGATTATCTAAATGGGGTCGAACCTATTGGTCTTCCTATGTCTTGACATGAGGGTAGGCTCCACGGTACCGGTACAATTGGATTCAAACTTGTTAAAGTTGCCCTCGAATTACGAAACAAAGCTCATCTTAAAGTCCTGCAACAACTTGCTGTTGTGTCTCCATACGTGGATGAGCACATTGCCGAGTTACGACAGCATAATCCTTCTAATGAGGAAATCTGGATAACGAACGAGCATAATATTAATTTTGTAAAATGGTTCGCGTACAAAGTACAGTCCCAGAGATCAAGAAAACATCGACGAATCTGTTAAATGGCTGTCTAACGGTCCCGGAGCAACAGTGTCCACCTATCAAGGTTACGACATGAATGGTTTTATCTAGTATACCAAGCAACAAGATCATAAAAGCACAGTGCAAAATAGTGGAGTGACATTAGTAGCTTTATTAGGTGTTAAAGATACATCAATGTCGTATTACGGTTGGATTAAGGAGATATGGGAACTAGATTATTTCAAATTTTGGATACCCCTATTTATGTGTAAATGGATCGATAATCGCCGTGGAATCAAAAAAGACAAAGAAGTGTTTCTATCTGTCGACTTTAACCGATTGGGTTATCAACACGACCCTTTTATATTGGCAAAACAAGCAAAATAGATTTTTTATGTTGTCGACCCGGCCGATAAAAAATGCATGTTGTTCTTTCGAGTAAAAGACGAATTGTCGGTATTGGGGATGTCGTGGACGAAGAAGAATACGATCATTTCGATGAAATACCTCCATTTTCCACCGGAATTGAACCCTTGCAAGATGAACATAATACGCAGATATCTTATTTGCGTTCAGATCATGAAGAAGGTGTGTGGGTAGAACCGTCAAAATCCAAGAAGACTAAATAGTTACGTTTTAATTAAATATATAATTTTCATATGTAATTTTCATGTGTAATTTTATTTGTAATTTTAATGTGTAATTTTTTTTAAAGTGTGCAATTTTATTTGTAATTTTCATATTTAATTTTCATGTGTGTAATTTTATTTGTAATTTTTTGCAACATTACTCTGTAAATTTTGTTATTAACATCATGCATATTTTAATTGTCTATGCATGACTTTAGTATCGGTTCTTTGGAAACAACCGATACAAGGATAAAATTTAGTATCGGTTCTTAATTGAAAATCGTTACTAAGTGCCATATTTTGATATTCCCGCCCGCTCCAAATTTTAGTATCGGTTATTGCTTGAAAACCGTTACTAAGTGTCATGTTTTTATGTTCCCGCCCGCTTTAACATTAGTATCGGTTTTTTCATATCAACCGATATAGAGATCTTAAGTATTGGTTCTTTCATAAAAACCGATACTGAGACGAAATTTAGTAACGGTTTTTTATTTAAAAACCGTTACTAAATCCCTCGATTTTGAAATTTTCTTTAAGTACCAAGTCTTTCATTTTGCCGACCTTCAAAACAACAGAGCTTCCTTTCTCTTCACCCTCCTCTTACTCTTCTGTTGAATTCGCTGAACCACTCTTCACTATCCTCTTTCTCTCTTCTCCGTCGAGATTCTTATCCTGCGAGTATCACTTCTCTCAACAGGTAATAATCTTCTTTATTTCCATTTTTTTTATGGCTTTTAGGTTTTTTTTTTTTTTGGTTTTTAGGTTTGCACATAAAGTGTTTGTTGAAATGCTTGAGTGAATTGTAGAGTTTGCAAATGGAGGGATAGGGAAAAAGAGCAAGGACAACATGCGAGAAATTACGCAAGAAGGCACCATCATCTATCTACATTGACTTCCAAGATGATGGCACCCCTTCCGGGCCATATGCGGCCAATTTTACAACCTATCTAGCGGTTTTAGCGAGAGATCATGTTCCTTGCACGATTGAGGACTGGAGGCGGGTGGACATACATCTTAAAGAAACACTATGGAATGAAGTGAAGGTAAACCATAGTTAGTCTCATAATTTTTTATAGGGTTAGTATCTTAATTTTTTCTAGAGTTAGTATTATAATAATTTTTTTTTAGGAGTACTGGAATATCAAGGATGACGCTCACAAGAAAAAAATCATCCGCCGCATGGGAGAGGATTGGAAGAGTTGGAAAGGCAGACTTGTGAGGGACTTCATCCGCCGACTGAATCCCAAAAATCCGTGTGATGTATTCAATATCTCAGAGGAAGCATGGGCAGAGTTTTGTCGGCAGAAAGAATCCGATGATTTTAGAGTATTGGATGTTAATTTTGATTTTAACTAATTTATTAAGTAAAACAATAATATTAAAACTTCATTAATATTATTAATTAAAAATATTTAACAGAAGAAGAGCGCGAAAGGGAAAGAGGCGCAAAAGCACAACATCCATCCGCACAGACTCGGATCGGCCGGATACAAAGGCGTCAATTGGGACAGCAATGAGGTCATTTTGTCGTATTCGTCCTCGTCGAGAGTTAGTTCAGTTGCTGACTCTCGAAGCTGGAGATGGTTGAGGGCGAGAGCAAATCCGACAACCGAGGATTTTTTGACAGTCCCGAATCCGGTGACTAATGAGGTCCTCCACGCGTGGTATGTGAATTAAGTTATTTCAATATAAATTTAAATAAAAATTTAATTACATACTCTTTTATTAAAATTTTTGTCATAGGAATCAAAGGTTCAAGAAGCATCTTAAGGTTTATTTAAGTCGGACCGATACAATGACATCTTGAATGCTGGGAGGCTACGGGGGCACTCCGCATTTGCCATGTTGTCAACTGTTTACGATAAAGGGTCAAGGAGGAAAACTAGTCACGCCGGTTGCATCACCCAGGCAGAATTGGATGACACCTTGAAGATTGTATTGGCTAAACAAGCGGAGGAATTCCATGAGACAATACGGATCATGATTGAAAAAATGAATGATGCCCCGCATTTACAAACTTCGCCGCAAGGATCTCGTCCCCCAACTCAGGTCAGCTCCAATCTGGTGTCACCACAACAACACCTCCAAGAAATCCAAGTTAAGATTCTTTCTATAATTATACCATATTCAATTAATTATATTTTCTAATGTGAACACTTTTTTCAGGGTCCCACTCCATGCAAACTCTATTTTTGCACCATAAGTGCTTCTTGCTTTTCCTGTTATCCAAAAATGAAAAATAAATAGATTGATCCAAAAAAAATAGGTAAAGAGTTCTTTCATTAATTGATACCTTTTAATTCAAAATAATAATTTCCTATTAATATAATCTTATGTGATTGTTTAAACTTAGTTGGCTTTAAGTAGATCTTTAAATAGACTTTAGTACCACAAATGCTTCGTCACTTGAATTATTTGAAACCAAAAACAACTGTATCCAAGCTCGACCGCTACCTGCTCATTTACCACTTGTACTAAAAACATGTTCATTCAGATATTTGCACATAATACTAGTATGCTAAATAAAACCAAACTTCATAAACACGATTGAATAAATAAAATCGACTATATTAATAAAGATAGAATATGTTGAAAGTTTCCGTAATAATTATTGGGTAAGATCTGTTTCATTTGTCGACTGTTGTCAATGTAATCAATTGACCTCGTCCCATGATAATCGGGTAGAAATAGACTCTTATATTTTTCTTCTAGCAAGTAAGATTGGGTCTGCATCAAACATTGACTGTTTCTTTCCCTTATAAATAATCTAAAGCTAAATAAACCTGTACAAGTAGTACAAGTTTGCTACTATAACTCTTAATTACTTGTCTATATAAACTGGAAGTAGGATATTTTCAAAAGTAATTACAGGAACCTTTCAAACCATCACCAAAAATGAACTAGCCACCCTCTTTTTTTCCTACAAGAATTGATCGCTTCAAAGCCCTAACTACACTATATATATGCATCAAATCCCATGCCATTGAACCATAACATCCACTCAAACAACTTTCAATTGATACACTACAAGAGAAACACTTACTGAGATGGCTCCGCAAACCGTGCTTCTCCTAGCTCTCCTTGTCTTTGCGTCTTCACAGGCATTTGCCTCCGACCCTAGCCCCCTTCAGGACTTCTGTGTTGCTGACAACACCTCTCAAGGTATATACAATACTCTTTGTTTCATTTATTTATATACATATAATGTGTATTTTATGCAGGTAAGAATGTTTATTTTTTTTAAAGCAACAACTGTTGCATATTTAATTACATAAAGAAAGAAAAATGAAAATGACGTTTGAAACCATGAACTATTGTTACACATGCACCGTACTGTACCAACTAGACTATGGGTCACATGCATTATACAACTGAAATATTAACACGAAATTTGTTTTTAATGCAGTGTTAGTTAATGGATTTGTTTGTAAGGATCCGGCTATCGTAAAGCCCGAAGATTTCTTCTTTGAAGGACTTGACAAGGCCGGAAACACCTCTGTCAAAATCGGATCAAGTGTTAATGTTGTCAATGTTAATAAAATTGCCGGCCTCAATACCCTTGGTATTTCCATTGCTCGTCTAGACTTTGCTCCCTACAGTGGCCTTAACCCTCCTCACACGCATCCAAGAGCAACTGAAATCCTGACAGTTGTTGAAGGCACTCTCTATGTCGGATTTGTTACTTCAAGCCCTAACAATACACTTTTCGCTAAAGTGTTGAACAAGGGTGATGTGTTTGTTTTCCCCGAAGGACTCATCCATTTCCAATTCAATATCGGACCTGTTCCTGCTTTTGCCATTGCTGGTCTAAGCAGTCAAAATCCTGGGTTGATAACTATTGCTAATGCAGTCTTCGGATCAAACCCGCCTATTTCAGATGATGTACTCGCTAAGGCATTTCAATTGGACAAGAAAACTGTGGACTGGCTTCAAGCTCAGCTCTCAGCAACTAATTAGTCACTTAAAACTACCATGAGTGTGGATTTATTATTTGTTTACAATATGTATATTTTTATTGTGTATTTGTTGTTGTTGTTAATAAGCATACAATGCCTTTTGGTATTGTTTGCATTTGTGCAGTAAATTTGTATTAAATTGTTATAATTATTGTGTCTATTAAATGGTGAAATTTGTATTTCAAATGCCTTTTGTTATAAGTGTGTGTTCTGTTAAATAGTGGTGAGATGTTTGTATCTTGGACTTTATACTTGATGTGATATGGCCGATTTTTTGTTTTTCATCTTAAAACGCATGCGTTTGATTGATCAAATGAATGTAGATGGATTTGTAATGAAGAAAACAATGTTAATGAACATTTTCCGTTGAAGTGTAACGATTAAATGTCATTATCTAGATTTTATGTGAATGTAGCGAAACATATTTTGAAGGTTGAAGGGTCTAAAGTGCAAAAAATATATGTAATTGTTGGATATTTCCGTAGGCTCAGGCTGGTTTTTTTAATTAACTATTGGGCCTTATATTCTTAATATGTGTTTTTTTTAGCAAAATATGTGCTTTCTCTTATTGGGCCTAGTTAATAATGATAATAATAATAATAAATGCTAATTCTAAAGGCTAATGAAATCATTGTATGGGGGTTTTCATTAGGGCTGGCAAAAAATCTCATAGTTAAAAATCCGACCTAATCCAAAAATAAATCTAATTAATCTTTGTAGACAAACAAATGTTAAAAAATCAATAACCCAACCATTATTCATTTTTGCCTGAATCTGAATGATTCGAAACCCAAACAATTCATAATTCGAAGGCCAATATTCCCTTGTCGATTGCCCAAGTTCTTAACGGGGCAATCGATTTCCACAACTTCTTGCATCATCGGATGAGAAAATTCGAAAGGAAGTGCAAGACATCTTCTTAGCAATTGCGCTAATTACATTCGTTATGGGGCGTTACAAACTCCCCCACTTAAATTTCTGACATCCTTGTCATAACCCACAAATAGGCTCAGGCTCATCCTAGTACATAACTGTGTGCATCCGAGACCTCTTACTTACCTCGAATAGAACTCTTGTCCACACTCATGATAGTACCCACATGATTTTTCTCTGAATACAATCTGTATGAGTCTAGTACATTAATTGGCTCAGCCCAACCATCAGGCCTACATCGTATTGTCATGAAAAAAACTTAAGTTTGGTTAATACTAATATTTAATGCACTAGCCTATTTAATAATATTTTTTTTCTATTCAACACTTAAGGTGGGACTAATCCATGCCTTCTAATTTCGTTCTGTGGCGTTACAAACTCCACCACTTAAATTTCTGACATCCTCGTTAGAACCCACATATGGGGTGAGGCTCATCTTAGTACACATCAGTGCGCATCCGAAACCTCTTACTTGCCTCGAATAGACCTCTTACTTGTCCGTACGCACGATAGTACCTCTCAGGATTTTGCTATGAATACCATTTGTATGAGCCTAATATATTAACTAATCCCGTCCAACTATCAGGCCCACACCATAATGTCCTGAATACGTCCTTGTCGGAACCCACAAATAGGCTCAAGCTCATCCTAGTACACATCCGTGCGCATCCGAGACCTCTTACTTGTCCGCACGCATGATAGTACCCTCATGATTTTGCTCTAAATACCATTTGTATGAACCTAGTACATTAACTGGCTCAGCCCAACAATCAGGCTCACACCATATTGTCCTGAAAAAGTTTTAAGCTTGGTTGTTACTAGTAGTTAATACACTAGTCTATTTAAGTATCTCTTTTACTAGTCTATTTAAGTATCTCTTTTTTTTATTCAACGCTCAATACGGGACTAATCTCTGCTTTCTAATTTCATTTTGGGGCGTTACATAAAGTAAATTGAGTTTCGAACCATCTAGGTTCGTGAGAACATCCTTATTACATATTTTCGTGATGTTTAAACTTTAAATTTTAAATTAATATTATATGCATCAATTTCTCTCATATTTGGTTGTTAAATTCTAAAAACACTTTATTTGAACTTTTTTGCAGGACAAGTGTGCTGAAAAGTTTGTGATTGATATCATGCCTCAATATCCCAGAACTTGTCGTGACGGCAAAAAGACAACCACT
Source organism: Juncus inflexus (assembly GCA_024447665.1). Lineage (NCBI taxonomy): Eukaryota > Viridiplantae > Streptophyta > Magnoliopsida > Poales > Juncaceae > Juncus > Juncus inflexus. Next base: position 3,484,203 of record JAJHPC010000010.1, read on the forward strand.
TTTAGATGAATTAGAAATCACACATCGAAATTTCAATAAAAAATTGACTGAGTTAGTAGGGGAAGCATTACCGAATCTCAAACAATTTAAATTAAATCGTATTTGGTATGGCTATGCACCTCATAATCCTCATTATCCTCACGAAGAAGGGTTGAATAATGAGATGGCATTTGGGATTGCAAAGACTATGCATCAGCTTCGTTGTCTCCAGCTTGTCGATACCAGCTAAATTATTACCATAACTTTAAAAACCATAGTAGTTATGTATCAAATTTTGCCCCTTTGAGTTGCAACCGTATATTAAGAGATACAAATACGGGGGTATAAGGATGGTTCTAGAAGGGTATCCACATCTAAAAAAATTAGACATATGTAAGTACAAAAATATGGAGATGGATTCTGAGATGAGCGCTCGGTGTGCCAGTCTCACAAATTTTTGGTCTCCTGATGACTCTTTGGATGACTATGAGTATCAGGCTGAAAGAAAGACAATATGATTATGATTTGAAAATGGCAACGGCAATCCTTGATGTCTATGTTAGTATTAGTGGCGAAATTTAATAGAGACAGGAATGGGTCATCCCCCCATCAAGATTTTGAAATTTACTATATATAATTTTAGTGCATCATATTAGAAGCGATAAGGAAATTTGTTTGGCTCTCTCTATTATTTTGGGTCAAGCTCCGCCATTAATTGGTGCTGATAATTTTGTTTATCCTGGTTAGAAATTTAATGTATTACCCCCCCCTCTAAAAATAAATTGATTTCTAAATATTAGAAAGGATAAGAAAATTTGCATGGCTCTTCCTATTATTGGCTCAAACTCTGCACTGATTGGTACTTACAATTTTGCTTATCCTCATTAGGATTAGTATGTTAAAATAATAATAAACTTAATATTTATTTAATAATTATATATAGTTATGTGTGAAAAGGTGTGTGTATGTGAAAGGGTGTGTTTGTGTATGAATGGGTGTGTCTAGAGGATAAGACTATAGGAGGGCATGCATCTATATAAGGGTGCCTTGTATGTCATTTGTTATATGGAGAAAGTAATGAGAAGATAATAAGAAAGAGAAAGGAGAGAAAAATTTGTGTTCTTCTTCCTCTTCCCAATTTCATTCTTCTAATAAGTGGTATCAGAGTCATGGTTAATACCGTTATTTGAAATCGGAAGCTTTTGGTGTTTTCAAGAAGTTTAAGGTGCTTGTTGAGAAAGAAAGTGGTAATTATATCAAGGTGTTGAGATCGGATCAAGGCGGTGAGTTTACTCCATCCGCTTTTGAGTTATTTTGTAAAGAGAATGGCATAAAACGAAATTTGACGGCACCTTACACACCTCAATAAAATGGTGTTGCTGAACGGATGAATCGGACAATTCTCGACATGGTTCGGAGTATGCTGAAAAGTAAGAACATGCCCAAGGAGTTTTGGGCCGAAGCAGTGAATTGTGTGGTTTATTTGAGAAACCGATGTCCATGTATATGTCGTGATGTGCAAGTTGATAAAGGTATGTATATGTCATGATGTGCAAGTTGATAAAGAAAGCATGTGGTGTTGGAATACACAAATGGAGATTCCTCATGTAGAAGAATAGGAAAAAGGAAGAAGTTCCGACCCCGGTGGTTTCAATAATACCAACAAGAAAATCTCCCTCTTTACCCGATGAGGAGATGAGGCGCGAGCTGCCTCCCTCTTTGAGGTAATCTTCGTGCAATCCTCTTTCTCGAGCCCTCTGTGTCCTCAAGCGTTTTTGAGTATCTGCTAGTACTTCTTCAAGAAATCCGGGAGTCAATGCTTCTTCTTCGCTACTAAATGACATAAACAAAACTAAACTCTTTTGTCAGTATTAAAGGGCCTAACCCCTTTAAAAATATAAGCCAAATTTAATTATTGTCTCCTCCCTGGCAACGGTGCCATTTTGATAAACCCGCAAAATAGGTCATTTTGTGTTTTCTAATTAGCGGAATTATGCAAACAAAATTGTATTATTAGCCCTTTCTTTTATTTAATTTCAGGTAGTATAGAATGAGAAAGGGGTCGTGTCCACAGAGAGGAGAGAATTAATTCTGGATTTAATTGATAAAGGATAGACCAGGAAAACGTAGTTTCAATTTTATAATCTGTCTTTTCTTTTGAATTGGTCCCCGGTATTTTACGAAAATGTCTTTTTTTTGCTATGCAATTCCAAACAAAACAAATTTTAATATGAATTTCAGGGTTTTAGGGTGTTTTAAAGTTATTGGTGAACTTAAAATTTGGAAATACTGATCCAGGACGTCCCAAAAAGAAAAATTCCAGTAACAGTTTTAAAACACTTTTTTTCCTTTTTGCAAATATGTCCCTAAACTTCTTTAAATCATAACTTTTTGATCCTTCATCTAAATATAGCAAATTTTATGTCTATTTTGACTGGAAAAATATGAGGAATCTAAATATGAGATTAAAACAGAGAAAAGAAATCAAAAAGTTGCTGAATTTGTCAATTTTCAGTTCTGGTTGCAACTTAATATTTTGGATTTGTAAGAAAAATAAGAATTGAACAAAAATAAAATCACAAAATTGTTTTGGGATGTTTTTAGGACTTATATTAAGCGAGAAAACACAACAACAACAGAATCGTCACATAAATTGAGAAAAATCAAGAAACTTCCCTAAAATCGAAACCTTTTTCCAATGACTTTTAATTCAGCAAAATAAGAATTATTCGATGAGAAGAACTTAACAATGACGCTTATTCAACCACTTATTAATCCTATTCAATTATTACAACTCAATCACTCAACAATTATTTAGATTAACACTAAAATTTCTCTAATTGATCGGCAAAGAGAAATTATAAAATTTTAACCTAAATTTAGAAGATGATGTTGCGGCAAGCGTGGCACAGTAAGTCGATGCTCTTCATTTCCTGCAGCAACCGATTTGAAGGTTCGAGATTCGCACACCAAGAACGTCGTTGGATGTGCAAGTCCGTCGTCGAATTCCTTCGATTCGCGTCGTTCCGGAGTGATTGGGTCGTGTAGCACTCTCAAGAGTTTTGGTGAATCTAACTGAACAAACAATTCCAAGATAATCGTTGGAAAAGCTTGTTCAATTGAATTTTCGGTTTAGGGATTATTTCTCTCCTCTTCTCAAAATCTGGCCGAATTCGTGGAATTAATCGTGTTTTTTTTCCGTCTACTCAGCGGCTAGGGTTCTTGGGAACTATATAGGGTCTATTTGGAAATTTTCCCGCATTGAAATCCTTCCTTTTCTTCCAATTTCCAAGTTTGGGGTCGAATTTACCATTTTTGGCTGCTCAAAATGGGCTGAAGAACAGGAGAAACAGCAACCGACCGATCAAAATCAGATTTTTCTGTGATTTCATTCGGACCGTTTGATTAGACTAATGGCTGATAAACGTCCACTTAACGGAGCGAGCGGTGCACCGATTCTCGCGCGTCGGATCAATCTCGCGGACGGTTCGAGATCGGCCGGTCCGTTAAATATTTAACGGACCAAACGGCGGTCTCGGATTTTGATTTTTCGTGGCGTTTCCTCGTGCGGCGGGTCAGTTCGACCCGTGTAGCCTTCTCAGTGCAGTATATCCGTAAAAATCGAGAGAAAAATATATATTTTTAAGTGCGGATATTTGCGGAATTATTTTAGGGAGTTTTATAAATCCAACTTAAGCATGTAATATATTCTTTGGAAATATAAAAATGAGTACTTCCATTTGGACTGATTATATTTATACTTTTGGGGCTTCTAAAATTGCCAAAGAATTAAATTTGATTTCTTTCCAAAAATCATTTTTATAGTTATAATTCAAAACATGCTTAAAACCATATTTTTAGCCATAATTTATATTTTAACTCCATTTTTACCCTTTTAATCAAATACATAATATTTTGAACCCTTTTATGTTATTTTTATATTTATTATTGCATTATTAAGCCTAAAATACGTGTATAAAAATTCGCACGTCAAAAATCCCCACGCTTAAACTATGCTTGCCCTCGTGCATACTCTTAGAAAATGGCTTAATAATGTAGGTGGAATAAATACAACCAAGGAAAACCATCTAAGTCACAACCACATTCTTTTTGAAAATACGTATAGAATTCCGACCATTCACTTTCCTAATTACCGATTGCAACTAAACCTGTATTTATCGCTTTTAACCCGAGTTTCCGAATTAGTAGTAACTCATTAAGAGTGCCTACATCTCTCTAGCTAAACCAACCGTTTGTATTGATGCCTTTAATGATTATTTTATTTTATTTTATTTTTATTTTATTTTATTTTTTTTGGTTTTCACATATATGCCTAAACTTGCCTTGCCGACCTTGTCACATCCGATTCCAATGATTCATGACCAGTGAGGACCTATTCAAGCCACGTGACATGACTGGGGTGGTAAGCTCTGTCGAGGGCCAAGCATCATCGTTGAGAGTAAATGCCCTTGGAAAGGGTTGAGCTCTCGTAGGTCGGCTTATTAGGTTGGACAAGACAAATCGGCTAATTTATTTATTTATTTATTATTATTAAATTTTTTTTTTTTTTTTTTTTAAATCGAGGACACCCAATAGGAAGGAATAACTTTACAAGCCTAAGAGAGTAGGACGCTTTGATTCAATTTATGAATTCGAATACTAGGGTTCAAACCGGTTGCAATCTTTTGATGTAAAGTTTAAGGGTTCTAAGTTATTAGGAAAGTAATTTTCATGTTTGAATACGCATTTAGAAAATCTTTCATTCAATCTGCTAACCGTGTTTTCCTCAAATTGATCATTCCTATTATTGTTTTAACCAAGTTCGTGAGATTCGCCCTAGGGACAATTTACAAAGCATTTAGTCGAGTGTGGAAATTTTTTTTTTATTTTTTTTTATATAAAAATAGATTTTTTTATTTTTTTGATTAATTAGGGTTTATTCTTTTCATTCTAAGGGCACAAAATTAAGGAAATTTTTAAAATTTTTCAATTTTTCGCTACTCGACAAGAGTTAGTTAGTTTTGGCTATAATTGTGTAACGATTTCCTCTCCCCACACTTAAAATCATGCTTGCCCCCAAACATACGTAAATGTAAGGATAAAACTTAATAAAAATAAGTCATAGAAAGATACAACCTTTGAAGTGAAGTTGCCTCCATCGGGAAGTGTTGAAACTCGTCTTTGGCACGAAGAGAAGACGAGACCTACATTTTCGGAGCTTTTGTGGCCTTTTTCTGAGAGAAGCACTCGGGTGCTCACTTGTATGCTACTTGCCATCCGAAAAATGCCAGTTGTTGTTAACACTTCATGTCCTGAGGATATCTTTGTACCTGCACATACACACAGACAAACACATCTAACTAGTACCCCCTTTTTAGTCCGGTAACCCTCTCCACCTAGTGACCCGGGTCTTGTACTGTTGGAAAACAGAGAGAAGAAATGAGAAGAAGATAGAACGTGCAATCTTGGTTGGCGCCTTGGAGAGAGAACGGTGCCGGGAAAGGCAAGAAACTCCCGAACCGAAGTGAAAGAGATTAGAAGAAAGGAGAAAAGATAACCCGTTCAAAGGTCGCCAATGATCCCATTGAGGAATGAGCATCTCGAAGTTTTTTTCTTGGGTTGCCTCCCGATAGCGCCCTTGTTTATTGTCGTGGACTCGACTTATTCTCGGGCTGCCTCCTGATAGCGCTTCGTTTAACGCCTTTAGCTAGGCGAAGCCTCCCCACACTTAAGTGCTTTGTGGGGGATCCACAAACTCTTCGTCATTCGACCATCCTTTGTCGAAGTTCCCATAGTAACGCTTGAGACGGTGCCCGTTCACCTTGAATGTTCTTCCGGTTTGTTCACTTGTGACTTCATAAACTTCATTATTAGAATCCTTAGAGATGACAAACGGGCCTATCTAGCGAGACTTAAGCTTTCCTGGATGAAGTTTGTGTCTCTAATTGAACATTAAGACCTTGTCATTAATTTTCAGACTTTTGCTCTTGATGAACTTGTCATGTAAGGCTTTGGTCTTATCCTTGTAGATTCGAGAGTTCTCATAGGCATCCAGCCAAATCTCCTCCAACTCGAGAATTTGCAACTTGCGAGCTGTGGCGTCATTGGGGTAGTCCAAATTGCATTGTTTAATTGCCCAATACGCCCTATGCTCCAACTCAACGGGTAGATGACATCCCTTACCATAAACCATTCGATAAGGTGTCGTTCCTATTGGCGTCTTATAAGCTGTACGGTAAGCCCATAGTGCATCGCCAAGTCGCAAGCTCCAATCCTTCCTATTTGGACTGACAACTTTTTCGAGGATAGACTTGATTTCTCTATTCGAGACCTCGGCTTGACCATTAGTTTGAGGGTGATAGGCGGTTGACACTTTGTGTGACACATGATAGGACTTGAATAAGTTCTCCAAACTTTTGTTCACGAAGTGTGTGCCCCTTTCACTTATGATTGCCTTTGGTGTACCAAACCTTTGAAAGATATTTTTCTTTAGGAACTCAACAACGGTTTTAGAATCTGCCTTCCTAGTGGCTATGGCTTCTACCCATTTAGACACATAGTCCACTGCCAAAAGGATGTACTCGTACCCGTAAGAAGATGGGAAGGGACCCATAAAGTCGATTCCCCAAACTTCAAACACCTCACAGAACAAGATTGGGTGTTGGGGGTTTTCATTTCTTCGAGAGATGTTTCCTATCCTTTGACATCTATCACAGTTTTGCACAAAGGAATGAGCATCTTTGTGCAAAGTGGGCCACCAAAGTCCACTTTCTAGAATTTTTCGACGCGTTCTCTCCACACCAAAGTGGCCCCCACAGTGTAATGAATGGGAAAAATTCAAAACTGATGCACCTCGTGGTCGGGCACACAACGTCGGATAATTTGGTCGCCACATAAGCGGAAGAGATCCGGGTCATCCCAAAAATAATGCCTTGCATTAGATTTTAGCTTGTGCTTAACGGCCTTAGGGAGGTGAGAAGGGAGAACTCCCGTAGCAAGATAGTTCACTATATCAGCAAACCAAGGCTCAGGTCCGAATGTGACGACTGAGAAGATGCCATACACATGTTCCTCTGGGAACAGTTCGCTAATTGGCAAGATATCGCCTTCTTTCGTTGGAAGCCGGCTCAAGTGGTCAGCAACTAGGTTCTGCGAACCCGCTTTATCCCGAATTTCCAGATCAAATTCTTGCAATAGTAGAACCCATCGCAAGAGTCGTGGCTTACTTTCCTTCTTTTTCATTAGATAACGCAATGCGGCATGATCGGAAAAGACTACTACTTTAGTCCCCAAAAGATACGACCTAAATTTCTCAAGCGCGAACACTATCGCAAGCAACTCCTTTTCGGTCGTAGTATAATTCATTTGCGCAGCGTCTAGCATCTTCGATGCATAAGAGATGACATGCGGCCCTCTCCCGATTCTTTGTCCCAAGACCGCCCCAACACTACGGTCAAAGGCATCACACATTATCTCAAATGGTAGGCTCCAATCGGGAGGTTGAATGATTGGAATATTGTCATATAAACATAGTCTTGTTATCAGGCTTTACCCCTTTTCTACGTTCATGATATGTTTTATGCATGTTCAACAATATCACATACATAACATGCTCTTCTTATCATGTATACATTTTATCTTTATTCAATATTATGATGTACAATATCCTCTTTATACTTTTTATTACGATATGAATATATACTTCTTTTATCTTATAAAATATTTTTATTCAGAAAATTATACTCACATTTTTTAAAGTTTGCAATAAAATGGCTTCATACTTCAGTGGCAAATAGGCCGAAAACACAAGTTATGGTTGCTCAAATCCCAATTTTATTTTAGGTAACTAGATCATTAATGTAAACTGGACGTGTGTGAAATAAATTGCCGTTCATGAATATATCACACAGTTCATATGTGATCTCGTGTGTAATGGTATTATGGACAACTTTTATTATCACACACGAGTTGTCCATATTTATCATGAACGGTCATTTATTTTTCTCGATGGGTTGTGTATAATATTTTAATTTCATGGACGAGTGATTTTTTTAACTACGACCTGTTCTTAATAATGTATTATTAAGGACGCCCAAATATTATTATGGATAACTCCGTTTATAATATAAGATTTTCTTGTAGTGTTGGTAATTACTCGCCACGTGAATCATCTCCACATCATCTTTCTTCATATGCTCTCGAATAAAATGAAATCGCACATCAATATGTTTGCTTCTCTCATGATGCACTGGATTCTTTGCCAATAAAAATGCTGACATGTTGTCAACACAAATCTCTATTGCTCCACCTTGAGCTAAATTCATCTCACCTAACAAACTTCTTAACCATATCGCATGACACACACATGAAGATGCTGCCACGTATTGCGCCTCGCACGTTGATAGCGTAACGATTGGTTGTTTCTTGGAAAGCCACGTAAACGCCGTATCACCCATATAAAATACAAAACCTGAAGTACTATTTCTATCATTCACGTCTCCTCCCCAATCACTATCCAAATATCCAGAAAGAACAAAATTATTAGTATGAGAATAGAATATTCCAATCGATAGTGTACCTCGGATGTAACGAAGAATTCATTTTAATGCTTTTCAATGTGTAGATTTGGGTTCCTCCATATACCGTCTTGCCAACCCGACACAATACAAAATGTCTGATATTGTGCAGTAAGATACCATAAGCTTCCAACTAAACTATTGTACAACTTTGCATCAATCACTTTGCCTTCATCGCTTTGTATCTTTCGACTTCACCTTGTGTGTTCACCTTTGTCTTATAAACTCACTTCACTCCGATGGGTTTATGACCCTTGGATAAAGATATAATTTCCCAAGTATCGTTCTTCACAATCGAATGCATCTCTTCATCCATAGCGGCATGCAATTTGCTACATCAACCGCTTCATCGAAAGTTATATTATCATCTTCCGGCAAAAGACATACTAAATGCATCTCACTTGTCGCCTCATATAAATCACGCAAACTCATCATCTCGCTTTCCAGGCTCTTTAAATATCTCTGCATTTCCCTTAATTAATTTTAATTCTATAAACCCTAAATCAAACATGTCTAATAATCCTGATAATATTCATAATAATCCAAATCCAAATATGTTGAATGAAATGTTAGCAAACCCTTAAATGCAGAATTTATTAGCCCAAATGTTACAGGGTTTGCAAAATCAACAAAATCAAACTAGGGAGAAAACTTTAGGTGAGTATATGGCACCAGTCTTAGGTGAAAGCCCGTTTAAGATAGTTTTACCTCAAGTGCCCGGTTTTAAATTAACACATAACTTGTTAAATCACCTACCTAGATTTGATGGTAGACCAACTGAAAATGCTAGGAAATTTATCACAGAGCCGAAATTCAACATAGCTACTTTCACTAGTAACTATGATGATGAGAATAAGGACAGAATAGCATTGTTAGCTTTCTCTCACGTCTGGGTGAGGGACCTAAGGATTGGCTGCGACATTTGGAGGGGGGGACCCGATCGACAACTGGGAGGAACTCTGTATCAAATTCATGCAAAGATACCATAACCCTAGTCTTACTTCGAAGCTAAGGAAGGAGATTACCAGCATCGTCCAAGCATCCGACGAGACCCTTAGCGAATACTACGAACGCTTTGTGAGGTTATGTGAAGAATGTCCAGGACACGGCATCATCGAGCAACAACTCATCGGGGACTTCATAGAAGGAATGAAGTACGAAACGAAGAGCATCGTGAGTGCAGCTGCAGGCGGATCACTTCTTTATCTAACAGCGGCAGAAGCAAGATCTCTCATCTCAAAAATGGCTGCGTCGTCTCAATATGACGCAAAAACCCGGAAGGTCAACTTGGCTTCTAGTACCAGTTCCGAGACTATGGAAGCAACTATCAGCAACCTAATAACTAAGCAATTAGAAATGGCTCTCAAGAATTTTGGTGTGAAGAACGAAACAAAGAAGTGTGGAGTGTGTGGTCCCGGCGACCACACATCAAGAGAATTGTCCTCGATTGGTTGAAGGAGAGAACGTGAACTACGCGAATAAGTATAAATCTCAAACCAATTTTCCAAACTTCATGACCACCCAGGTTTTAGATGGAGAGAGGACCCGCCACCACCCAGAACCCATCAACAAAACTCAAGCAACAATAACCAATATCAAGGGAGTGGTGGCTACTACCAAAAAATGGACAAATTATGTTCCACCTCAGTTGCGCCAAGACCAGAACTCTTCTCAAACCGGTCAACCTTCTTGTTGACGGTTTTCTTTGCTCGATCCAAACCGGTTTTCAAACCGATCCTTTGAAAGATTCGCCTAATCCGTCTCACAAACTGATCTCCATGCAATATCCAAACGAACCGATTCTCCAAGCAAACCGATTCTCCTAACAAAACCGATTCTCCAAATAAACTGATTCTCCAAACAAAAATCACAGTTTCAACCCAAATCACAAAGACGCCGCACTTCGCTTCGTCCTCTACCGGTATCCACACGAACAACCCCTTTGAATGGATAAAGAATGATATATGCTAGTATTCGTTCTTCATTTCTCTCACAGAAAATAACAAAAGAATAATTTTCGGATTTTTTCTCCTCTTTTTCTCACAAAAAGATGGACGAAAATATTATGCCCTTAATCAGATTTTGGGGTGTCTCTTGTGCCTATATAGTCCATAAATTTCATATCTTATGTGCATGGTAACTATGTAACCATATATGCAACACACCTTATCATATAAGATGTAGGATTGGATGTGTCACTTGACTAAGTAGCTCTCCATACAACTTATCACATAAGTTATGATTTTTCTGTGTACGTCTCATTAGTTGTTCTTTGTGTGTGACCCTGTAGGTTTACTTAATGTTGGCAATAATCACAATGGATTATAAATCATGAGCGGCCTCTAGCAAGACATCATGATTACCCAAATTAAGCAAGTATAGATGATTCGATCAAACCTAATTTATGTCATGCATTGTATCCTTTTGTTACACGATATCTATATCATCCATAAGGCATGGTATGTGTCAACCTTATGTTGGTCGATAAATATTTCTTGATACTGAATTTGATTGAACATGAAATGACATTAATAACTCCTTATTAATTCACTTGAGCATGGCTGTGCGTTTCTTCAATCAAATCATCAAGAGGCCTAAAGATATCTCTCTCAATTTATGAGAGGAACAAATCATATCTTAATTAAACTCTTTCCTCCGCACAATTCATTATATACCTAATTATAATCTTTATGATCGCCCGGTTAAAGACGATGTTAGACTATATTAAAGTATAAAATTTATCATGTAGGAAACCGAGATAATCTCAAGTCTAAGGATTACGAGATACATTCTTTACTGAGAATAACTAATGACACGAACCATGTAGTATTCTCAAGGTGGGTCAATCTAGTATATGGTCTCTAACATATACTTACGTTAATGACTTAATAACTCTTATTCATGATCAGTAAAACGTGACCATCAGTCAACTAACATACTGATGTCCATTTATAGCTTATCATAAAGTATGTTTGTCTCACAAACATCCTATGAATGATCAGGGATGGTTTAGAATATTATTCATAATACTTTATAGTTTTACTATCAAAGTCACATACTTTGATGATATAAAGCTGAATATCATATTCAAGGTTCATTTTAGTAATAAGAATAAAATAACCAATACGCATTTATTATATAAAATATCTCTAAATAAACACAATGTTTGTTTAACATAATCCATACATCTAGGTCTCAAATATATTGGCCTAGGGCATACTACTAACAGAATATACCTGAATCCTTAAATATTGTAAATTCTTCTGGCCCTTCATGTTCTTTTCCATACGAAAACGTCGTGCCGCTCTGGAACACAATTAAATTAAGTCAGTAAATAGTGTTAATTAGTATATATTTAGGTGTTGTAATATTTTAAATTACTTACGTGTTTAATGCCATTCTGAATAAGCAACCCCGTTACTTTTTGATTTGTTGGGTTCACGACGTAAACAACAAAATTCGACATTTGTAGAATAAGAAGAATTCGACATTTTATTAAATTTTAAAGTTTGGTAAATTCGGAAAAAATAAATACAATATTTACTTGTAAAAAAAATATTCTAACTGTGAAATATAAGGCAGAAAGATGAAACTGTCGAGATTTTCAACACCAATCATAACATCACCTAGATAACCGACAACCACATTAAGATCGGATCTGACGTTCGTTTCTGAGCAACGATCGGATCTGACTGTCGAGCTTTTGCGCCTCTTTCCCTTTCGCGCTCTTCTTCTGTTAAATATTTTTATAATTAATAATATTAATGAAGTTTTAATATTATTTTTTTTACTTAATAAATTAGTTAAAATCAAAATTGACATCCAATACCCTAAAATCATCGGATTCTTTCTGCCGACAAAACTCTGCCATGCTTCCTCTGAGATATTGAATACATCACACGGATTTTTGGGATTCGGTCGGCGGATGAAGTCCCTCACAAGTCTGCCTTTCCAACTCTTCCAATCCTCTCCCATGCGGCGGATGATTTTCTTCTTGTGAGTGTCATCCATGATATTCCAATACTCTTAAAAAAAATAATTATAATACTAACTCTAAGAAAAATTATGATACTAACCCTATATAAAATTATGAGACTAACTATGGTTTACCTTCACTTCATTCCATAGTGTTTCTTTAAGATGTACGTCCACCCGCCTCCAGTCCTCAATCGTGCAAGGAACATGATCTCTCGCTAAAACCGCTAGATAGGTTGTAAAATTGGCCGCATATGGCCCGGAAGGGGTGCCATCGTCTTGAAAGTCAATGCAAATAGATGATGGTGCCTTCTTACGTAATTTCTCGCATGTTGTCCTTGCTCTTTTTACCGATCCCTCCATTTGCAAACTCTAAAATTCAATCAAGCATTTCAACAAACACTTAATGTGCAAACCTAAAAACCAAAAAAAAAACCTAAAAACCATAAAAAAAAACCAAAATAAAGAAGATTATTCCCTGTTGAGAGAAGTGATACTCGCAGGATAAGAATCTCGACGGAGAAGAGAGAAAGAGGATGGTGAAGAGTGGTTCAGCGAATTCAACATAAGAGAAAGAGAAGGGTGAAGAGAAAGGAAGCTTTGTTGTTTTGAAGGTCGGCAAAATGAAAGGCTTGGCACTTAAAGAAAATTTCAAAACCAAGGGATTTAGTAATGGTTTTTCAATAAACAACCGTTTAGAAAATTTTGACTCAGTATCGGTTTTTATTAAAGAACCGATACTCAAGATATCTATATCGGTTTATATGAAAGAACCGATACTAATGTTAAAGCGGGCGGGAATATCGAAACATGACACTTAGTAACCGTTTTCAAGCAATAACCGATACTAAAATTTTGAGTGGGCGGGAATATCAAAACGTGGCACTTAGTAACGGTTTTCAATTAAGAACCGATACCAAATTTTATCCTTGTATCGGTTGTTTCCAAAGAACCGATACTAATGTCATGCATCGGCAATCAAAATGCATGATGTTAATAACGAAATTTACAAAATATGCATGATGTTAATAAAGAAATTTACAGATTAATAGTACAAAATATTACAAATAAAATTACACACATGAAAATTAAATATCAAAATTACAAATAAAATTGCACACTTTAAAAAAAAGTACTAATCAAAATTACAAATAAAATTACACATGAAAATTACATATGAAAATTATATATTTAATTAAAACGTAACTATTTAGTCTTCTTGGATTTTGACGGTTCTACCTTAAGGAATTATGCCCTGGGCCAAAGTGTTGGACTAGAGATTAGATTATGAGAAACGCATTTATTCAGTTCATATATGAATGAGAGTATGGGTGACTAATATATTTATATATATTAGAACGACCATGAATGACTATTCGAGTTCACGTCATCAGAATACGTGATTCTGATAGTAGAACTGTGAACCAACGAATGACATTCTAAACCGTCTCTAGTGATATGTGGGATGCTATGGAGATAAACATACTTCAGGTAAGAAGCCACATATTCACAGACTGGATGATCATGTTCTGCTGATCATGGACATAGGGATGTCAAGTCTGAAATATAGGCACGTGTTAGAGAATACGTACTAGACTGACACACTATGAGAATATGCATGGTATATGTCATTAGTGATTCTCATATGAATAGTATGCTTGTTCTTACGACCTGCGGTCACCATGGATTCCAGTATGAGGAACTGCACACTTTAATATGATCTTACATCATCCGTAGATAGATGATTATTAGGGTCATCATTAGGTATGCACTGAATCATGACGAGGGATGTGAGTGACCATGATGGGATTTGTTCCTCTCGTTAAGAGAGAGATATCTCTGGGCCCCCTGATGAACTAGGACTGAAGAAAATGCATGGTCATGCTCAAAATGAATTAACATGTGTTGTTAATATCATTTTGTATTTATTCAGTCTAATTCTCGATCAGGAAAGAGACTTTGATCAAACTCAAGGATGACATACTTCCATGCCTTGTGATCAAGACATATATCGTAGAACAAAAGGAATAAGCAAATGTTTATTCAGATAGATTTATGATCGCTGATCATTTCATTTAACATGGGTAGTCATGATATCAGTCTAGAGGTTACTCATGACTTACGATCTTTAGAAGATCATGGCCAGCGTTAAATGGAACCTACACGGTCACACAATGAACTCCATTCGAACGGGATGAATATGTCTCAAAAATAGTTATACATATGATGTATAAATTGGTGAACGAAATAATAAATTATTGGATAATTGATTGAACAAAACAGTGCCATTCCATTGGCAACAGAATAGTTCCGTTCCCAACGGAATGGATATGGAAACTGTGATAATCATAGCTGCCAAGTATTCCGTTATAGAAATACCTATTCCGTTGGCAACGGAATAGGCACAGTTTAGGGTTTTTAGTTATGGTAAGTGAGCAATTGTTCAGCTCTCTCTCTAGTATAAATAGAAGGATAGCCCCTCTCTATTAGGAAGACAATTCTAGCCTCCAGGCTACCGTCTATTACACAGAAAAGAGAGAGAAAGTTTTAAGAGTATTCAGAAAGTATTTCCGGACTCGTCTATCCGTGTCTGGTAATTCCATACGTTTGAAGTTCGCGTGGATACGAGTAGAGGTCTCCTACTTTGGAGATTAGCGAGCGATCAAGTTCTTCATCCCTTGGAAGAGCAAGAAGATTCTCAGAGTCGAGCTTTAGAAGCCAGGAGGGATTTTGCGAACCGAGCTTCGAGAAGGAGAAGGAAGCAAGATGGAAGTTCGTTCAGACCTACATCCGCTTCTCTCTCCCGGATCAGGAAGATCCGAGGTATAAATTTTAAAAGCATAATCTCGTACCTTTATTCCCTTAATGTAGATCCTAGGGAGGGTTTAACCCGTAGGTTCCGCTGCGCATGTAACGTACATGGATATGGGTTTTCCAACAGTGGTATCAGAGCGTTCGTTAAGGAAATAATTATCGATTATATATTTAAAATTTATGAAATTCAAGTATGATAAATTTTAGGGTTTTGAAAAAAATATTTCAAAACATCATGGAAATAGTTTCTGGAAATATAATTTTGGATATTATGATTTCCCAGAGTTTCGAAAAATAGTTTTTCGAAATCCGTTTTGGAAACAGAACTAAAACAAAAGAAAATACGAATTTCCAGCATGTCTCCGTTGAGAACGGAGTACTTCCGTTGAGAATGGAATAGTTCCGTTTAGAACGGAACACTTCCATTCCCAACGGAACAAGGCTGAATTTTACGGAAACCCTAATTTTTGTTGTACATGAAATTTTATTTAAATATGGTATGAGTCTTAGATCTGTGATTGTTCTGTAATGTAATCTTGTGTGTGATTGCTTGTAATATTATTTAATATCTATGGCAACATGTGAGTTGTCCAAAG
Source organism: Juncus inflexus (assembly GCA_024447665.1). Taxonomy (NCBI): domain Eukaryota; kingdom Viridiplantae; phylum Streptophyta; class Magnoliopsida; order Poales; family Juncaceae; genus Juncus; species Juncus inflexus. The sequence continues at coordinate 3,500,143 of JAJHPC010000010.1, forward strand.
TTATAATTTATGGCAACCAGTGAGTTGTCCAAAATTGTACTTTACTTTTTTAGCAATAGGTTAATTGTTAGGATAGATATTTCAAGACTTCAAGGTAAGAGATCTGTGGAAAGGGGCATGCGGGAAGTGGTAACTAGCATAGGTCATGCCTAGGAAGAGCAAGAAGATTCTCAGAGTCAAACTTCAGAAGCCAGGAGGGATTTTGCGAACCGATCATCAGGAAGGAGAAGGAAAAAAGACGGAAGTTCGTTCAGACCTACATCCGTTTCTCTCTCCCAGATCAGGAAGATCGGAGGTATAAATTTTAAAAGCATAATTTCGTACCTTTATTCCCTTAACGTAGATCCTAGGGAGGGTTTAACCCGTAGGTTCCGCTGCGCATGTAACATACATGACTACGGGTTTCCCAACACTACCCACACACCCTCTTCATGATCTGAACGCAAATAAGATATCTGCGTATTATGTTCATCTTGCAAGGGTTCAATTCCAGTGGAAAATGGAGGTATTTCGTCGAAATGATCGTATTCTTCTTCGTCCACGACATCCCAAATTCCGACAATTCGTCTTTTACTCGAAAGAACAACATGCCATCTTTTATCGGCCGGATCGACAACATAAAGAATCTGTTTTGCTTGTTTTGCCAATATAAAAGGGTCGTGTTGATAACCCAATCGGTTAAAGTCGATAGATAGAAACCCTTCTTTGTCTTTTTTGACTCCACGGTGATTATCGATCAATTTACACATAAATAGGGGTATCCGAAATTTGAAATAATCTAGTTCCCATATCTCCTCAATCCAACCGTAATACGACATTGATGTATCTTCAGCACCTAATAAAACTACTAATGTCACTCCACTATTTTGCACGTGCTTTTATGATCTTGTTGCTTGGTATACCAGATAAACCCATTCATGTCATAACCTTGATAGGTGGACACTGTTGCTCCGGGACCGTTAGACAGCCATTTAATAGATTCGTCGGTGTTTTCTGATCTCCGAGACTGTACTTTGTACGCGAACCATTTTACAAAATTAATATTATGCTCGTTCGTTATCCAAATTTCCTCTTTAGAAGGATTATGCTGTCGTAACTCGGCAATGTGCTCATCCACGTATGGAGACACAACAACAAGATGTTGTTGGGTTTCTACCGTTCATAACGCAGCGGAAAAATACAAAATGAAACAAAATCGAATTTCGAAACCCAAAAGAAGGATCCGTGAATTACAATTAAATCAAAGAAAAGTGTTCATAACTTTGTACCTTCGGATTACGCTTAATCCGTGATGATCAAAAGCGAATATGGTTGACGCTTCTCTTTGCCCGATTCCAAACCGGTTTCCAAACCGATCCTTTGAATGATTCGCCTAACCGGTCGTCTCACAAACCGATCTCCGAATAAACCGATTCTCCAAACAAAATCACGGTTTCAACCCAAATCACAAAGACGCCGCACTTCGCTTCGTCCTCTACCGGTATCCATACGAACAACCCCTTTGAACGGATAAAGAACAATATATGCTAGTATCCGTTCTTCATTTCTCTCACAGAAATAACAAGAGAATAATTTTCGAATTTTTTCTCTCTTCTTTGTCTCACAAAAAATGGACGAAAATATTATGTTCCCTTATTTTGATTTTGGGGTATCTCTTGTGCCTACATAGTCCATTCGTTTCATATCCTATGTGCATGGTAACTATGTAACCATATATGCAACACATCTTATCATATAAGATGTAGGATTGGATGTGTCACTTGACTATGTAGCTATCCATACAACTTATCACATAAGTTATGATTTTTCTGTATACGTCTCAATAGTTGTTCTTTGTGTGTGACCCTGTAGGTTTACTTAATGTTGGCAACAATCACAACGGATTATAAATCATGAGCGGCCTCTAGCAAGACATCATGATTACCCAAATTAAGCAAATACAGATGATTCGATCAAACCTAATTTATGTCATGCATTGTATCCCTTTGTTACACGATATCTATATCGTCCATAAGGCATGGTATGTGTCAACCTTATGTTGGTCGATAAATATTTCTTGATACCGAATTTGATTGAACATGAAATGACATTAATAACTCTTTATTAATTCACTTGAGCACGGCCGTGCATTTCTTCAATCAAATCATCAAGAGGCCTAAAGATATCTCTCTCAATTTATGAGAGGAACAAATCCTATCTTGATTAAACTCTTTCCTCCGCATAATTCATTATATACCTAATTATATTCTTTATGACCGCCCGGTTAAAGACGATGTTAGATTATATTAAAGTATAAAATTTCTCATGTAGGAAACTGAGATAATCTCAAGTCTAAGGATTACGAGATACATTCTTTACTGAGAATAACTAATGACACGAACCATGTAGTATTCTCACGGTGGGTCAATCCAGTATATGGTCTCTAACACATACTTATGTTAATGACTTAATAACTCTTATTCATGATCAGTAAAACGTGACCATCAGTCAACTAACATACTGATGTACATTTATAGCTTATCATAAAGTATGCTTGTCTCACAAACATCCTATGAATGATCAGGGACAGTTTAGAATATCATTCATAATACTTTATAGTTTTACTATCAAAGTCACATACTTTGATGATATAAGGCTGAATATCATATTCAAGGTTCATTTTAGTAATAAAAAATAAAATAACCAATACGCATTTATTATATAAAATATCTCTAAATAAAAATAATGTTAGTTTAACACAATCCATACATCTAGGTCTCAAATACATTGGCCTAGGGCATACTACTAACAGATGTTGCAGGACTTTAAGATGAGCTTTGTTTCGTAATTCGAGGGGCACTTTAATTCGAGGGCCACTTTGAATCCAATTGTACCGGTACCGTGGAGCCCCCCTCATGTCGAGTCATGGGAAGACCAATAGGTTCCTTCAGGACGATTATCTCTTCTGCAATGTACCCTTCAACTATGCTTCCTTCAGGACGAGAACGGCTTCGGACAAGTCCTTTTAGTTGAACCATGGCTCTCTCAAACGGGTACATGTATCGCAAGAACATTGGACCACACATTTTTATCTCCCTGACCAAATGAACAGTTAAATGCACCATGATATCACAAAATGAGGGCGGAAAATGCATTTCCAGCTCATAGAGTGTCAACACGACATCGGCCTATAATTTGTCTAATGTACCGGGATCGATCACTTTGGAGCAAATCAAGTTGAAGAAAAAACACAATTTGGTGATGGAGTGTCTGACATTTTGGGGGAGAATTCCTCGAATTGCAACAGGGAGAAGCTGGGTTAAAAGGACGTGGCAATCATGTGACTTCATACCAATCAATTTCAATTCTTTAATCGATACATTTCTGGAGATATTCGATGAATAACCAGATGGAACCTTTATGGACTTCAGGCATTCCAACAAACTGATTTTTTCTCGCTTTGATAAAGTAAAACATGCTGGAGCAAGGAAAATTTGCTTTCCACCATCCTTAGGTGCTCGTCCAGGCCGAATCCCCATTATAACCATATCTTATCTTGCTTTGACGCCGTCTTTTGTTTTTCCTTGAATATTCAACAAAGTCCCAACCAGACTTTCACAAATGTTCTTAATTATGTGCATCCCATCCAAGCAATGCCGAATGTCCAAATTGGACCAGTAAGGAAGATTCCAAAATATAGATCTTTTCTTCCATAGGCCGTCCGGGATTTTGTCGGATTTCTTTCCAAATTGAACATTTACATTCTTTATTTCTTTATAAACTTCTTTCCCGGTTAATGCCATTGGCGCATTCCAGAGTTCAACAGTGCCGTGGAATTCTTCTTTCTTCCGCTGATAAGGGTGGTTCCGGCGAAGAAACCTACGATGTCCCATATACACGTTCTTCTTACAGTTAGGCAACCGTATGGAACATGTTTCTTCCGCGAAAATAGGACACGCTTTAGCTCCTTTATTCCTGAAACCCGACAAGCTACTGTATGCGGGAAAATCATTAATCGTGCACAAAATCATGGTACGGAGGATAAAAAATTCTTTCTTCCATGCATCAAATACACGCACTCCGTCCCTCCACAGTTTATCAAGTTTCTCAAACAATGGAGCCAAAAACACATCTATATCATTACCCGGCTGTTTAGGACCCGAAATTAACAAAGGCTTCATTAAATACCGTCGTTTCATTCACAACCATGGAGGGAGATTGTAAACACATAGTAAGACTGGCCACATACTGTGATGACTACTCATATTGCCGTAAGGATTCATCCCATCCGTACATACCCCTAACCTCAAATTTCTAGCATCACCGCCGAAATCGTTGAATAACCTGTCAATGTTCCTCCATTCGGGAGAATCAGCGGGGTGTCTGAGCATTCCATCATCTTTACGACAATCGTAATGCCACCGTAACAACTTAGCATTTTTGGGATTTGCGAAAAGTCGTTGGAACCTAGGTATTATTGTCAAATACCAAAACACATGGTACACTTCTCGGTATAATATGCAATCATTTGGAAATGCATTAATTTTCTCTACGGACATACTCAAAGGACATAACAACTTTTTCGCCCGATAGGTTGAATCCGGCAACTCATTTTTTTCTAGGAGCATTTCTCCTAACAATTTGAGAAAAGATGTGAAACTTTTATCACTCCATCCATTTTTGGCTTTTAAGTTAGATTCATTTTCGTGCAACCGGGAATAACGGTATGTTAGATTCATTACAGAAATTTTCAAAAATTTCAGGAATATCATTAAAATTTTTTGCTACATCATTTATCATTTCATCCAAATCATCGTTATGTTCATTACACTGTAGAATATTTAAATTTTCTTCATTCTCATCCCCCATTTGATCATCTTGTACAAAAGTGTCCCGATCTAAATTTTTTATATTTTCAGTTTCTATAAATTCACCCAAACCGGGTACATCAAATACAGTCGTGCTTGTCCAAACATTATTGTTCTCTCCATGCCATTTCCAATGGGTATATCGCTCCTTAAATCCATGACAAATTAAATGATCTCTAACTTCTTCGATATTTCGCAATCTTCGCAAGTTCTGACAATCTCGACAAGGACAAAGAAGTGTTTGTACACCTCTCAGCCTCATATCTTCCATGGCACATTTCACAAATTCATCAATACCTCTCAAATATTCAATTGTGTCTCGCTTGATCCCATACATCCAACTGCTACGATCCATCTGAAGAAAATAAATTATATAGCAGCTAATGTGATCAGATTTACTATAAAGGCTATGGGCCGGTCAACAATCCTAACCCACTCTTTGAATACTTTGTCTCATTAGCACACATACGTTAACTGCAATGTGATGTTTGAGAAAAATTCGGCAGCACTTCCCCTAAGCTCCCCGAGTACGCCAACACACATTTCAACGTGCGTACATGCCCATGGGAACAATAGGAGAAATACTACCGAAATCTTCTCAAACACCATAGTTAGCATATGTGTGTTAATCCTAAATGAGACAAAATATTCAAAGAGCAGTCCCGAAAATGAGGACTATTCGAGATTAATCCTATTGGATTAATCTTGAACGGGTTGGATTAATCTTAAACGGGTACTGAGACCAAAATTATTTTAAGCAGAGGTTGGAGAATGTAATATTACCTTAGAAAGGCAGAGGAGGAGAGAGGGCGAGCAGCGCTGGTTGGAGAAGAAAATAACAGATCACTCCTTCGTTCTCTTCGTTCTTCGCTGGTTGGAGAAGAAAATAACAGAGGCGGCCAATGAATTGATTTGTTTCAATTCATTGGAAGTAAACCTAAACTATTAGCATCGGTTTATAAAACAAAACCGTTACCAAACCTGAACAGAAATTCTGCATCTGCAACGGTTTACAAAAAACCGTTACCAAAGGAGGCACGACATTCTGCATCGGTTCCTTCACGGAACCGTTAGAAATTTACATCGGTTTCTTGGAGAAACCGTTACAGAGTTGCATTGTTTCTTCACAAAACCGACACTAACACTATAAGTAACGGTTTCTCCAATGAACCGTTACAGATTTTGTATCGGTTCTTTGAAGAAACCGTTATAGATTTTTCCTGCCAACTTTTTAATCTTTTCTTGTCTCATTTAGAATCTTTTTCTGAGTTACAACCGATATGGAAAGTTTAGAAATTAATTTTGAAACTGCCATTGCCCTCTTTTAGTAACAGTTTTCGTATAAACCGTTATTAAAGTGGCGTTACTAAAAGTCTTTTTTGTAGTAGTACGCTCAACGGATAATCTAGCAGATCTATTTACAAAATCATTACCCACAAGAACTTTTGAGAAATTAGTGCACAAGATTGGACTTCGTCGTTTTAAAGATATTTGTACACACGAGAGGGAGAAATAATACGTATGAAATATGGACATCCAAGGAGGAGTGTTATGAATAATTTAGTATGGATGTCCATTTCATTCTTAAACTTCTAAATACATCACCTCCATATATTCATGTATTATTATGTTAAGAACAATCTAGAATAGTGTGGATGTATATCTTTTCTTGAATTTTGAATACCATTATATTTGTATTTATTCTCTCTTATTTCTACGTATTATGAAGATAATTGATCTTCCTATAAATAGAGCCTTACAATGTAAAGAAGATTTACAACAATTGAATAAATAGTTTATTATCCTATTCTCTCTTTTCTATATCTCTCTTTTAACTATTTTATAATAGATATTACCTATCCAAGTTAATTTTTGAAACATCCTCAAATAATAACTTTTCCAAAAAAAAAAAAAAAAAAGAATTTATATATAAGTTTCTATAAATAATAATTTCATCTTTTTTTGTTATTGGAATTTAAAATGATGATGATATTACAGATCCAAGTTATTTTTTGAAACGTCCTCAAATAATAACTTTTGCAAAAAAAAAATAAGATTTTTATTTATAAGTTTCGATAAATAATAATTTTGGAGATACTTGAACCCAAAAAATGAATAAATATGGGGAGATATACACATATTAGGCAATGGGGAGAATATTTATGTAGAGAAAATTAACCCACGAAAGAAATAAGTAGAGAAAAAGAGAGAAAACATATAATCAATTGAGATATTACATTATAAGAATTGTGATATTATTACAATAGCTAGATGCCTCTTTTTATAAGAGAGAGACATGCCTAATTACCAAAATAAGTTGTCTAAATTACTGATACAATATCTAAATTACCTAAAATACAATACAATGATGGAAATAATTCACCTCTTTTCATTGTCTAGATGTTCCTTAAATATTTATTTTCATAGACTAATCATTCTCTAAATAATATTACTATATAGGAAATAGATTATTGAGAGAATTAGAGTCGTACGTAACAATACAAAAGAAGAAAAATGCAAGTGAGAATTTGTGCATATTTTTCCAAATTGAGATCAACTCCAAACCTTACAACACTAAACCCTTTTTGCTCCTTGTACATTCTTGTTTGTTTGCTAAAATAGATGGTTTGGAGTTCTTCTTTTTCATTTTATTGAGAAATGGTTTTAAGAAATTTTTTAGTTGTTGGCCCTATAGGATTGTCATTTCAAAACTAAATCAGTCTCAAACTTCATATTGTTTAAGCTTCCAAGAATGACAAACGTATTTTCTTATGCGACAAATGAGATAAAAATCTGTCATTTTGTAATTCCCATCACATGTTTATACTTTTGCCTATTTATTTACTATATATTCATTTCTTTATTTTTGCATGTGGTGTTGGAGATACTTGTTTGAAATATCAAATATCAATGTTGCATTCTTGTAGTCAATTTGGGGAGTTATGTAATTAAGAATATTTGATAATAATTTTGTTTATTTTGACTTAATTCAATAATTTGTGCTGTTCACAGAGCTTACCAATGAAATTCACATCTAATTTTGGAGGTCAAATTGGTGAAATGGTCGAACTAAAGGGGCCTAGTGGTAACATATGGCAAGTTGGAGTTACAAAAAAGGCTGAAAATTGTGTACTTCGGACTGGTTGGAAGGAATTTTTACATGCTAATGGCATAAAGGAAAATGGCATTTCAATCTTTAAACACAATGACAATTCTTCTTTTGAAGTCCAAATATTTCAACCAAATGGGTGCGAAAGGATTTCATCCTTTTTTGCGGCCGAAGAGTGGACCAATTTTCAATAAGTTAATAGATCCGGGCATAATATGTGCCAACATGAGATAATGACATCTGGATCCTCGAGTGATTCTGAAAATTACACCGAACAATCACGTTCTGATGAAAAGCCGAGACAATGGCCAAGTATGTTTAGTACTTCAAAATTTTATTATCTGCTTTAAAAAAAAATTACGATCTAATCTTACGGCTCATGATATTCATATTTTATAATCACTAAATATTACTGAAACACTAATTAAACAGAAAAAATTGCGGGGCCTTCAAAAAATCAAATTGACGGAAATAATTGTGGATTTATGTACTTAATGCTACACTTAACAAATGCACAAAAGAAGAAAGCTTTGAGGATGGCTCAAGAGGTTCAACATGGAAACCCTTATTTTGTGGGTGTTGCTAATTTTAACTGTGTTAGACATTCTTTCGTGCTAGTAAGTTGAAAGTTGATAAATATATATATTCAAAAATATTTGCAAATTTGCATTCCCTAGCATCAATATTTAAAAACAAATTAAGCACTTTATTTTGTTGAAAAAATTTATCTATTCCCTTTCATTTTTTGCTACACTAGCTGACCATGTGGCATAGAAGTTTTCTTTTGTTACATATGTTCTGCCTAAATTTGATCAAATGTTATATACTTAATCTGATTATTATTGCAAATAATTTGACCCTTGCATCTAACTGATGTTTCTATGTTATGCTGCAGACTATACCTAGAAAATTTTCGGCGATATATCTTGAGAATAAAACCCGAAAAGCGGTGCTTCATTACAAGGGAAGAATATGGGAAAATAACTTCATTCGTAAAAAATATAGAACACAAATTCGGTCAAGTGGCTGGAAATCTTTTGTGATTGACAACAATTTACAAGAAAATGATGTTTACTTATTTGAATTTTTGAAGGACCAAAATAAAATAATGTCCTTTAAAGTCCATCTCTCCAAAAATTAAAATGGCTAATGATATCTTTTGCATATGTTTTTTAGTAGCATATTTTGCGTATATTTGATTTGGAGTATTTTGAAGTGCTTTTGAAGTGGAATGCTATGGCTTTTGAATATTTTGTAAATGATATTTATAAATTTGGACAATATTTTTACAAAATTAATTTTAAGCTCAATGGTGTATTAAAAATTCACCTAAAAACGAGTTTTATTTGGTACATACTACGAAGTTCGTGCCATGGGTAAAAGAATCAATTACAGATCTACATCTGCAAGCCTATCCGTGTAGAAAATAAAGCATGTCATCTACCAAACTGATTAAATGAGATGCATATTTTATGTTAATTTTCTGAGAAATTTGCATGAAAACCCCTAAATTATGCTTAAATTGTAAAAAAAAGTGTTTATATTATTGAAAATTACAAAAAAAAACCTACATTAACATAGTTAGCTCTCTGTCTCTTACTCTTAAGATGTGCATGTATAGTAAACAATAATATTCACGTATCCATTTAAACTTAATTTAACATTGATTTTTTTCATAAACCTAACTTTTCTAAATATTATTAAAAGCGACCTGATAGAGCACGACTGTTCACGACAGATTCAATAACAGTATATATAATTTATTTTCTAATAACAGTATATATATAACAGTATATATAATTTATTTTCTAATAATATTATATACATAAAAAGTGAAAACAGTATATAAAATAGAAAAATTATATATAATTGGGAAAGTAGTATATAAAAGTAAAAAATAAAAATAAAAAATACACAAAAAATAAATAACAGTATATAAAATAGCAAAACAGTATATAAAATTAGAAAACAGTATATAAAAATGAAAAAATAGTATATCTATAGTGTCGTCGTAGTATAGTCGTGCTACAGTGCCGTCGTGTTTGTATATTTCCCTAAAAGCTCTCATCTTTTTAGACTCTCTCAGCTCCTTAACTTTTCCGAATATTATAAAAAATCATGTACTTGTTATTTACATTTTTCACAAATGATAATTTTGCCCTCATTATTATGTTATAGGTTTTTTCTTTTTCTTATAGATGTTTATGCTTATTTGCCAACATGCCAAATTATATGGAAAAAAATCTTTGCAAATATGTACAAAGAATTAAATTAAACAGACCCAACTCTTAGAATTATAAATAAATAAAATACTATACTTATTGAATAGGATAGTTAAAAAAAATAACAAATATTGTTAATGATAATTATATTTTCTTAAAACTATTTTGTTCAAATATGTACAAAAAAATAAAGCGTTTTATTTTTAGATTCGCTAAGTAAAGCATCTTATTTTTAACTCCATAAGCTTTATAAAAAAGAAAGCTCTAATAAAATTATGAGGACATTTTCAAAAATATGATAACAAGTTAGGGTTTTTTTTTCTTTTTTGATAAAAAGATATAGAATGGATCTAAAAGGTTAAGAGTTTTTTTTTTATAATATTGGAAAAAGTAAGCTGTTTTTGAAAAATATCAATTAAACATTTGAGATTTTTCAGTATGAAATAAATTGGATATATTTATTAAGAGACCTGATGTCGCACAGCGCGAAAAAGCAATATTTTGAAACAGTAAACAATATTTAAAATTAAACAGACAATATAAATGATTCAATTTTTTTAGAGGCAATAAATAATATATATGTAAAATAATAAAAATAATATATAGAAAACTAAAAATATATTGAAAATTGGAAAAAAAAAATAATATACCTTCGCGTTTTTGGGTGTGCTCACGTCCGTCATGTTTTCAAATTTTTCCTCTATTAATATGAGCTTTTGTTAGAGTTATAACACTTAACACTAATCTGTTTTTGTTATTACTACTATGCCTGTATCAATTTGTAAAAACAATAAAACACAAGGGTATACTTGAAGAAACAAAAGAAAAAGCAGGACTCACATTAGTCAGATGTGCAGTAATATCTCAACACAAAACTAGAAAATAAACAGAAAATAAAAGAACCTGGTACAGTTCTGTCACAACACAATTTAGAGAAAAAAAACAAGAATGCTAAAGACAAACATAAATTATTAGCATATAACAACAAAAATATAATTTAAATTTATTTATCTTATTATTTAATGCACCTCTATTTTTATATCTTCAATTGATAATCCTCAACATAAGAAAATCTTCAAAAATACCAAAAAGACTTACTAAGGGTCACTATAAAAACATGACAGTATAGAATACAAAAATTAAGAGCTTGAATTTTTTTTTTTTTTTTTTTTTTTGAAAAAGTTGATATGAAAAAACAAAAGTTTATTTACAATCATGCTCCCATTTTGGGGGATTAAACTACCCTAAACATTAAACTACAGGAGGGATAGTTCGACTTGAAAGACCCGTTACTTTTATCTGACGAACTCGTATGTCTGAGCCACATTTTTCCTTTTTCTTTGGAAGATTCGATTGTTTCGTTCCTTCCAAATCTTCCAACATTATGCCGCCCATATGATACCCCATTTCTTGTAAAGAGATCGGGCGAGCCATTTCTTCATCCAATTATGGAGCTTGAAAAAATTATCAAGGTCTATGATTAACAAAATTAACTCTTTAAACCCCCTAAAAGTAATTTAATGGGGGTGTGAATTTGTAATTATTATTATTATTGTTATTTATTATAATAATTTGTCTTTATAAGTTATTCATGTACTTCACAATAATTTTTGTATCATCTCTAAAACTTGCACTAAAAATGTGCACAAAAGGGCATTGCAGTAACCAATACTTTTTATAGATGATGAAATTTTTCTAAGAACAAATAAAAAATAACAATTTACTTTGAATCATCAATATACATTAATTTTTTAAATAGTATGTTAGAATAATTGGAAGAATATGGATATAAAGAAAATAATTGTGGGAGAAAGAAAGAGAAAATTAATGAAGAATTTTATTCATTGAATTGGATACCATTACAATAGCTAGAGGTCTCTTTATATAGGAGAGAGACATACTAATTTCCAAAATAAATTATCTAAATTAAAGATATAATTACCTAAATTACAATGTAAAGATGGAAACAATCCACCTCATTCCATTGTCTAAATATTTTCCAAATACTTATTTTTATAGTCTAAATATTTCCTAAACAACAATATCAAATATGAAATATATTATTGAGAGATTTAGAATCATACATAACATAGTATAAAATATATTTTCATTTCAATTTATTTATATGATAGACAATTTGTAGTATGATGTAAAAAATTATCTTGCTTGTTTTGCAGACCTCTTAGGCTCTTGTTCGTAAGATTTGACACGTTAAAACTGCTTCTAATATCAGGATTACCATAGTAGGATAAAATATGCATTTAGTTTTTCTTCCATCCTGTCTTGTGATTATTTTTCAAGTAATACATAAAAGTAAAATAGAGGCAATCCACATACTTAGTATTATTACAAACAAACAAATTTCTTCCTAACAAATTATTCTCACATCAAAAATTCTATCTATCAAATCTGATGATGAACAACTTAATTTATTTCCCACTATTACTAACCAAACTAGCATTACAAACTAAGTTACACAAAAACCTAACATTACAAACAACACTAAGATAATACCATAAACAAAAGTCATAACCAACCCTAATGTTAAACAAAACTAGGTTAATATCCAAAATAAAACTTACAATCAAACCCAAATATAAAGTCTTGTAGCATGCACAATGAACGTTAATCTTGGTTCATTTTTATCAAGTTCAAACAGACAAATATCGCCTTCTAATAAATTGTTCTCACGCACGAATTCGATCCATCGAATCTCATGATATTTTTTATTATAATTACATATGGCCGTCCATTTTTTATTTTTATTAGCACGACGCAAAATGATATTTTGTCTTTCTTTCGGAAGAAATTCCGTGCAAAAATGTCTTGGCACACTCTAAAATAAAATAAAATAAGAATTACATTAGTTCAAACAATAGATAACCCAAACTTTTTTTTAAAATTTTCAAATTAGCAAACTTTTCAACTTTATTCTCAAACTTTCAAAATCTGTTTATGAGATGAAAAAAAAGTAACGGGCTTTCAAAATCTGCTTTGGGTTAGTTTCCATTTTTTATTGAAGTGAATGTTACATATAATATTTATTATTATTTTTTCTTTTTTTATATATTTAAATAACTTACGAGGCTAAATCGGCTTGTGATATGGGCCGGTTTCAAAATTTGCATAAAAGTCGGATTTCCTTCTTTGATATCTTTTGCATTAAGGTGTATGATATAACAAAATTAACTCTTTAAAACCCCTAAAAGTAATTTAATGGGGTAAGAATTTCTAATAATAATAATAATAATAATAATTAATTATTATTATTATTATTATTATTATTATTATTATTATTATTATTATTATTATTATTATTATTATTATTATTATTATTATTCTTGTTGTTGTTGTAGTGTTGTTGTAGTCGCCATCATCGTCGTCGCGTACCAAAATCAAAATGGGTTTATATTTAAATTGAATTAAGAATATAAAGAATAGTAGGTGTGTCTTTGTAAGTTATTCATGTAGCATTCTTCACAATAATTTTTGTACCATTCCTCAAACTTACACTAGAAATGTACACAAAAGGGAACTTCAGTAAGACAGTAACCAATACTTCTTATGAATGACCCTTCAAAAAAAAAATTCTTATGAATGATGAAATTTTTCTAAGAACAATTGAAAATAACAAATTCTTTGAATCATCAATATATAAAAATTATTAAATCGTATAAAATATATTTTCATTTCAATTTATTTATATGATAGACAATTTGTTGTATGGCCTAGTTTATTTTTCTTGTTTTGCATTAGACCTCTTAGGCTTTGTTCTTAAAGACTTAAATAAACACATTAAAACTGATGCTAATAACACATTAAATCACCATAGTACGATAAAATATGCATTTGCTTTTTAATTCTTCCATGCTTTCTTGTGTTACTTTAGTAATACATAAAAATAAAGTAGAGGCGGTCCATTAATATCGCTCTAAAGTCTAATGACATGCACAAGAACCGAAATTTTGACTCATTTTTATCAAGTTCAGACAAACAAATATCTCCTAACAAATTATTCTCAGCATGAATTCTATCTATCAAATATCATGATGAATTCTATCTAAACCAAACTAGAATTACAAACTAAGTTCCAGAAAAACCTAATATTACAACAAGAATAAGATAATACCATAAACAAAAGTCATAATCAACCCTAATTTTAAACAAGACTAGGTTAATATCCAAAATAAAACTTACAATCAAACCCTAATATATAACCTCTAGAGTCTTGTAACATGCACAATGAACGTTAATTTTGGCTCATTTTTATCAAGTTCAAACAGACAAATATCGCCTTCTGATAAATTATTCTCACGCACGAATTCAATCCATCGGATTTCATGATGCTTTTTATTATAATTACATCTCGCCGTCCATTTTTTCTTTTTATTAAAACGACGCAAACTGATATTTTGTCTTTCTTTCGGAAGAAATTCCGTGCAAAAATGTCGCGGTACACTCTGAAATAAAATAAAAATTATATTAACAATATAATACAACAATAGATGACCCAAAAAGAGATATGACATCTCCAAACTAACCAACTTTTCAACTTTATTCTCGAACTTACCCAAAACAGACTTTAAAAATCATGTACTAATTTATAAGAAAAAAAGTAACCGACTTTCAAAATCTGTTTTGGGTTAGTTTGAGAATGAATTTGAAACATAAAACATTTATTATTATTTTTCCCTTCTTTTAATTTATTTAAAAAACTTACAAGGCTAAATCGGCTCGTGATATGGGCCGGTCTCAAAATTTGCATAAAAGTTGGATTTCCTTCTTTGATTTCTTTCGATAATTCTTTCGCTTTTTTGATTTGTTCTTTTGTCAAATGAAGCCCTTGCGGCGAGTAAAAATCGTGAAAATATGCTACCACACCATCTTCTGAATTAATTTCAAACAAAAAATATGTCAAAAATTGAATTTGAAATATGAAATTTTCTGATATTATAAGAAATATTGGTTGTAATGCATTTAAAAAAAAATTACTTGGATAAAATCTCACGAATTTTTTATAACGATTTTTTCCACCCTCTCCTTCAACTTCAAAATCTTCCTCAATTTCATTTAAATCCGAATTATTTGAATTTCCCTCAAAATTTTCCGCTTCAGAGCTACTAAATTGCATCAATTCATGATTATTTCCATAATTTTCCTCAATTGGCCCCTCTAATTCCTCAATTGGTTCCTCTAATACCCCAATTGGTTCCTCAAATTCCTCAATTTCTTTTTTTATTTCGTCTCCCCCAATTGATTTTTCCAATCCGTCTGAATCGAAAATCACAACTTCAAATTCGGACCTGCCTTTGAATTTGAAAACCAAAAGATCGTTTTGTGAAATTGAATTTTGGCGAGCGAATTCAAACCAACCGTCTTGAAGCGCAAGTTTCGACCCGCATTTGACCAAACCGACTCGCCAGCTGGTGCCGTTTGGGAGTTTTAGTTCGATAAATTGGTCAATTAATGGAGCGAATTGAGTTGTTAATTGTTCAGGCAAGCACTGCAAAATATTGACAAAAAAAAAATGAGAAATTGAGGAAATATTAGATTTTTAAAGTAATAATTTGAAAAAAGAACGAACTTTTTTGGAGGTGTAAGAAACGGAATGAATACTATTGAAATTATTGTATTGTTAGTTTCGTTCTAGTTTCTGAGGTTTTTTTCTTCGTACAAAGGAACAGAAACCTGATCGCAACAGACTCAAATCACAAAATTGATGCGAAATTTGATTTAATCTCAACACAAAAGTATATTTTTCAGGTGAAAATCAAGACCCAATTAACTTAAAATCAGAAATTCCATCAAAACCCAACCAATTTCAAATAAATTCAAAACAAAATCACAAAAAAGGAAAATTAAGAAGAAAAACAAAGGACTCACAACGCTGCCCATGTAAAAACCGCACATTTGCTTGTAGAAATACATCTTCTCCAAACACAAAAGTCCCTTTTTCTCTCCTAAAATCCTCTGTTCTTCTTCTTCTTCAAAAGAATCTCGTAAAACTGTTTTTTCTTTCTCTTCTGCTTTCGCGGTATAAATAAAGAAAGAACGCGGTTCAATTATGAGATAATTAAAGAAATTACCATAAATAAATAAGAGAGAAGAAAATATTTACTCAGATGGGCTGAGAGATTTCCATTTGGGCCTTCAATTTATTATTTACAATGAGATTAGATAAACAAATTAATTTGACAAACGACGTACAAAAAGAAGAATATGAAAATTAATGAATAATTTTTCAATATATATTTAGAAACGGAAGGAAAAAAGTCATCGTTTAATTTTCATATTTATTTGTGATTTGTCAAATTGATTTGTTTGTTTATTCTTATTGCATTTTTAAGCTCTTTATTTTATTTTGTTATTGTGAGGGACACATGTAGTATTTTTTTCTTAGATTTTTAGCTTGTAAATCTGTAGGAAAAAAATGTAAAATGGATTTAAATTGATTAATTCAATTTTCATTTGGAAGCCCTCTCCAAATTTCCTCAAAAAAAAAATTATATTTAGTTGGTAATTTATTGCCTAATTTAACACCTTGAGATTTTTACTGTTAAGAACTGGATATATCCATTTCATGAGATTTTTTGTAATATTACTTTTACAATAATCTATTTTGGTTATTATCACTTTGTTAGTTTTATTTTATCTATTCATAAAAATAATAAAACACTAGTGGTACATTTTTGGTACTTTTTTAATAAAGAAAATCCAAAGCTCACGTGTACAGTACTATCTGATCAACACAAAACTAGAATAGAGAACCAAATCTAGTAATATATGTTCCAAAATATAAAAAAGACTTGGCAGTATAAAAATACAAAATTGCCCCTTTTGGGTTTTAAGATTATTAAAGACAACTAACGAAAAGCTTAACAGTATAAAATACACAAATTTAGGAGCTTGATTAAAAATATTAAGATCTACGATAATAACGGCCACAACGACAACAACAACAATAATAATAATCAATGATGAATCTTAATAAGAACTATAGGGGCAACCGCTCTCTCTCCTTCCTAAATTTTGAAGTTTTAGTTTGTATTTTATGATAGATTTATGCTTTATCAGCATTCCGTCCCTCGAAGATTTTTTAGATTTTTTATTTATTTTTCATTACGGCGCTCTACAATTTAGATCAAGATCCACCACCGATAATAATTCAGCCCTTTTCAAATTTTGTCAAAAAATAATATTAATTGCATTGAAAATTGAAATACATCACAAATTCATCTTTGGAAGCTTTTTCAGTTTTGAAAGTTCTGTCTTTGTAGTAAAATGAAACTAAAGATATTTTAGTTGAATCATGAAACCCAATAAATTAGAAACTAAACAAGCCTCAATCCTGATCAATATTTCTAATCTCAAATCAATACTAAACAAAAAAAGTCTTTTATTTAAAAAAAAAAGCAAAAACAAATCACCAAAAACCAAATCTCTATTAATCAAACCTATCTAACTAAAAAATAAATAATTTTATTACATTTTGTATAGTGTGATGAATTAACGAATGAAACATGGCGCCACAAAATATTCAAAACTATAAACAAGCTTCTCCGCACCGGGGAAGTAGCGTAAAACGGGTGCAAAACACTTATCCCAATCTCCCATCAACTTGCTAAGTGGATCGCAACATATTTTCCTGATGTCAAAACCGAGGTTAGGAGAGGAGGCAATGTTGGACACACATCCCTCCATATTTTTTATCTTTTCTAAGCAATCAACAAAGGTTGTCACATTTGGAAGAGGAATCTTATCATCGTGAATCGGATGATCGGATGAGTCTGATGAAGGTGCTGGAGTTTCTGTTGTTGTTGGAACTGTTGCTGCTGCTGAAATGATAACAGCCACTATAAGGAAAAATGAGATTTTAGAGAGGGACATGGTTATGAATTAAAGGTGAGATGTGAGAAGTGAGATTTTGGGGTTTTAGGTTTGAAAGAATGTGTGTGAGATAAAGAGGGAGGATTCGTATTTATACAGTAGGAGTTATATGAGATTTGTTTCTCCAATGAACTCCTAAATTTGATGTATGATGTTAAGTTATGCATGTAGAATTAATTATTTAGTAAGTTTCTTGAGAGATTTTGAAACTACATAAATAAGATAATATAAAACTTATTAATTTATTCAACATAAACAAAGAAATCAATTTCATTTTTCTGTTTTTTATTTTGAAAACCCTTCTTATGCTTCGGTTTTTTATTTTAAAAATAAGTTTTTTTTTGTTTAAAGGTAAATATAAATTTTCACACTTGTTTATTAAATGCACATTCTATATACTAACCAAAGATTATATATTATTTTTTAAATTATTATACTGTTTTCATTGAGAATATATCATTTTAATGTCAATATAATGTATAAATCTCTAAAATAAATTTGTTATGTGTTCATATATCATTTTAAGAGCAATATATTATTTTTAGTATCAATGTACTATTTTTGTGTCAAATATATGGTTTTCACTGTTTCACTTTAAATATAAGGTTTTTTGAGTCCGCATACCAACTTAATTGTCAGTAGATGTAACTTCTTCTTGTCAGTATCAATGTATTATTTTTTAGTGTTTAAAAATATTATTTTTAGTATAAATATAACTTTTTCAGTGTTAAACATTTTATTTTATAATCAACGTATCATTTTTAGTGTTAGGGTATAACTTTCAGAATAAATGTAAAATTTTTAGTGTCAATATTTTTTAGTTTTCGATATCGAAATGTATTCCAAATGTATTCTCACTATTTCCAAATGTATTCTCAATTTCAACATAAAGTTCTCCTGGGACAATAGTTTTTAGTGTTATTATATTATTGTCAGTGTCAAAATAAATTACAATTCAATAATTTTTCATTCAATAATTTTTCAGTGTTATCATATCATTTTTAGTATCAAATGTAATTTTCCAGTGCAACTTTATCATTAAAGTATCTCATGTATCTTATAAGTATTAATATATTATTGCGAGGTTGGAAACATACTTTTCTCGCTTTTGAAATCTTGCTTTTTATTTGCTATTAGAGCCCAAAAAATTGAAACAGAGATAAATACCGAAACATGTTCTGCTTGTTCTTGAAAAGAAAAACAGAAAATATGTATAACAGATACCAAACCAAACAATATGTTAATTATTTAACTAAAGTTTTTTTTAACCATACCATCTCATTAATAGTTATGATCTCAAATGTTAAATCAATGCTAATGCGTATTTTTATTTCAAGCAAGAACTATCAAAACAAATCTCCATCCATGAAACCTATGACTTATTCCTACAACTCAATCGCCTCCCCCTCCTCCCAAACGAAATATAAATTAATTAATTATCACTTTTGGCAAATTATGTTTAGTAAATGCTATACACATTAATGAGACACAGCACCGCAAGCATTTTTGACAATCGGAATTAGTTTCGCCACACCAGGGAAGATGTTGAAAACGGGAGCTAAGCACTTATCCCCAGTCGCAGCCAATTGATCGCAACAATTTTTCGGGACGTTGATATGTAAGTGAACGAGGGATGAAAGAATATCTACCACGCAACCCTCCATGTTTTTAATCTCTCCTAGGCAATCTTCCACGATTGTCATGTTGATGAAATTGGAAAAGGAAAACTTCTCGTCTAGAATCGGCTCAGTGGAATATGGTGAAGGTGCTGGAGTTGCAGCTGTTGCTACTGAGATGATGGCAGTCATGACAAGGAAAAATGAGATTTTTGAGAGGGCCATGGATGATTGAGGTGAGATATGAGAAGTGAGAATTAGTGTTTTAGGTTTGGAAGGATGTGTGTTGACGATAAAGGGGGGTTCGTATTTATAGTGAGATTAATTTGAGGTTATAGTGAGATTCATTTGAGGGGGTTTGTTTCTCAAATTAACTTCTAATTTATGTATGATATTAAGTTTTGCATGTCAAATTAATTTATTGGTAAGTTTTTTTGGGTTTTATTACTAAAGAAACTAAATATATAAGATACCATAAAACATAGTTATTTGATTTATTCAAGATAACAACAAATTCATTTTCTGTTAGTTGTTAAAACCAAGAGGAACTTTTTTGTGTTTCGGTTTTTATTTTTGAAATAGGTGTTTTTGTTTTAAAAATTAAAGATGAAAACTCATGCTCGTTATTTTATCTATTATACATTTTATATATGTCACAACAATTGAAGATTTAATATACTATTTTCTAGGTCAATATATCATTTTCAATGTCACATATTGTTATCAATTTCAAATATTATTTTGAAACTCTAAGAAAGAATTCATGATGTCAATATGATTTTCAGTATCAATATATCATCTTTAGTGTTAATAAAGAAATTTAAATTGTGTTAATATACCAACTTCAGTGTTAGATATCGGATTTGCTATGTTAATGTACCGTCTTCAGTATCATTATTAGTTTTTTAGTGTTAATGTATTGTTTTTACTATACATAATATAAAGAAGGCTAATATGTACTTTTTTACATTGCTAACAGTGTTTAAGAAATTGCTGGGCCGTTGGTAAGTGGCGCCTAGGTGTTTCAGGATTACAACACGAGATTTGTCATCAATGTACACACAAGTACTAGAGAGATGGAATTTAGAAATTTGTGAACAAAACTCTTGGAATTAGGTTGAAGAAATTAGATTGATATCTAGGCAGAAAAATCGGATCCGGCGGAGAGATAGCAGCCGGGAAAAAAAATAATATTTAAGCGACCAGGAATTTGGCAGAACTAATATGAAAAAAAAAATCAGTAATTAATCGAAATAATTGGAAATTATGTAATTCTAGACGACAAAACTAACTTTTTAAGCTGATTTGCCCACAATTCCTCGGTGGAGAACTGATTAGCGTCTATGCGCTATTTTTAGAACACTGATTATTAATATATAGTTTTTAGTATCAACGTATAATTTTAGTATAAATATAGAGTTTTCAGTGTCTATATTCATTTGTGATATCAAACATTTCACTCGCTACTACTATAGTAGTCGCTTTTGCTTTCTTTTCCTATGGCTACTAAGATATTTTTGTTCATCAGGTTGTCCCGTAACCCATAAATTACTCGGGCATCAACTCAGGAAGAATTGATTCTAGGTTTATGATATTGTTTTCAGTATCAATATGTATCAATGTGATTATAAAGTTTTTATATCAATTATTTTTTTCAATGTTATTATATCATTTTCATCGTGAATGTAAAATTTCAATGTTAATATATCAATATTGTAACTTCTTATAAGAATCTAAAGTGTTAATATATTCTTGTGACTAGCATTTATTTTAAACGATTTTGTGAATAGCATTTATTTTATGCAGGGCAATGTATGAATGTTAAATGTGTTTTATTTTATTTTGCTACTTGGACCCAAGAAATCATAACGACCTAAATATTCAAACATGTTTTCCTTTCTTGAAAAAATCAGAAAACATGAAACATCAATACAAAAAGATTCCTTAATTATTTAATTCATTCAATACAACATTAAAACATACTTCTTTATTTTTTTGTAAAACCGTACCTCTCATCAAATATTAAGTCAATGCTAATTCATTTCTTAATTCAAAACAAATCTCCATTCGTAAACCTATATTGTTTATAACACCACCCCCCCCCCCACAACCCCCACACACACACAACCAAAATCCCCAAATAAAAATAAAAATAAACAAACCAATAAAGAAATACTTCTTGCTAATTATGTTTAGTGAATTCATTAATGAGATACGGCATCACACACATTCTTGAGACTCGGAATTAGTTTCACCGCTCCGGGGAAGATGCTGAAGACAGGAGCGAAGCACTTATCACCAATTCCAGCCAATTTATCACAACAATTTTTCGGAACGTTGACATGTAAGTGAACAAGTGATGATAGAATGTCTACCACGCAACCCTCCATGTTTTTAATCTCATCTAAGCAATCATGAACGATTGTTGAATTGATGTTCGGAAGAAAAAACTTCTCGTCTTGAATCAGCTCAGATGTTGTAGTTGTTGCTATCACTGAAGAAATAATGATGGATACGACGAGGAAAAATGAGATTTTGAGGAGGGCCATTGGATTGGATGTTGAGATGAGAGAATGAGAAGTGAGAATTAAGGTTTAGGATTTGGAAAGGGATGTGAGTTGTGAGTGAAAGATAAGAAGGATTGTTGGTATTTATAGAGGGATTCATTTGGAGACGTTTGTTAATTTGATGCATCATGTTAAGTTATGCTTGTAAAGTTTAATATTTTGGTAAGTTTCTTGTGGGGGGTTATTGCTGAAGAAACTAAATAAGAAAATAAACCATCTTATTTGAATAAAAAACATCAAAATTATGATAGTCCCTTTCTAATTAATTTATGGGCTTTCAAAATAAATTAATTTATGGGCATATAACTTTGATACATAAGATGTAAATACATGTTAACAGCAATTAAATTAGTGCAGTATTATTCAATTCATAAAGTTAGATTTCTGAGAGAGAGGAGTAAAAGAGAAAATTTGAAAATTAAATATATTTTGATTGATTTGAAATTTTTATTTGAAGAGAAAAAAATGCATCATCAGTTATTCTAATATAATTCAATTACACAGTATACTCTAGTCCCTAACAGCTATGTTTACCAGAAGTAACATAAATAAAAAGAGAATATAACAGTAACAAACATGTTTTGAACATGTAAATATAACTCTATAATGAGAATTTTCCGAAATAAAACAGACAAAACATCAAGGTTTTGCTAATAACAGAACAAAATCAACACAAGAAAACCACCAGAAACAAAGTTATCTATTCAGTTAAAACACCCTAACTAATAAAATAATTAATCAATCCAAGCCACAACATTCTCAAAACAACAATTCTAACATAAATACTTCGAGCCAACTTTCGCAAACAACAAATCAAGCAAATAAGCCCCCAAACTTTCACAAATTCTCTACAAAAAAAAAACCCAAAAAACTCAAAAAAAAATATCACAAAAGCCCTACTAAACCCTACTAAAACCCTAAATTTTCATCCACAGCAGAAAGTCTCTGTTCCGTTTCCATTTCCGTCTCCACAAACCCTTCTTCCAAAAACCTCGCCACAAAACCCCACATTCTATAAACATCTTCAAAATTCGTCAGAAACCCTAAACTCGCCGTAACAACCCCAACCCTAAAACTCTCACTCCTCCCGCTCACCTCATCCACATGTTTCACGTTCGTAAGAAAACCTAACCCTAATAAAATCCCGTTCCTCTCGGCCAGCCTCAAAACCATCTCGGGCTTCACAAACGACCCGTTTGACCCGTTTCGGTCCCTCACATTAAATGCCACGGCCGCCCCTCTTTCGTACTTTATCTTAGGACCGTAAATGCAAACGAGAGGGGTATTTTGGTCAATTCTCAATTGGAGTAAAGATGTAACAAGCCAATTGACCAAATATCTCAATCTTAAACTCGTGCGATTTAAACCCATTTGGTCAACATGGTCAATGTGTTTGCAAATTATTTCGGGCTCTTTTCGGCCCGATGAATCCAAATTAATATCCAAATCCATACTCTCACTCATCATCATGACATCATCATGATGACGGTTTTCCGTTAAGTTATTAAACGACTCTCCATCTTCTTGTTCTAGAGAGAGAGAAACCCTAGGATTCTCTCTCTCTCTCCTCCCCAAGAGCCGAAACTCGCCTTCCGTCTCTCTCCTAATCGCGCTCTCCTTTTGTACCGTCCCACTTTCTCTCTCCTCTCGAATTTCACAAAGATTATTATCATTCTCAATCGACAAAACCGCCTCGTCAAAAGAGACCATCAAACCGTCATAAAGAGGGCTTTTTGACACCTTTTTACCATTATTATTAATTTTCCTCTTGAGCCAAGAGGGCGAAAAGGGAGAGCCAAATTTACCTTTTCGCCCCTGATTCGATCCGTTTGGACTCGAACCCAAATCGACCCAAATCGATTCGGTTTCTGACGATCCGTCCTCACTAAAAACCGGACTTTTCATTATCTCACACATCGAAAAAACACTCTCATTTTCATTCTCATTTTCCTCAAAAATCGTGCTCGTACCGTCCTTATCGTCAGAATTACTCTCTCTCTCTCCATTTATATCGGACTCTTCAAAAACCTCTCTCACTTGAGACGAAGTATAAGCCCCCGAAAAAACCGGCATTCCATTTCCCGCTTTCAAATCCGGGATTTCATTTCCCGGTTTTTCGAAATCCGGAATCTCAACTTCCGCTTCAAAATCGATCGAATTATCACTCAAGTACTGTTCAAAAACAGGTACGAGACGTACCATTCCTGACCCGTTACACCCGTTAGGGTTTTGCAAACCCGCCAAAACGGATTTTTTAATTAATAAACATCCAAAACCGGTCGGATCCGACCCAAAAACCCTATAAAAAGACGTGATTATAAAATCGGGCCGAAATAATGATAAACCTAATGAATCCATGTCTTTTGGCCCTAAAGCGCCAGCGTCTAATAATACATGCCAATTATTTTGTTGAGCTAAAGCCATCCATTGATATGAATATTTCGCGCCCGTAACCCTAGATTGTACGGGAAATACAAAAAGTCCCTTTTGAGCGTCCTTTTTTCGTCTTTTCTTCTTCATAATTTGTTTCCTTAGCTCCAAAGAGTTTAATTTTAATGTGGGCCATTTGAAATTGGAGGAAATTACCTTTGCGCCCTTGGATTTTGCGCGGTTGACCATAAAGTTGACCGATTGACTTTCATGGTCAAACATGGTCAACAGTTTTTTGTTGGTTTGAAAAGGATAACATTCTGCGAGAAGTTTGAAAGCCGAGCCTCTACTTGTTGTGAAAACTAACACGTATTCATTTTGCGGTACGTTTAAATAGTCCATTATGCGTATTTTTATGTCGTGTTCAACCGTTCCAATTTCAGGCCCGCCATATAATGCGTGATTGTTTAAATTAGCGGTCGAAATTTCGCGAATCGTGAAATTTGAAGATTCGTAATTTTGAAAAGTTTGTAGAAATGAGAAAAGACCGAATCCGCAATAGTCTAAGATTACCTTTGATGATGACTCGTCAGAAAGATGGGAATATTCTCTCGTGCGTAATTCGTCGATTTTTTCTGACGATTCGTATTTTGGGTACATTGTGAGGAATTTGTGGAGCGATTGTTCGAAATTGGGGATCGAATCGGGCGAGAAGTAGAATTGGTCGGCGAAAAATGAGGTCGATTTGAGGAATTCTTTTTGGGCTTGGAGACGAGCGAGAGACCTGGAACGGGTCACTGACTGACCCGTTTGGTCTGGTTCTGGATCTGGGTCTTGAGATTTTGAGAGAGATCCATTCTCTGAAGCTTCTTCTAGAGCTTCGCGGAGTTTGGCTTCTTGGATTCGTCGGATTATGGAAGAACTGTGAGGGTTGTGGGGTTTTTTGTCGAGCAGAAGAGCTGCACAGTGAGATAACGGCTTCCAGATTGAGATATGCATTTGGTTTGAGAGATTGAATCCAGTTTTGGGTATTGGGCGATTTGAGAATGGAAGAATTTTGTGGGTTTTTGTTGGTTTTGCTTGAATTGCAACAACAACAAGAAGAAGAAGAAGAAGGCTATTGGAGTGAGGGTTTTTGCTTTTGGGGTTTTGGGGATGAAGGAAAAGAGAGAAAGTAAGGATTCAAAATACAGAATCAAATGTTCTGAATTGAAGAAGAACGAATTTGGAACTCAAATTAAAGCAGGACAAAGAGGAATATCAGACAAGAAAAAAGAAAAGAATAAAGAGAAAGAAAGAAAGAACTTCTTTTATTTTCTTTTCTCCTTCTTATTCAGACCAAAATCCTTCCAAAAAACTCACACAAAATCAAGAGTAAAACCTTTCTTGCTGAATGAAAAACAGAGCAGAAAAACCCAGATCCGTAAATGTCTCTAAAATGCAATGAAAATTGTGAAACTAACACACACACACCAACTCTCTCTCTCTCTCTCTCTCTCTCTGCACCAACTCAACTGCAACAAAATTAAAAGCTGGCCATCTTTTGCATTAAATCCACAGCGGTCAACCTCTCTCTCTTTATTTCATGAGTGCATTAAAATCTAAATGGCCCAACCATTCTATTTGGCATTGATTCATTATTGCCTGTCCAAACTACTGTTCTTTTACTGGCTCAGTAAAAACATAATCATAATGAAAGTAAAAAAATAATGTAGGGTACAATAAAAAATATTGGAATATTTGGATTTTGACAAAAAAAAATTAAATAGTTTATTTGTTTTTAGTTAGTTAGTTATTTTGTGTTTAAAGGTTTCGTATGGAAAATGTATTTGTTTATCAATAAATAAATTGTTTCATTCTTGGTCAAAAATGTGAATACTCCAATAATTTTGTACCAACAAGTAATGATTAAAATAAAAAAGTAAAACAGTAAAGTGGTCCGTGGTTTGGTCATTGACTTGTTATAATTAAATAGTTTAAAAAAAATTATTATAGTTAAATGATTTTGAGAGTTGTTTAAGGGCAAGCCATGTCTGTCCAATTGAGCAACAACATTTTATTAACTGTTAGTTTTAGTGGGCTGTACTGTGTTGCTTTGTATTTGATAAGTTGTGACAAGAGTTTCTGAAATTGTTGTAGTAATTTGTTGTAAATTTTTAATAGAACCAATATCAATCTTATGTTATTATTTTATATTTGAAACAAATTATCCTTATACATTATTATATTTTGGTACCATTCTATGTATATTTTTCTATTTTACCTAGTTTTTCGGTATTTACTTTTTGATGGTTATTTTTAGTTGTAGCGGTTTGAATGCATTTTCTTTTGTTTTAGTGAAATTTTGGTACACACTTCACTTTTTATGTTTTATAAAGTTGGATTGGTATTTTAACAATTATAACATATTATCAGTAATAATATTATTGATTTTATATATTAAACTGAAAATATTGGTACTTGGATTGCAAGAAAATTATAGATGAGCAAATTTGAAATAATACTCAAAATTAAAACATATTTTACTTGGTTTTTCCGCATAAGTAATTTTAGCAAATAAGGAATTAAGAGTAATTAATCTTGCAGTATAGTATTTTTGTTGAGATATAAGTTGTTTAGTTTAAAATTTCATTGGCGTCAAATAGTTAAAAGAAATTCACATAAAAATATATAACAAAATGCCATACCACATATATGCTCAAAAAATTGTCTTTTACATGGGAAAACTACTTAATAAAGGTGGAGTGAGTGAAGTCAATGATAGTAAGCCTTGTGCTTTGTGAACCAACCTATAGTCCAAAACTATGATCTTCTATGGCATTTTTATTTTATGATTTTCATTGTAACAAATGATATTTCAAATTCCATTGATTTGCTACACAAACTATTATATTCCTACATTTTAGAATCTAAAAGACTAAAATCACGTCTAAAAACTTTTATGTGATTGGAGGTGAGTGCCCTATAATTAAATACTTTATCAGATTACCCTTCTTTTTTCTTTTAATTACAAAAATAATATAATTTTTAATTTGTAAAATAACATTTAAGTTCTCTTAGGATGCTAATTGCGAAAAAATCCCAATCCCAAAAGTTCTTTACAAATACTGTTTTTCCTATTAGCAATTTAGCATCCACTTGTTTGTGGCCTTGTGGTTGTGGGGCACAAATTTGTAACTAGTGCATATAGAAGGAGGCAGAAATGCCATTTCTGTAAATTACAAAAGCAAAGTTGTTTCTACAAATTAAAAGAAAAAAGAAGATTGTTCTATAAAAAGTACTCTCTATAATTGCACTGACAATAACTCTTTTAGTTAGACATAGTCCATTATAAACCAGATTATAAGAGAATTCATCATACCACTTAAATGCTCTCTTTGATATTTGTTAAAATAGTGTGGACCAAACACATGTATTAACAACCCTTTTATTGGACAAGTGGAACTGCCAATCATTATATTTCTCCTTTTTAGAGGGATCTTTGCTTTGGCACTTTAAGCTCCAAGGAGAAATTATTGCGTGATGGAGTTTATAATTATAATAATGAAAAACTATTTTGATATACTTTTTATGAATAACCCTACAAAGTAATGAATGATATCATGTATGGCTCTATCAGATCAGATGCAAATAATTAATATATTACAGAGCTAAAAAAAGTATATTATGACCCAATAACATTAGAAAATGTATAGTTTTCGTGTTGACTTACGACTATTAAGATTCTAGTTGATAATTTATTAACAAATTGGCAACAACATTACTATATAATACTAATAAAATTTAATATTGTATGAACTGAGGATAGAGTGATCATTTAATCCGCAACTCATATAAAATGCAATCCCAACTTGAAGTAACTTGAAAGAAAAAACCCAATTCATTCATTCAAAAAAAACTTGAAAGAAAAAAACCCGACAATTCGAAAAGAAAAAAAACTTGAAGTAACTAAACCTCACAATTCAGAAAAAAAGAAAAGCCAAACCTGATTAATCTGTAACTCAAAATTAAGGATTAATCAAAACAAACATGAAATAATTTTTTTATAAAGAGATGAGAAGCATGAATTAAGTTTTTTTTTTTTAAATTGAGAGAAACATGATTTAAGTAGATTATCCGAATCTGAAATAAACAGCCTAAACCAACTGAACCACTTGAATCCACATGTGGTAAAAGTGGCATTCAAAAATTGAGTAGATATACTGACCTTCTAAATTCAGTACCTAATCAAATGGTTTTGTTGCCCTAACTTGTGCATAATTAATTACAAAAAAGGACCAAACTCAAATATTAAATTTATTGAAAGTTGGAATTTGATTATGTAGCCTCATCAAATTTATCAAGGCAAAACCAAAACTTAAGTTCAAATTTTAGTTAAGACATATATTAATAAAATGGAGAGAGTAGACTAAGAATCTGACATGTGCATTTTATATTCTGTATTTTAATGTGTTGTATTTTGGATTTGGTTTGGGGTTTAATTAACTTCAAATGATTCCTGCTCTCGGTTTGTTGTCTTTTATTAGTCCTTGGGCCTCACAAAATGTAAATTTCTTTTGGTGAGGAAAAAAATATAATATGTTCCTTTTTGTTTGATTGTGTTTGCTTAATTTTTGTGTCAACTTTATAATCTCATATTTCAAAGCAATATGCATTAATTGTGGCGTAGCCGTATGGTTTGGTTCGTTGAACAAACAATAGGACAAGGATGTTAGGGTTTAATTTCCCCCAATTCTAGGGTTTCTAAACTTTGTTGATTTCTTTCTTGAGTGGATAATTTCCAAAAAAAAAAAATTGAAGTCAAAGATTGAAGACCGAGAGAGTATTTGGGTTTTTCTACATATATGCTAACCACCAATCCAGGCATGGTTAGTAAATTTCAAATTTTGTATTTTTTAATTTGAATAAGCAAATTTCATATTCATAAAATGGAGAAATTCCAAAATGTAGGGCTTGGAGAATAATCAATCTTTTTGTATGGAATTTCTCCATTTATATGGAATTTTTGTATAGTCATGTACCAGTTATAACAATTAATTGGCTCATTTAATAATGATTATTCATGATTCTCAAGTAATTCAATCCATAATTCTGCATTAGGATTATGGTAGATAATTTTATTTTATTTTTCAAAACTAAGGTCTCACCTGTCATCATTTCTGCTTTTTTTTGTTTTCTTTTTTTTTTAAACAAAAAACAGTTTTTTATTTTTATTTTTTTTGTTTCTGTTTTCAGAAAACTATTTTTCTTTTCTTACATGAGTACACTCAACATATGCTTACATGATTAACAACACACAGACATAAGATATTCGAGAATATAAAAAATGTTAAAAATAAGAAAATAAATTTTACACAAAATATCCATAGTAATACTTTATATGTTTGTTATTTATAAATATGTTTGTTCCATAACAAGAGCAATGTTTGACAATGAATTATATTTGTACTTTAGTTGATCAAACATGAGATCTCGTCCCATCTTCATACTAGAAAAATAATTATTAGAAGTTCTAAGTACCTCATTACAGCATATTACAACTTAGAACTCAACTGGGGTCAAACACATAATATTAATTAAAACAAATCATTAGTAAAAATCCAATCAAGGACAAAATAGGATTAAAATATACTGATTTTTTTATTGGACAAAACGAAAATATTTTTTGTGTGATAAAATAAAAAAAATTTGGACAAATAAAAATATTTAATATAAAATATGGATTGTTGATCTTGGCTATTAAAGCACCAAGATGACAAGTATTTTGGGAGGTGCTAGGAATTTATCATATTACCATATTTAAAAGCGGTGGAAAGAGTAATTAAAAACGGAAATGTTGAAACGAGTATTTCTCGTTTTGAAAATCTCACTTTTTTTTTTTCCTAGAAAAAAAAATAGAAACCAACTAAATCTCACAAACACGTTTTCATTTTTTTTGTTTGGCAAAAAAAAAACGAAAAATTGGAAATGAAATTGATACCAAACAACCCCATAAACAATGAAATACGAATTGACTTATTATGTGAGACTGACCCAAAAGGAAAAACAAAATATAAATGGGCCGAATAAAAAAACAAGATACCAAAAAGCCTTTTAGCCCAAATATTTCCAATAGTATTTATACAATAACTGATTTTCATCATAGCCCGGTCATCTTAATTATAATTTAATCAAAGACTTTTTTTATTTTATTTTTAAGGATGTAACATTATCTTTTTACAATTTTAGACTAATCAAGAAGTTTTTTCAGCAAGTTTTATATATATATATATATATATATATATATATATATATATATATATATATAGGGCGTGGCTAAAAAACATACGTATGCTTTTTGGGTGAAAAACATACGGCCCAAAATACGTATTAAATCATCAAAAATTCAAATTTCAACCGTATAGATGGAATATATATATATATATTTTGAATATGTTGTAGATTAATTTTCTGTTTTTTTTATTATATGAAAATAAGAGATTTTTTGGAAGAGAAGAAATCAGAATATCGAAGGAAAGTTCTATATTCGGAAAAACACTTCCATTTATGCGATTATTTCTTTTGTGTTTTAAGGTTTATTTTCTTTTCAGGTAAGAGAGAGAAAGAAAAAAAAAATAGTTACTAAATATGTTGATCAAAGAGCTGCATACAAATTAAAGTAGATCCAATGGTCTATAAATTGTTAGTATCAATTCTTTGATAATAATATTAGATTATTAGCAAAAAAATCTCTCTCTCGATATATATATATATATATATATATATATTCTTTTTTGTCTTTTGCATACTTCAGTATAACTTATACTCGTTCAACTAGTTAAAATGAGTCATTGAACTTCCATTTGTCCTTGTATGATCACGGAATTTTGTATTTATTCAAATTGGTTCACTCTATGAAAATTATTTCAATTATTTGATCGTAATACCCCTGTTTCAAATTAATGAAGTGAAATCAATATACGAAAATTTCAATTATAATGTAATATCAATCAAATCAACATAGGTTATCACCAGAAAGTCACACTCAAATTAATATATGTTTAAATGATCTAAACGACAATCGAACAGGAAACATGCTATCTCGATTGATAAATTTGATATCATTTTAGTACATTTTTAAAATGATCTAAACGACAATCGAACAGGAAACACGCTATTTCGATTGATAAATTTTGATATCATGTTAGTATTTCATTAAATCATTACTGAAATTTTAATAGAGTACTTTAGTTTGGGCAAACTAGAATCCAAGCAATAATTAAAAATTAATTAGAAGTTCAATGAATAATTTGCATACCAAATAAAGTTGATGAATATTCACACTTCGAAATATCAGTCTGAAACTATGAATAAACATCCTATATTGAATTATCTAACTGGAGATATCCACTCTACCACTAATGGAGAGAAATGAGAAACATCTTCCAACCACTCAGCGTCCGACACGTGTACAGTATTAACCTCTCTTGCCTCCTTGTCTGAAAGAAAGCTACGAAACCATTTGGTACCAGTACCAGTACCAGTACCAGTACCAGTACCACACTGGTTGCCTGCCGGTGCGGACCGGTTTTCTTGATAAACGGTATGCTGGGCCTGTTCTGTTCAACAGGAAGAGAGAAAAAAACTATTCAAAAGAAAAAAAAATACAGGAAGAGAGAAACAGAGTGTTGGGTCTGTTCTGTTCAACAGGGAGAGAGAGACTATTCAAGAAAAAAATACAGGAAGAGAGAAACAGTGTTGGGTCTGCGTTGTTCAACAAGGAGAGAGAAACCGAGAGGTGCTGTGCCTCTACTCGTCCCTTAATACAGTGAGGGTAATACAAGTCTCAGTGATTCCTAAATAACAGTGTATATCTGTGCCCACTCTCACTCACTCTCTCTCTCTCTCTCTGGCTAAGATGGCAGGTAAGGTAAGGTTTGCATCAGATTAATTTGGATGGTAGGTTACGAGCCATTATGGGGTTACGTAAAACTTGAAACTTGTCTCTTCGGAGACATCCGGTTAAAAAAAACTTGGAACTTTACATTTCAGATCAATCATATTTCTTTTTCGTGTTGGTACAAATTATTTGGATATTCAAATTTTGATGAAGAATAAAATATTTTATTTATTAAATAAATTAAAATATATTTTACAAATATAATCTTTATATATAAAATAAAATAAATAATTAAAACTTTTTTTATCCGGATTGATCAAGATCTGTACTAAAGCGTATTCTATCTTATACGTATAAGACTTACAGAATCGTTTTAAGATAAACTGGATAATGTCACTTCTTTGTGTACGAACATGAAAGTAACTAACGACATTCTTCTTCAACACCCAACATATAATAATATAGTATTATATAAAATAGTATATTGAGCTATAGTAGGAGATTATTAGATCAAATAATAGTGAGTATATACCCTTCAAAAAAATAATAGTGAGTATATATGTATGTAGAGGAAGGTTCTTTTGACAACATGTTTATTCGGCCAACATGTGACAACATTGCTTATTAAAGCGAAAATTCAAATTTCAACCGTACGGATGGAATATATATGTTCTGAATATGTTATGGATCAATTTTCACAAGAATCCGAATATTATATCGTTGTCATCATATATCATCAAAATAAGAAGCAGAATTTGTAATAACTATATATATATATTTTGATAATTTTTGGTAATGCATGATGGTAATGATAAATATTTTTGATTCTTTTGAAAATTGGACAATAATATATTTAAACCATATATATTACATCCGTACGGTTGAAATTTGAAGTAGCAATTAAAATTTTGATATTTAGCAATTTTATCATGTGTTGACCGAATAAGTCTGTTATCAAAAGAATCTCACTCATATATGTATTAATCTCTTATTCTCTCTCTGTTATCTGTCTCTTGTCCCCCTATGCATAAGAGGTGTACATATAATTATATATAGTCATGTGAATACGTGTAGGTTATTGTTTCATAATGTTCTTGATAACCGGCTACTTAATTGGCTTTTAACTCCTTTGACCCGGTCAAATATCTTGGTAAGTTATGATGGACTAGGTTTGGGGATTGTTCAACATGTGTTGGAGGATGCTCCGTCCAACATATTAATAGCCATCATATTTAAATTTATGATAAACGGTGAGCTTAACACCGTTTCATCCAATAAAGAAAATCAATCTTTCTTACTAATGACTTATATATAGTAATTAAAGAAAAGATTATTGAGAATTGATATGGAATGGATATGGAAACAATATAAAATATAATGCAAAATAATGATATTTGGAAATATAATGCATAAGGCATTTTAATAAAAAAATCTGAATTATTTCTTAAACGTCTATCTTTTCAGTAGTTATAATGGTTGCAAATTACCAAAATAAGATAAATAATATCAAACTTTTTATTTGCTTTCTTGTTAGACTTTATTTTGAATCTTTAAAAATAATAAGTATTTTGTTATGTTTATGTTATGATATATAATTTTTTTTTAGGACCATAATTGTTGCATAAGTATGCTAATGGTGGTTTGAGCCCAGCTATGACATATAATTAGTAGTCGTAATAAATTTTATGAATTTTATCAAAGATTTTCTTTTATGTCATGTATGATTATTTTGTATTTTATATAGTGTTTAAAATTATGATAATTAATAGTCATAGTGAATTGCCTATTGGTTAGTTATTTTTTAATTTAATGTGCAAGATTACTTTTTCCCCTATAATTATAATGTAAAAAATGTGCAACATTTTTTTTCTTGTACTATTATTTTGTAAGATTATGAAGATTGTCTTGTTAGAAAAATATTTCATATTGACTATATTGACTTTTAATAGTATCTTTCTTTGATTATACTTCATATTAAATACATTTCCTTTTTTATATTCAACGGAGTGAAAACCTCTGTTTAAATGAAATACTATGTGATTTGAACCAAACGGTTGTTATTATGTTGGATTAAGTATCCCCCAACAAGTTTTGGACCATCCACCAACCCTGAGGGTCTAGGAAGTTATAAATTTATAACAATATTTAATGGGTGCATTTAATCTTTAATTTTCTGGTATATTACTAATACAAACCAGGTAGTAATTAACCGTAATGGACTGGTTATAAGAATGTGTTAAGTGGGTCTAATATTATTAAATTATATTTGTACATTCAGGACGTAGCGAGAATGATATTAGCCGGAGCGATAAATTTGATATAATAATTTTTCTTAACTAAACAAAGAGTATTTTTTGATAAAAAGATTAGTAGAAAAGAGAGAAGTTCGTAGAGCGTGGCTAAAAGGGCAGGGTATTTAGCTGCTAGATATGAGTCTTTTTCTCTCTTGTTAAATAAAATATAATGTAATATACGGGCTGTATGTAATGGATGTAAAGGAAGTCTATATCAATGAAACTAAGGGCCATTTGGCCCTTATTTCCTTCAAAAAAAGATTAAACAAAATATGGATGTTGGGAAGCTTAAATTCAGGTAGTATCACAACACCTACAGTATAGTCAAAGAAAGTGAATTTTTTTTTTGGTTAAATAAAGTTTTTTGAGCAAAATAAAATAAAAATTAAGAATCATATATATAATTAGATTATACTAGGACAATGCTCGTGCTTCGCGACGAGTATTTTAATTTTAATAGTTATTTCAATGTAATAATGTATAACTTGTAATTATGAAAATTCAAAATTAAAGTTTATGAATTCATAATACATAAGTAATACATGAGAATTAAAAATTATTGTTTTTGATTTTCTTATGTTATTATCTCTTGACATATTATATTAGAAAAATAAATTAAGTATTAATTTGGCTTAGATGAATGAGATCGAGAAAAAAATAAAATGCAAGATAATTTATTTCGAAGATTTTAGTTTATAAAATTTTAGTTGAAACTACATAAGATTAAATTAAAGATGATTAACTTTAAAAAAAATAAAAAATAATTATTATATTTAATATTATATATATGAGAAAAATATGTATACTACATAGGAAAATGTAACATTACTCATTTTCTTCAAAAATTTGTCATCGCTATTTTTCTTATTTTTTTTAGATGTTAAAATGATATGGATTACACATATGTTATTATAATATAGTTTTGAATATTTTGAAATTTTGTTTGAGATGATAGTTCTCATATAAGGGAGATGTAAAACTGAATATTAATCTAATTAATCATGTGATATTTTTGATTCGACGGGTGAGAGAAAATTAATAATTTTTCTTGATTTTTTTCAAAGAAGGGTAAAAAAATATAATAAGAGTAAATGAACTTATCAGTTTATTACATGTTTTTTATATAGTCTATATTTACATAGTTTATCAAGAAAAAATAAAGTTCGAATCATAAAAATATGTCTTTATGTGATATTGTGCATATAATTGAAATAAAAAGCTAAGATTTAAAAAAAACAAGCTATTTGAGATAAGATTGGCAATAGGTCTCTTGAGAGATGAAAAATAAGGTATAACATATACATTAATAAGCATATCATTTTTGTATATATTCTTTTATATAATCTACATTCACATACTTTAGCAAGAAAAAACAATTATAGCCATAACAATATGGAACTCAAAATAAAGAGAAAATTCCAAAAAATTTATATTTGATGATTTTAACATTAGAAATAAAATATTTCATTAAGAATTATAATTTTTTAAAGAAGAAAAGAAAAATTATTTATATTTTAATGAGTGAACTCTTCATTAACTATTGATATTAATTATTGAACATAACTTTGCACCAGGATTCATTGAAACCATCTGATTAAGATTTGATGGTCACTAACAAACTCACAACGGTTCTTACTAAATCGGGTATGAAACACAAAATACCAATTCAACTAATCATATGCTTAAGTTTTAATAACTGCATAAATGTTGCCATACAAATCAATAAATTTGAGAAAATGAATGGCTAAGATTAAACAAAAAAATTGATCGAACGATCAAGATAAAATGATGATGTAGTCTTTTGAGTAGGCTCAAAAGTAAATGAAATATAATGGTTTGGGGTTAATTATTTAAAAAAATAGCAAAAAAAAAACAAAAATTGCACTAAGCAAGATTAGAACTCTACTGCCATAGAATCATGTTTACCTACTTAACCACTTTGCTAGCAATCTCTTTATGTTATTTTAAAGCTTCATTAAATATAATTACTCATAGAAGGGACCAAATTAAATTTTTTTAGGGATTATATTATAATTTTAATTTCATAGGGGGCCGGGGCTCCCACCGGTCTTTTGTATGTTAAATATGTTAGATAAAATCATGATCGTAATTCATGTCAAGTGAATTGTGTCCATAAATCATTCGGGTTTTGATTTGATCACATTCAAAATTTGAACGATGCAGATAAATTTTTCCGGATAGATCAAACAGACCTTTTAACGTCGGATTTTACCGCTTAAAAGTAGAACACCAGAACCCTTCATGCACTCACTCTAACAAGCGTCATGTAACTTCAATTAAATTAAATAAATAGCATTAATTAGTTGTAACAATCAAATTGTCACACAGACCATCTCACAATAACCGTCCTTATAGTTTACTAATACTAGATTACAAACACATTTTTATCTAACAAACAAAATAAGCTAAGCAATTAAGTGTGTGTAACTTACGAATAATGAGAGTTCAAAATAATAAGAGCTTTGAAATCAAAATGGCGTAAATAATTATGCAAGATGGTCAATCAAAGCAGTCAAAGAATCTATACCTGACGTGGATATTACATTGAGCTGTCTCTCTCTCTCTCTCTCCATTCTCACTCTATTCATTCTTGACAAGAAACATTTTGTTTTGTCTGCCATCAAAAAATTGACAACATGTAAGGAAGCTCCTTTTTGCTTTGTCTACTAATAACAGGCACTTAATGACGCCACAATATGCTTCCCACAAAAAGCTCAACATATCAACCTTATGCTATCTACTGTTACAAGCTATAAATACGGGTATACGATTGATATGGATATGGATACGGCAATATCAATTTAAAAAAAAAAAATACAGATGATACGTCTACTATATATAATATTTTATACATGTTATACGTTATATATTCATTTATTAAAAGAATATCATGTTGCATACTTTCATCTTTGATGACATATGCTCATATATCAGAATTACACAATGCACATCAGAGATGTGTCTCAGTAGTATATCTGCTATTATTCAAAATAAAATTATATGTAAGATTTAAGTAGACTATAGACTACAATTTTTCATGTACGTAAATAATTGACATGGAACTAACTAAACTCCATATGATTAGTCATGACTCATGACTCATGAGGCCAGTCTGAGTCTGAGCCAATATACGCCCTGGTTCTGGTCAGAAAGAATACTGTAGTACTGCATCAATTCAGGGTTGGTTTTGGTTGGTAGGGACCCTCATGCAATCCGTATTGCATGGCTTTAGCATTTAGCTCTAGCTAGTAATAGCATATAGCTTCTCTCGTAATATAACTGCTCAGCTAGTACTCTAATAATGTAGTAGCCCCATCAGAATTCAGAACATGCAAAAACTGTTATTATTTCAATTCAT
This sequence comes from Juncus inflexus, assembly GCA_024447665.1. Taxonomy (NCBI): domain Eukaryota; kingdom Viridiplantae; phylum Streptophyta; class Magnoliopsida; order Poales; family Juncaceae; genus Juncus; species Juncus inflexus. The sequence continues at coordinate 3,538,313 of JAJHPC010000010.1, forward strand.
ATTTATTATCTGTTTTGCCTTGTCCCCCCACATAAGAGCTCAATAGTATATACTTTTGTGGAGGAGAGTAATGGAAAGATAATATATACGTTTGTAGATTTTTATTTTGCTCTTTTTAATGAATTGAGATGAATGAGTAGGGAAATTTGGTTCGATCTAAGACCAAACCGAATTTTGAACTGAACTCAATAAATCTAATTTTATTTCGATTTATTCGATTAAAACAAAAATAAAAACAAGGAAGAAATATTAATTCAAAATTACAATTTTAATAATGATTATACTAATTAATATTGATATGTATAATTCAAATATTAAATATAAATATTTGTAAAATAGCAATTTTATAGATAATTCAATCGTTTTTATTTATCTAGATATTAAAAAAAATGAACTGATCAAACCGAATAAACACAACATTTTAAACCGAGCTAATCGAATAACCGAACCTAATTAACCAAAATCGACTGGTACAATATGATCACTGAATAAACTGAATTGAATGAAAACCAATGTTTCATTTTCATTGTTGCTTTTGAATTTTATATGATTGATTTATCCAAAGAGTTTCCAAGGAAAAATGTTCGCTAAAATATATATATATTTTTTATTATAAAACCCGTAGGCAAAATGTTCGCTAAAAAAATTTATAATGAAATGCAGAGAGCTTATTATCCAGAGCCCCTTTCAATGTGTTTTAATTGTGTTACACCATGAACCTTAATATAACAGCGATACGATCTATTAGTCATGCTAAGCGACATGCATTAAATTCAAGTCATCCTAAAATGAATCTTGACTCATAAATTACCGTCTATTCCTTCAAATACCTCATTTACATCGCTACGGTGAACCTGCTACACGGATTGCCTGATTCAACAAAAACACATCGAATAGATGATGACCTCAAAAGATGAATCTAGCGAAGTACTAAAAGAAAGATGATTTTCTTTTGTGGCTGCCGAGAGAAGGAAATGAATGATATTTACACAAGGAAAACTTCAATAAGAACTGATAATCTCCACTCCCACTTTCGTTTCTTTTCTTTCTATTAAATGAAAATACATGCCACTAATGCATGAATGGCAATTAATTAGTGACATTTATTGTGATTATGTTTTTTTTCCCTCATGATCTTACAAAAATAAGAAGACAACTTAAAATGAGTGAGGCTTGACAAGGAAAATACACATGGCGGTTTGAACCAGAGAGATGAAATGGCTTGTACAAAGGAATTAAGAGGTGTAATTAACATGTGTAATTATGTGTAAAGACACCTAAACATTCTTATTTAAACTCTTTTGAGGGAATGAAACGCCGGAAGTTTCTGGCCGTCTAAGAAAGTAAATGATGGAAAAATTACATAAAAGCCCAATAAATTTTCATATTTATGATATAATCCAATTTATTTAATTTGTCATTTTTTTCTAGTTTTGAAAAGGGTTCAGAAATATGCAATATGACAAATTGTATATTTAATTTCGAAAAATCATAAAAAATAAGGTTACACCACAAAAGCCAAGGAGTATATAGGACACTTCACTGGTCAAAAGCTACATTTACTCCCAGCCTTTGTCTCATCCGTACCATCCACATTTTCCCCTCCCTCTCTCTCTTCTCACAATTGCACTCACTATATAAAGCTCATTCATTCTATCCAACTTCATCACCGAACAAAATTAACAAGTTACACCAACTCAGCTCATTTACAACTTATTTACTTACAATGCCATCAATCGAGTCACGTCGCAGACCAGCCGAGCCGACTACAGACTCAGACCCGATCCAACAACGTGAACGTTGCCCAAGATGCGACTCGACCGATACAAAATTTTGTTACTACAACAATTACAACACGTGCCAGCCGCGACATTTCTGCAAATCCTGCCGTCGGTACTGGACGCTTGGCGGCTCGTTACGCAATGTACCGATCGGTGGATCCACTCGTAAGCGACTCCGTGCCAACCAACTTTCCAAACCGTCTCGTGTCGGTACCGGCATTGTACCGCCTTATGTGTTTGGGCCGAACAGGTTTTTGCAAGCACCGCTAGTTGGGTTCGGCGGACCATTTGTTGGGTTCGAACTTGGACTCGGACTTGGATCTCGGTCTGGTTCGGGTTTGGTTTTGGATGGTTTGGATGAAATTGGATGGCCTATGTCTGTGATGAACGAACCGAGTGTTGACATGTGGAAGATGGAGATTGGTCGGATGGAAAATCAGTTACCGGTGCATGAAAGTGGGATATGGCAAGATTTGGCCTTGTCGGTACCGGCCGAGACCGCGTGTAGTCTAGAGGCACATTTAATGTAGTGTGGTAATGAGATATTTAGTGTTACCTTATATTCTAGTGTTGGTAATTAATGAGAGAGCCTATTGTTATTTTGGTATTAGTATTTTTAAGATAATGAAAGGCTTAGTAAGGAAGTTAAGGGTAAATTTAGTACTTTGGTAATTTCTTGTTCAGGGGTTTGTTCTGTTTTGGTATTCGTATGCAAGTACTTGTAGGAGTATGATTTTTGCTTTTCATATTTTCCATTTTATAAAAACTGGTGAAGATTTGATCTATTATTTTTATTAAGAGAAATCTCGTGTTGCTGCTATTTTTCAAAATTTATTGTCAATTAAAGATAAAATCATTGACTAAATATGTAGTTCTTATATATGTTTTTTTCATACATTCTCTTAAATGTTTATTATTCACATACATAAATAAATAAAAAAATCGGAACCACACCAAAATGGTACTCAAAATATATGAAAATTCAACCAAGAGAAAATCTACCATTTGATAAAAATAACTAAATTAAAAATATATGTTATTTACATTTTGATAAATAGATACCTTCATCTTCCATATGTAATTATATTTGAACTTTAATATCAAATGATAGAACAATAAAGTGAAATCATCACAATATAACACAATAGAAAATGCCATATCATTAGTACAAGTTGATGTAACATTTTAAAATGAAAATCTAAAAGCGTGACGGGCTAGAACACGCCCACAACACGACGGAATTTTGTATATACTATTTTTTCCGTGTTTTAATATACTATTTTTTTATATATGAATTTAAATATTTTATAGTATATTGTTTATTATCTTTATATATTGTATACAAAAAATTAATCATATATTATTATTTTTTTAATTTCATATATTGTCTATCGCCTCTATATATTGTATTTTTGCGAAAAAAAAGAAAGTTGTGCTTCTCGTCGTACAAAATCAAGTCCCATATTAAAATACTTAACGCCTTTCCGACCCAACGGAGGTAAGGCGGAATTAGTCGACCAGTTGACCATAAAGGAGGGATTTTGCTTAATCGGGAACATAAAAGTCCAAAAAAAATAGTAATACTAAATTTTACAAGTATAAGTTATACTAATATAAGAGTTCAAGCTCTGAATCGATTTGAGAACTAGAGTCCATGACCTAGTCTCACTCAAAGAGGTAAAATGACAACAACGATCTTCTTGTACGTGGCTAAAGATAGGAGATCAAAATACCTCCTATTTTCACACGATAGTCACTTCAAAAAAAACAAGGAAACTTTATCTCTTCTCTCCAAAACGGTTCAACTAGCCTCACGGATTCCAAGGAAATCAAAAAAGCTTTCTCGGATTTCAATCCGGATGAGGTGAACATCGCCTCTCTCTATCCGCCACAAAGTCGTATCTATCTCGATCATCTCTCGGTACCTTTTTCCGGGCAAGAGATCAAAAAGATAATTTTTGATATCCCAAAAGAAAAATCGAGCAGACCAGATGGTCTTCCCGCCAAGTTCTTTCAAATCTATTGGGACATCATTAAGGATGACATCATGGCAATTTTCGACCAATTATACAAGGGGCAAGTAGATCGCGATGATCACGCTTGTCCCAAAAAAGGAGGGATGGGGGCATCATGCATAGGAGATTACTGTCCGATTAGCGTAATTGCCGGAACTCCTAAAATAATCTCCAAGGCATTGGCCCAATTAAGGCTACAACCGTCTCTTTGTTCACTTATAAATGTGAACCAAACGGCTTTCATTAAAAAAAGATCAATCATGGAGTCCTTTCTTACTTGACAGGAACTACTTCTTTCCTTTAAGCATAACAAAATCCCAATGGTCATGTTCAAGGTCGACTTTACAAAAGCCTTCGATAACATCTATTGGAGTTTCTTACTAGGCATTTTAAAGGCGCGTGGTTTTTCTCCTCTTTGGGGTAAATAGTGTTTACCTACTACTCTCTACATCTCAATCCGCCGTAAGGGCGAATGGACTAATGGGGGAATTATTCATCCACCAAAAAGGCCTTCGCCAAGGGGGTCCCCTATAACCAATGTTATTCAGTATAACGGTTGATTTGCTTCAAGCCATCCTATTAAATTTAAACCCCCTCCTCTCCGTGCCTCTAGCGATGGCACCACATGCACTACAATTTGCGGACCACACAATCCTCTTTATAGAGGCTCATCTGACAAATTTAAAAATGGTCTCAATTGCCTTAGATGCTCTTTCGGAAATGTCCGGTCTATTCACAAATAGAGCAAAGCGTTCCTTCACGGCCATTGCTATCCCACCGGAACTTAGGTTTGTGGTTAAGGAGACCCTTAAATGTGATCATGAGTCGGGACCCATAAAATAATTGGGACTACCGCTCACAACCTCAAAACCGAGAAAGGCCTCATACCTACCTCTATTCCAACGCTTTCAATCCAAGCTTGCCGCTTGGAAAGATAAACTCCAATCTATGGGGGGACGACTTACACTAGTCAAGGATGTCGTAAGCTCACTCCCAACATACTTCACGCAAGTGATTCTCTTTCCTAAATGGGTGATAAATCACATCAACCGAATTATTCGTAGTTTTCTTTGGAAGGAAGAGAAAAATTGTAAAGGAGGTCATTATCTAGTCAATTGGGAAGAGTGTCTTCGCCCAAAAAAAATAGATGTCTAGGCATTATCCACCTAGAAACAAAAAATGAGGTGCTACTTACAAAGTGGCTTTGGAATCTCAAGGCCGAACCGGACTCACTGTGGGCAACCACAATCAACCAAATTTACGGTACCAACAACCTTACTACTCTTAAGGAACTACCCAATGGGAGAAGATTTTTCTCCATGAAAGATCTAATGACCCTCAAGGATTTCTTGGATGCCTCAACTAAACAAGTTGTTGACTAAATGGCGCCAACCAAATGGAGGTGGTCCAAGAGTGGCACCTACACGGCTTCCTCAGCATACCGGAAAATGAGAAATTCGGGGGTCAAAAACATATGTAATGTACGACTTCGGAAGGTTAAATGCCGATAAAATTCATTATGTGACTTGCTCTTCAAAACAGAATACTCACGACATATAATCTTCAAAAACGAAACTGGCCACACCCACACCCATTGCTATGCCCCAACTGCCAGAGAGAAACAAAAACTTCAGGCCATCTACTAGGGACCTGCTCCTTCGCGACACAAGTATGTAACTTGGCACGGCAGAAGAATAATCTAAATGGGATAATCCTATCAAGTAATAATCTTGATAATTGGTTAGAAAATCGAAAATCAAGGCGACCTTCATGTAAAAAATGATGGTACATCTTATGGCTCTCGTGTTGTTGGTAAATATGGAAGAAAAGAAACCGACGAATCTTTAACTCGGCATCGTCAATGCTACGGGTCACCTTCAACAATGGAAAATATAACGCATTGTTTTGGCAAGAATCGTGCTAGCATGGAATCTGGCTAGCACAGCAAGGACTTCATCTGTTTGTCACTTCTTCTTTGCTTTTCTTTTTTAAAAATATTTTAATTCCTACTAAATCTTGTAATTAATTGTAAGGAAACTTTTGGGTTAAATGAAAAATTACGAGAAGTATGCAAGTACTCTCCTTCAAAAAAAAAAAGTTATACCACATTTTAAATTTTACCAGTAGATACAGGTTGAAAATTGCCATATAAGTGGAAGTGTCCTGAGTTTCTTTTCTTGGAGTTTAGAATAAAATTTGCAAAAATAATATTTTTTTTTTTGAAAAAAATTGGAGAGAGTTTATAAAACCCCTCATCCAATTGTAAATTTCCATTAATCATAAAATATTTACAATGTTTTACAGTTAATCTTTTCTCTTTCCTTAACACTTTTAAATTTATCAACATGAAAAAAACCCAAAAATTTGAAAATAAATTCTAAACAAACTTAGCCCGGCCCAATCCTAAACCTAACAAAAATCAGGAATAGAAATCCCGGAATCACATTCCAGGTTGCCAGGCAAGTTAATCTCCTCTGTGTAAATGCCGCCTCCTTCAGACAGCTCTCATATCTCCTCTTACACACTACATCTCTCCATTAATTCTCTTCACCATTATCACCTTTCTGAGGCTCTCTTCTGATCTCATGAAAGAAAAAATAATATTTTTATACTTCAATTTATAAAAATAATGTTTTCAAACAGGAGGAGTTTGAACAATTTCTTCTTGCTTTAGTTTTGATGGCAAGTGTGTAAATTTTCTACTTATTTCACTCCACTTTAGCATGAAAAAATAATTTTTTTTTAACTGCAATAGTTCGAAACATTATTTTTTACGAGTTTAAATATGAAAAATGCTATTTTTGCAAATGTATTTATTATAACTTTATTTTAAAAAAGAACTCAATTCAATGATAATGACATCACTGAATATGTCAGGCTCAGCATGAGACAACTGAAGTTATGATGAATGATGCGTTTCTCTTTTAGTTGGGATCTATTGTGAATTTATGATCCATTAATTTACAGTAAAAATGTTATATATCATAATATTATGTTCCAGTACCGAGTATATTTTCACATTAAAAATTACACTGTTGAAATTAAGGATATTTTGTTTGAATATATGTTTGCTCTTTTCTTAAATTTAAATAAGTTCATGATAATATAAAATAATTTAATAACTGCAAGATTTAATTGACATGATGAGCCATAGGCCCATCTAGATATAACCAATTATTTCTTAACTTGATAATTGCATATTTAGTTGATGTATAAGAGAATATAAGCCTAAATTTCGTTGCCATCAATTAAGCTAATAATATGTGACATTTTTAATTTCGTTACTAACAACAATAGCATACTACTAATTCAATTCTAAAGAAAAATCAGACCATTTGTTTTTTTGACATAACAACCATGCAAAGGTGGCTCTACATAAAATCCTTTTTTCCAAGACTCACCAAACCAAAACCAAAACGTATACAAAATAGACAAGAAAAAAAAAACATAGTAGGAAGATAAGCAAAACGTCCAGGTTCATTGCATCTAATCCTCAATAAAAAGTTAATAGATACCTTTGATTATCAGAAAAAAATATTAAAAAAAAGAAAATTCACTAGTGATCATGGGCCAATTTCCAGTGCAAGTGGATCAAGCCTTTGTTCAGTCGCCGGAGCACCGCCCCAAGCCGGTCATCTCCGAGGCGGACGGCATCCCTCTTATTGATCTCTCACCTCTCTTTTCCAACTCCGGCGAGTTAGAACCGCTTGTTAAACAGGTGGAAACAGCATGCAAGGATTGGGGTTTTTTTCAGGTGACAATTGTTGTGTTATTTTATTTACTTTTTATTTGTAATAATATAATACAAGAAATTTGGTAAATTATGGATGCAATTCGAGTTTATTGTGATATATTAATACAAAATCCTGGCCAACTAAGAGATTATTTTTTTGAAAATAACTAATTAAGAGATTATTCATTTCTTAATTTCTGTATAAAATTCGAACAATTTTTTACATGAATCTGCTTTTTATAATTCTTTTCAGATGAATCTTGAGTAGTTTTTGTAAGTACTGTTTAATTTCTTGTAACAAAATCTTTGAAAATTAAATTTTTTAGGTGATAAATCATGGCGTATCCTCCGAACTTCTCAATAGAGCAGAGAAAGCAGAGAAAGAGTTCTTTAATCTGCCAGAAGAAGAGAAGAAAAAGGTTAAGAGAGACGAAATGAATCCATTAGGGTTTTACGAGTCGGAGCACACGAAAAACGTGCGGGACTGGAAAGAAGTGTTTGATCTTGTTGTGCATGAACCTGATCATGACCTGAACGTTTCGGGACTTGTGCTGAAAAATAAATATCCTCAAGTTCCTCCTAGTTTCAAGTTAGGTTTTCAAATCTGAATATTTAGGAGATGTACAGTAATTTATATCAGTTTTAGAAACTCATATCCAAAACCGAATAAATTTATAGGGAGACCTTTGAGGAATATGCTCGGAATGTGGAGAAGCTAGCCTTCAGATTGTTGGAACTCATCGCGCAAACCCTAAATTTACACCCTAAAAGACTATACACTTTTTTTAGGGAACAAACAAGCTTTATTCGGCTTAATCATTACCCTCCATGTCCTTATCCTGATCTGGCGCTCGGTGTGGGTCGCCACAAGGACGCAGGTGCTCTTACTGTCCTTTATCAAGACAGTACGGGCGGGCTCGACGTGAAAAGACGGTCAGATGGAGAGTGGATTCGTGTCAAGCCGATACCTGACTCTTTTATTGTTAATGTTGGCGATATTATACAGGTAATGATTATTCTTTACTTCTTTCGAAAAAAAAAATGATTATTCTTTACTTGATCTGTTTGATTTTGAATGAAACATTTGATTACATAGTGATCGACATTTTTTTGGTTTTTGAATGGAGAAGACTCTTTTGTTTTAGTTTCATTTTTTGGTATCAATTAGACTTAATCAATGACTTATTATTATTATGATTATTTATATTATTATTATTATCATATGAAATAAATTATGAAAGTAATCATACTTTATACAGGTGTGGAGCAATGATAAGTATGAGAGTGCAGAGCACAGGGCATCAGTAAATTCTCAAAAGGACCGATTTTCCATCCCGTTCTTCTTCAACCCTGCGAGTCAGACGAATGTGAAGCCGCTAGACGAGCTGGTCGACGATAAAAATCCGGCAAAATATGATGAGTATAATTGGGGGGAGTTTTTCAAGACGAGGAAAGATAGTAATTATAAGAAGTTGGAGGTGGAAAATATCCAAATTTCTCATTTTAAGAGGGCTTATTGATAAATGCCAGAAAAGCTTTATACTTCATGTTGTTTAATGATATGTATAATAATAAGTTTATATGAACTATGATCGGTGTATAATAACGAGCGAGTTTTTCAATATTTGTTTGGATGCTAGAAGTATATAGTTCTGGAAATGGAAACGAATGATAAGATGAAGGAGAAAAAGTTCTGAAATTAGTTAATTTCAATATTTTGTTTGGATGCTGGAAGTATAAAGTTTTGGAAAAAATGAGTCTTTGTTTATGTTTGTTTGTTTGTTTGAGAAAGTCTGGAATTATGTAAAGAATAGAAAAGTAGTTATGAATAAAATGGTTATTTGAGTAATAATTTAAATCAACCATTTTACCATTAATTTTTATTAAATTATCACACGTTTCATAATAGAAAATATTTTGCATATAAATTGATGATGAACGAATTGATTATATTTAATAAAAAAAAATTATATTGTCTAACAATTCATTAAATTACAAAAAAGATAAATTGCAACTTTTCGTACATAATTTTGATAAAAGTAATATATATCTCAAATTCTCATCATTTTTTCCACGACTAATTAAACTAGAAATAATAAAGAATTAAATAGAAACATAAATTGAAAATTCAACCTCCAAAATTTCAAAATCCGATCTTCTCTGCATGTTGTCTCATTCAGTCATTTGTTCTTCACATTTCTCTCTTTTCTCTCTTTTCCAAGTCTCGCCATATAATATCTAGTTAATGTGGTTCCTACAAAGTTCTCGAATTTTAAAAAAAAAATCTGTATCATGAAGCTTCAAAACTAAAGAATATATGACAATTAAATTTCTTGAAGCAGCCTATAATTAGGATAAGTCAAATATTGACCATTTTATTTCATCAATTAGGTTACATTTGTAGTGCAGAAATGATTAAATTTACTCAACCTTGTAATAATTTGGTTGAATTTATAATACTGTACCATCCTAGTCATAAGGCATTTGAAATTTCCAACACCAAGCAAGAAATTTTAGCCAAGCTGAGTGATTTTTAGTGCACTAATTTAATTAAACTAGTTGGATGAAATTGGAGAAAAGTAACTTTGTAGAATGAAACCGGATTATGCATCAGTTATTCTTAATTACACAAATATTGCCGCAATTAATTTAATTTTGTCTCAAATTGAGAAACTAAAAGATATTAGCATGCATGAATGAGCAAATAGACAATTAGATACTGACCATTAATTTCAAAGGTAGACAAATTACGGATAATTATGCATATGTGCAAGAAATTATTCAGCAATCACATAAGAGGAAGAAGCAGGGATTAATCTTAAAGGCCGACATTTTTAAAGTTTTTGATTCGGTTAGTTGGGAGGGTTTGTCACAAATATTAAAGACAAGAGGATTTCATGCGAAATATATTCTTTGTGTGGTTAATGACATTTTACCGGGGTTTTCAAAAGTGATATTAAATGAAGTGTCGGGGAAGAGCATTTGCCTTAAGAGGTGTTTGTGTCAAGGAGATCCTACTTCGCCGCTACTTTTTTATCTTTGTAATGGATGTTTTCGCAAAAATATTCTCACTCGCAAACTCAATTGGGTTCGTCAAACCGTCATTCCAAATCACACGAAATTGCATCATGTTCGCGGATGACCTGATGATTTTCTTCAAGCCGAACCAGAATGATGCAATGATGACAAAGGTTTTATTAAATTCAATCCGTCAATTTTCCGGTCTTAATATAAACTACCAAAAATCATTCCTTGTACCTCGGCCATTGACGGAATGAACATAAACACAATTAGCGGCATGCTCGGTTGCCAATTGAGCCAATTGCCTCTTACCTATTTGGGGCTGCCATTAAATTTTAAAAACCTTCCAAAAGTCTCTTTCATGCCGCTACTAGAATCTTTACAAATAATAATAGCCAATTGGAAGGAGAATCTTTTGAGTATGGCTGGCAGATTTGTGTTATTGAATTCAGCTTTTCTCGGTAAAGTTGTTTATTTTATGTCGGTTATTAAATTACCCAAATGGTTGGTTTTAAACCTCTTAAGGCAAATGCGACATGATTTTCTCTGGCAAGGAAATGGAAATGAGAGAAGATGACTCATATTATTAAATTGGGACACAACTTGTTTACCGTGACAATTCGGAGGATTAGGTATTAAGAAAATCTCAACTTTCAATGATATGCTCATGAGTAAATAGCTGTGGAAAGGGCAGTCAGCACAAAACTCACTTTTCAAAGAATTATGCCAGGTGTTTTATCAACCTTTTTGTGGGCTAATGGTGGGTCGGTTCAGACAAGGAAATCAACTTTGGTTATGGCGGCGGTGAAAAATGCGTCGCTATTTTTTTCGGTAGTGAGGTTTGAGCCGGGCAATGGAGAGACGATCTCATTTTGGTTCTATAATTAGGGGTGTGGAATCCTGGCTTTTACCTCTAATGCGTTTTTTTCCTTTGCAAAAAACATAGATATTACTTTAAAGGATTTTATTTAAGAACCTAACAAACATGGGTTCTTTCAGGGCAACATGCAACATGGTCACGATTGCCACAACTCAATTAAACGGGATAATCCACAATTTGCCGATAATACAAGGCAATAATGTGGATAATATATACTGGAATCTAACCGGTAATGGAATGTTCTCAACGAAATCGGTTTTTAAACGTTTAACTTCTAGGGGCTGATAATTTTGAATTGGACATATATCTGGAAATTCAAATTGCCACCAAAGTTAAAGATATTCACATCAAAATGGACAAAACAGATTGTACCGACACACGATCTTTTAAAGAAAAGAGGATGGTTTATTCCAAGCATGTATGTTTTATGCCGTCCGCAGGAGAAAGATATGGCACATCTTGTGTCGCATTGTCAGTTTTCGAGATAAGTTTGGAACATTTGAATTCAGAGAGGGCTGCCAGATGAAAGGGTTACATATGAAAATAGGCCACTTGACAGGAGCCTTAAAGGAACTTCAGTTTTTCTTCTTTTTGAAATTTGGAAGGAACGTTGCACCCGGCTGTTCGAGACAAGAAAAGTTCTCTTTTGATGGTTATGGAGAAGGTTAAGGCAGGGTTTAGTTTATGGGAGAATATATTTAATCAGAGCCAGTCTTGGGCTTTGGCCCAGTAGGCATTTGCCTAAGGCCCCTCAAAATCCAAGGCCCCATATTATTTTATATCTTTCTTATAGTAATAAATATGTAAAATCCAAAATAACTTCATTTAATAATAAACCTATTAGACAAGTCATGCTTCATCCATAGAAAGAAAATAAGGAAAAAAAAAGAAACTGAAAGAAAGAAAGAAAGAAAAGGAAATGTAAAAAGAAACGGAAATGGAAATAAAATGAGAAATATGAAAATGGCATGGAGGCTTGGAATGACGGCAGAGTATTATAAAGTTGGAAATACCTCAATTTTGTCTCATTACTGTACTTGTTGAGATAATTCAAGATATTGCTCCATCTAATTTCTTTCAATTTTGAGATATTTTTTTTGCTCAAAATTCATTAATCTGTAATATAATTTTGCATCTAGTAATTTTATGTAACTTTTTTGAAACTAATTTTTTAATGTTTATTAATTTGTTGTGTTTACGAGATTTTTGTACTTGATTTTAGATACTATATTTTTTCAAATCTCAAGGCCTCATGACAAAAATTGTCAAAGGCCCCTCAAAATACCGGACCGGCCCTGGACTTAATGAGGGTTGATGACTTCGTTTTGTTGTATTTTATCTGTTTATTTATTTTTTCTTTTATATTTGTTTTTCAACTATTAAGTGTGAGTCAAGAATATGCATCTCGTTCATTCTTGTACTGTCACTTGAACTTTGTATTTGAAATCTTTATTAAAAAATTAAATGAATGGACTAAGAGTGTGGGTTAACTCATTTCGGGCAAAATCTTTCAAAAAAAGATATTGACCATTAATTTATCTACAACAAAAAATAAACAAAATCACAAGAAAATGAAAATTGAGCGAGAATAGAATCAAAAGAAAAGCCATGGTTTCAGCCTTGATTCAGCTAGGTTGGATCGTCTACAAGCTAAGAAACAGGAAAATAATACAGAAGTCACAAGTGAGAGAGAGAGAGAGAGAGAGCGCGTTAGAACTGACGAAATGAAGAATTGGGGCGATATGCACTAGAAAAGAAGGCACAGCTTCACTGCCCAGCACCGATTCGCCCAAGTTTCTAAAGTTTGAGTCCGATTCAGCACTTTCAGAGAGAGTGAGAGAAGATCGAGATAGAGGAGAGCAATTTTAAGAAGTTGGAGGTGAAGAATATTCAATTCAAATTTGTCATTTCAAGAGTTTGATAAAGTGAGAGGCTTGATAAATCATGGTTGAGTTTTGAGTATTTTAGCCATCATGAATTTGACATATTATCTCTCGCTAAAATGAGATTATTTTTTTTTTCAATTTTTAACTTCAACTCGTGTTTAGTTTGTTAGTGATCTCTGCTAACTCAAATTCCTAAATGTGAAAATAAAGAGAGACAAGAAAATTATATAAAGAGAGACAAGAAAAAATAAAATAAAAATTTGAAGGCATGCACAAAGCTTTTCTCTAGAGTTTTTTCCATCATAAAATCACTCAAAATATATTGTCCATTCCAACATAATATAATCAACTTTATCATTTTTCTTAGGCAGAATCTACTGTTCATACAAGAAAAAAAAAATTCCCGAAAAATACAAATGACGGAAGAAATTCCAGCATATAGCATTTCCGCACTTCGGAAGTGCGGAATGTTTCCAAACTGCACTTCTGAAGTGCGGTTTCTGTTTTAATTATTTTATTTTTTTTTGACTGAAAACCGCACTTCTCAAGTGCGGTACTCTAGCATCACTGTAGCTCCCCCCCCACCCCGAATTCTTGTTTAAGTTAGAAACGCTGTTAAATCATTCTATATCCTGCCCCCACATTATAATTATAAATATTCACAAATCGTGCCCTGTAATTAAAAAAATGCTACAGTACCCGCACTTCTAATGCAATCTAATACTAATAAATATTATAATTATGCTCAACCACATGTTTAAGATGGTTCAAATAACTATAATTCAAATGAGTATTGAAATTTTTTTTTATTACGGAGTACGATTTGTGAATATTTATAATTATAGTGTGGGGGCAGGATATAAACTGATTTAACGACATTTCTAGCTTAAACAAGAATTCTAGGGGAAAAAAGACTACATTGACGCTACAGTAACAGCACTTAAGAAGTGTGATTTTCAGTAAAAAAAAGAAGAAATAAAACAAAAACCGCACTTTAGAAGTGCGGTTTGGAAAAGTGCGGATTTTTCGGGATTTTTTTTTCTTATATGAACAGTGGATTCTGCTTTTTTCTTATTTCCTATGTCAACATTTTTCTTTATTTATTAAACAAAATTCAGCTGATAATTTCCTTTATCACATTTAATAAAAAGTACAATATGTATTAAACAAACCTTGTTTTATTCAAGCTTCTTAATTTGAATATACAAAACTAGCCGTTAATAAGGACCATACTACACTACAGCAGTACACTGTCTTAAATCTAAACAAAGAATAAAAAAGGACAACAAATCTCAACAGTCAACAAACACACTCTCCCACGTGCAATTTTACCAAAATGCCCTCCCAAATTTCAAAATCGAACAGCGCCATCTCAAAATCTAAAATCAAACATCAAACATCAAATCCTGGCCCTTCATTTAAATTCGAGAAAAATACAGGTTTTTCTGAATAAATCCTGGCCGTTTATTTAAATTTGAGAAAATACAGGGTTTTCTGAATAAATCCTGGCCGTTTATTTTCTTCTATTTTTCTTTTTATTTTTTTAAAGGCGGAATTTCATGTATACCCCTACAAAAAGTAAAATATCAGAAATACCACTACAAAACCACTCAAATAACATGTATGCCCCTGTGATATGTTTAGTGTTATGATAAGCGCTATTTTTATTTTATTTTATGTCTTTTCTCTTTATGAATATGGTAAGGTTTTATAATGAGTTATTTTATACTTTTTATTTATAAATAGTACGTTCAAGATGAATATGTTTTTTTTTTTGAATAATTAAGATAAATACGTTTGAGAGAAAAATTTGGAATTCTCCAAAAAAAAATTAATAAAAACTAAAAATATAAGTATATAATGGTCATTTCATATTTTAAATAAAGTAATTAATAATAATTTAATCATTACAGATGTTATTCGACTGACATATTTTGACGGAACATTAACGACAAGTATATTCGTGATATTTTATGAATTTTCTAGCGGTATTCATGATACACATGTGCTTTTGTAGGAGTGTCCATGATATTTGAGTAATTTTGTAAGTGTATTGCGTTGTGTTGTTAAGAAAAATAATAAAGCACTTGACATTATTAAATTCTTTTCATGAAATTTTAGATATTTCACTTATAGGGGCATACGTGGAAATATGAGGTTTTGCAGGGGTACATTTGAACTTTGGCCTTTTATTTTATTTTTAAATTACCCCTCCATCCAAATTCAAATTCTAAATTTTTTTTACTTTCTCTCTTTATTAGTTCTCTTTTATTTTATTTTCTTCTTCTGAGCACAGAAGAGAAGATTCTGAATTAATTCGCTCAATTCAGTTCAGTTCTATGAGAATTTTGAACAAATTGTAGGGATTAGTTGAGGAAGGAAGGAAGGAAGAGCGCACGATTTGTGGGCTCTTGTGTTTTTTTTTTTTTTTGAATTCTTCATTCATCCAGGTAATGATTTTGATTTATTTAGAAAGATCTGGGTTTTTATTTTTTTTTGAATTCTTCATTCATCCAGGTAATGATTTTGATTTATTTAGAAAGATCTGGGTTTTTATTTTTTTTTGAGTTCTTCATTCATCCAGGTAATGATTTTGATTTATTTAGAAAGATCTGGGTTTTTATTTTTTTCGTAAGAATTATGTGGGTGATTGATTAACCCAAAAATGAGCTGATTATTTATAAGTTTGATTCGATTGGAAATCCGTGTTGGAAGCTTTTATATGATTTTGTGTTTCAATCTGGGGTTTTATTTGAAGTTCGTAATTTGAAACATATGCCTCTCTTATTTGTTTATCGTTTTGATTTTGACACTTGAAATTGAAAGAGAATATACACTTTTAGTTCCAAGTGATTTTTGTTATACAGATCTGTAGTATAATTTCTAATTACATCTGAAATTTACTTCCAGCTTTTGAATTATCTGGTTTAGATACTGATTCACTTGTTTAAAATTCGATTGTCTAATCAAATGCCTCTTTATTCAAAATTCACTTGTTTAAAATTCCCTTTTATCTTACTATATTTCCTTTTTTTTTTTCAAATTTTTATTATGACAGAATGATGAGAGATTTGAAATTCTCGCGGCGAACCAGCACACCCAACTCAAACAACGAAAATCAATCAGAAACCCTAGCTAATCATCCACCAGAAACCCTAGCAGACCCGTTAAGACCCCCATTTACTCAAATCCAGGACCTGGTTCAAAACCCTATTCCAATTCCGAGACGGAAATCAGAATCCCAAACAACTCCGTCTAAAAATGCGGGATTTCTAACTCCTGAAAAACAAAATCCGTCGGTTTCTAGAAACCGGTTCGGATGGGTTGGAAATAGTGGAAATGGAACTGGTACGGATAATTTGGAGGAGATGATGATGAGTCAGCACGTACCGCCCCAATTGCCCCCTTTGAACCGATACGGTAGGAGTTACTTGAATTATTGAATAATTAAATAATCCATTTTTTAATTTCCTCAAATAAAAAAAAAGTTAATCCAATTTTCATTAAATAACAAATAGTTTATTGACTATGATTAAAATCATGATTCAGTCCGTGATGTCCAATCCAATTGGTGAACAAAGATGTAAATTGTAGAATAGACATCATTTTCTGTTTTTAATCATTGTCTGATCTAATATACCTTTTGATCAAATAATCTCTCTCTCTCTCTCTCTCTCTCTCTCTCTCTCTGTATGTCCTAACAAGCACAATTACACCCTTATTATCATCATTCAATATACCTTTTCATCACTCTCTCTCTCTCTCTCTCTCTCTGAAACAGGCACAATAACCCCTCGATCCTACAAACACAAGACCTCGTCAGTCCACTCGGAATCCAGCTCCACACACAGCACGCCGACCAAAAGCGTGAGCAAACCATCTCACAACATCCTAAGCGGGTCCCGCCCGCCAGTCAGCGTCGGTTCGAACCGGCTCGCGAAACCCGGCTCGACCGGTCAAGTCAGTGTTGTTGACTCGGTCGACGTGCCGCATTTTCAATTGAAGGAGGATCCGTCTTTCTGGATGGATCACAACGTGCAGGTCAGGAATTCCCTTTGTTTGTTTGTTTATCAAAGGGCAATTTTGCGAGAAAGACCCTGTGTTTTTCAAATTCATATCAATAAAGCTCTGGGATATGTGTGTGTGTTGTGGTTTCGAGAAAGGTCTTCGAGTGATATTCAAATAATATGTTAATAATAATGAATAGTATGTAATGTACAGACGTATAGTGTTTATCTGTTATTTAAAAATAATTTAATGCGTTTACATATTATTTCGCTATTATTTCGAAGTGCATTCAGTTTGTTCTTTATTTCTATTTTTGTGAAAACAAAACAATAAAGTTAGAGGATTTTTGAAAATAAAAATGCCGGCAGTGAAGTTTCTTTTAGTATTTTAAAAATGACGGTATTTTTGAAAAACGGAAAGGTTGAATATCTTTAAATATTGCATTTCTTTTTGAATTTAATTGATTGAATGGTTGGTGTATGGACAGGTGGTGATCCGAGTCCGGCCACTGAATTCCAACGAGAGGAATTTTTTTGGATATAACAGATGCTTAAAACAGGACAGCTGTCAGAATATTACGTGGATCGGTCAACCTGAGACGAGATTCATGTTTGACTATGTGGCTTGCGAAACAATCAACCAGGTCAGAATCAGAACACTAAAATCATTTTTATTTAAGAATAATCTCGTGTTTTTGGGCGTATGTGATATTCTGAAGTCTTGTGAGGGTGTAGATGAAATTAGGGTTTAGTTTTTTATATGTTTGACTGGTCAACTGAGACCCGGTTCGTGTTTGTTTGACTATGTGGCTTGCGAAACTACAGACCAATTTATTTTAATTGAATTAATTAAAATTATTTTAATTTTAAGAATAGTTTGACTTGTATATAGAGAGCTAGAGCTTCTGAAGCCACCCTGGTTTCTCTCTCGTAGCTGAGGTTTAGGGTTTTAGGTTTGTCATTTTTTATAGTTGAAAATTAAAATACGTGATATTTTGAGGTTTTGCGAGGGTTTAAATGAAAGTACCTTTTATTTTTGTACAATTTGATATTAATTGTAGAGTATGAATTGCAGGAGATGCTGTTTAGGGTGGCTGGATTGCCGATGGTTGAGAATTGCATGTCAGGATATAACAGCTGTATGTTTGCTTATGGCCAAGTATGTTTTATTTATTTATTTATTTATTTATTCTGAATTCGGAAAGATGGAAAAATGATTTATGTTTCTGATTTAAAGGGATTGTTAAACACTTGGGTTATTAGATTTAATATGTTTTAGCTCTTTTAAAAAGCATATATGTAATAAGCTAAAGACTCGATTATGTCTTAATTAAGAAACTACATAACTGAATGGCGAAGAAAGGAAAATATATTAAAGAAATTCAGAAAAAACATGTTTGGATTTCTTTTATTTATCTAATTAATTATTTATATTCTGATTTAATATTTTTTTTTTTTTTTTTGATAATTATAGACAGGAAGTGGAAAAACATATACAATGCTTGGTGAAATAAGTGAATTAAATGTGAAGACGAGCCAAGATAGAGGCATGACGCCTCGTATTTTTGAGTTTTTATTTGCAAGAATTCGAGCGGTAAATAATTAATAATATTTCAGTACTTTGTCTTTTGAATGAATAGTTCTCTTAAAGTATCATAAAAGTTTTAATAAACTGCACAATTGAATATTAAGTGGCACAATACAATATTATTTGTGCAATTGAATCCAAATTTGCCACAAATTACCAACTATTATGCAATATAGCACATAATTTGCTCAATTTTTAGGCCACAAAAAGAAATTCTACGGGTGAATTGTGTAAAAATAGTCTAATCATTTTATTATTATTTATTATAATTTATTATTATTTTTAGGAAGAAGAAAGCAGGAGAGATGAAAAACTAAAGTACAATTGCAAGTGCTCGTTTTTAGAAATCTACAACGAACAAATCACGGACCTTCTAGATCCTTCTTCCACAAATTTACTCGTAAATTTCTTTCATTTTTTATTATTATATGTATTATTTAAAAAAAAATTCAAGTTTATTTTGTTGAAACATGATTTTTGAAAAAAATGAGCAGTTGAGAGAGGATGTGCAAAAGGGAGTGTATGTTGAAAATCTCACGGAGTTCAAAGTTGAGAGTGTGCATGATATTCTCACCCTTATTATTCAGGTATATTAAAATTATTGAATTTTAATAACAATTATATTATTATTATTATTATTCATTACCAACTAATCACAAATCAAATTTTTTGCAATTGGGGTAGGATTAATTACAGAATCACAAGTATTTCCCAACATTCTAATTTTTTGCACTTGGGGTAGGATTAATTACAGAATCACGACTCCAAAACCAAATTGACAATCTAATATTTCCCAACATTCTAATTTTTTGCAATTGGGGTAGGATTAATTACAGAATCACAACTCCAAAACCAAACTAACATTCTAATATTTCCCCACATTCTAATTTTTTGCAATTGGATGGATTAATTGCAGGGCTCGGCAAACAGGAAAGTAGCATCGACAAATATGAATAGAGAGAGTAGTAGGTCTCATAGTGTGTTTACTTGTGTGATTGAGAGCTCTTGGGAAAAAGATTCTATTGAGAATTTTAGGTTTTCAAGACTTAATTTGGTGGATCTCGCTGGCTCAGAAAGGTCAGAAAACGTTAATAAATAAATGAATATTTTTATATTTGGATTTTTGTGGTATTTTTTTTGGATTTTTGGGTGTTTAGTTGCGTAATTTTAGATTTGCGAGGCTTAATTTAGTGGATTTGGTCGGTTCAGAAAGGTAAGAAAATGTTAATAACAAAGGGTTATTTTTGGCATTTTTAAGTACAAGTAGAAGTAATATCGATTAAAATTTGACATTATTTAATAAAATTTTGATTCGGTTTTAGTAAAATTTGATCGGGTTCAAATTCTTCCCTATAATTAATATCAAAAACTTAAAAATTTCAAACAATATCAACTAACTTAAAATTTTTCATTAATATGAAACAGGCAAAAGACGTCAGGAGCTGAAGGAGAGCGTTTAAAGGAAGCCGCTAGTATCAACAAATCCTTATCCACATTAGGGTTTTTTTTAAAATTTAAAATTTTATTTATTTTTCGTTAATTTTGAAATTTGGAAACTGATTTTATTTTATTTTTGTAATTTCAGTCATGTAATAATGGTTTTATCGGACTTGGCGAATGGGAAACAGAGACATGTTCCTTATCGAGACTCAAGACTCACATTTCTTCTTCAAGTAAATATTTAATTATTTATTTATTTATGAATATTTTATTGCTTATTTTTTGTATTTTTTATAGTATATGCTCTTTTTTTTGTATGTAATAGGATTCGCTTGGTGGTAACTCAAAAACTATGATTATTGCGAATGTTAGTCCTTCAATGTGGTAAGCATATTTTTTTACTTTCATTTTGGATATTTTCTCACTTAAAGCTAAGTTCCAAAGTTTAGCATTCTAATTAATATTGTTTTTCTTTTTATTACTTTTGACAGCTCAGCAAATGAGACATTAAGCACCCTTAAGTTTGCCCAGCGAGCCAGACTCATTCAAAACAATGTAATAAATAACTATATTTCTGAATATTTTGTGCATCTTATAAATAAATACCATTTTTATATATTTTCTAATAGATTAATTATGCTTATCAGACTGTTAATAATTAATTTTTATTTTTGTTTTTTTAAATTAAAGGCGATTGTGAATGAGGATATGTCAGGAGATGTACAAGCTTTGCAGCATCAGATACGATTATTAAAAGTATATAATTTTTTAATTAATGTTACTACTACTACTACTACTACTACTATTATTATTATTATTATTATTATTATTATTATTATTATTATTATTATTATTATTATTATTATTATTACTACTATTTATATTTTAAATTCTGTGGCATGTAAATAACAGGAGGAGCTTTCACACTTAAAAAGGCAAAATTCAGAAAGGCAAAAAAACTCAAACATAGAAACAGAAGAATTTGATGAAATGTGTGAAAAAGAATCAACAAGCAGCATTAGAATCTCCAATAAACAGGTAAGTAATTTCTTCAATCAACCTCTAAAAATGTAACGACATTTTTTTTATTATTTTTTAATTTAATTAATTAATTTTATTTTAGTGGAAATCTCTTGAGGCAACACTAGCTGGCGCTTTAAGAAGGGAAAAAACGGCAGAAACGACGATTAAACAACTTGAAGCTGAAATTGAACAGCTCAACAGACTGGTATTTCTATAAAATAATTAAGAAAAATTTGCAAAAAAGTCCCCGCATTATGCCCAAATTGCGAAAAGGCCCCTAGATTATTGTTATTGCAAATGTTCCTCTATTAGAAAAAAATATTAGAAATAAAGTACCTTAATTTTACCTTTTACAGCCAAGAATTAAAGTACTAAACCCTATTATTTTACACCACTGTAAACTAAATCCTAAAAAATATTAGAAAAATGCAAAACATCATATATGCCCTGTTATTTTACTCCACTACGTAATATAGCGGAGCATTATTTCTCATTCTTTTTCGTTAAAAATTTTCCATTTTTTCTAGCGCACATCACTTTATTTTTTACGTGCATATTATATTTCGAGGTTTTAAAGGGACTCCCATGAATTTTTCCAAAACAAAAAACCTCTCTTTTTCATCAAAATAAAATAAAACTAATAATTTCCATTTATTTTCTCTCTTTTCTATCCAGGTGCGTCAGAGAGAGGAGGACGCTCGGTGCGCGAAAATGATGCTGAAATTCCGCGAAGACAGGATTAATCGCACAGAGGCCCTCGTAAAAAAGGAAATTACATCCGAGTCCTTTTTATCTGAGGAAAATATTGAGAGGATGAAAGAGATTGAGTTGTTAAAGGGGAAATTAGAGAGGAATCCTGAAGTGACGAGATTTGCTTTGGAGAATATCAGATTGTTGGATCAGCTTAGAAAGTAAGAATTTTATTTATTTTATTATAATTATTTTTATTGTTGTTGTTGTTATTATTTATTTTGGAAATGTGTGGTGAGATTTTAAACCCCGAGTAATTGACAGAAATCAAATGAACTCATAAAGTACAAAAAAAAGTAAGGCTTTTTGACCAACTTTGACGGTATTATTATTATTATTATTTTGTTTTTTTTTTTATCTGTGGAACTCAGAGAAATCGAATGAACACGTCAAGTACAGAAAACCAGCATTGAAACATTATTGGCCAAAAGATAAACTTTTTCTTGATGTAAATTGTGGACCGAAATATTGTCAAAAATATTTACAAGGACCTGTCGAGGAGTAGAAAAAGTGAAATTTGAGAATTTCCTGGACTAATTTGATAATTACCTTAAGTTCAAAAACTTTCTGGACTAAGTTGAAATTTTCCTTAAATTTGAAAACTTTAGGGACTGATTTGAAGATTACCTTAAATTTAAGATGCCTATAAATTTAAGAACTTTATGGACTAATTTGAAAATTTCGTTAATTTTTAGGTATCAGGATTTTTATGAAGAAGGCGAGAGAGACCTTCTGCTCAATGAAGTATCTCAACTCCGCAATCAGGTACTCTACAATTATTATTATTATTATTATTATTATTATTACAGATTTAATGATTAATATATTTATATGTATAATTCAGCTCATTCTACTACTCGATGGGAAGCCTGAGACGGAAATTGAAAACCAGGTTCGTAATAAAAAAAATAATAAAAATAAAATTTAAATTTATTCGAAATATTTTCTAAACCCTAAACCCTATTAGGAGAGTTTGTTTCTTTTTGTCTAATATTGAGCTTTATAAATAATTTTTTCAGGAGATTAAAAATTTTAATTCTGGAAATTCAAATGGCGAAAATGAATCTTTTTCATATGAGGTATTATCACCTATTATAATTAAAAATATGGAAAACATTGCATTGAAATTATTTAACGTCACATATGATTTTATGTTTATTTGTTTATCATTTTTTTAATCAATTTTCAGTTGAAAAAGACTAGTGAAGAGCTGGAGAGATTTCAGAACGATCTTAAAACTTGCCTTGAAATGAATGAAAAACTCACAAGGTAAATAAAAAGATATTTATTTCTTTTTTGCGATAAATATCTTATTTCATTTTTCTTCTTTTTAAGTGGAGAGTTTTACATATATTATTTTTGTTTTACTTTTTTAGGGAAATAGCTGATTTGCAAACAGAACTAAGCAACTCCAAATCCATGCAGCGTGAACAATGTGAAAATGAGGTAAAAATAAAAAGGCTTTATGACTGAAAACCTAGTTTAATTTTAAGGAAAATTTGCAAAAAAACCCAACATGATTGAATTTTGAAAAAAAAACTGTATTCAAAACAAAGAGGGGCTTTTTCGCAAATTAATTTATTACTGGAATATAGTTTTTTTTTTTTTGCAATTTTCAATAATACAAGGGCTTTCTTCGAATTTAAATAATACACAGTTTTCTACAAATTTCCCTTATTTTTTTTGCATATTATGAAGAAAAATAACATAGATTCTTTTTTTTTAATATTTTATCAGGAGAGCTTTTCTGACTCAAAACACGAAGAGCAAATTCTCAATCTACAACTCGAGCTTGACATTCACAAATCGATTATAGAAGAACAAAAATTCCAAACAGACAAAAAATTCTCAGATCTTCAAACCGAACTAAACATTTCCAAATCCGTAATTGAAGCTCTAGAATCTCAAAACATCCAATTAATAAACGAGCTTGACTCAGAAAAATCAAAAAATAATAAAAACAATAATAATAATTCAACAAAAAAAGAGGCGAGAAGGAATTCTCTGAGGAGTATAGAGAACGAAGACTCGCCACTGAATAGGAAGCTGAGAAAGATGCGAGATTCTGTGGACCGGGTGCGGCATTTAATGCACGGACCGAGAGAGAGTTTTGTAGAGAGAGAGAGGGAAATGGACGAGGTGAGGAAACAAGTGGAGGTGGAAACGGCTGAGGTGATTGTGTGCTTGCAAGAGGAGATAGAAAGTTTTGAGGAGAAGCTTGAGGAGAGAGAGAGGAGGATTGAAGAGCTAGAGAGAGAAAGAGGTGAGTTGATGAGAGAGAAAGAGATGGTACGAGAGGAAGTAAACAGTTTTGAGGAGCTAGAGAGAGAAAAAGAAGAGTTGATGAGAGAGAAAGAGGAGAGAGAAAGGGATTGGGAGAAAGTTGAGTTAATGAGAGAGAAAGAGATGGTACGAGAGGAGATGAACAGTTTTGAGGAGAAACTTGAGAGGAGTGAGAGAAGAATCGAGGAGCTAGAGAGAGAGAAAGAGGAGAGAGAAGGGGACTGGGAAAAGCTCGCAAGTGAGATCGAAACAGCTCTTTCTGACGGAAATTCGGCTCTAGAAGAGGCTTTCGATGAAGTTCAAAATTTATCAGGGGTCTTTTCGCGAAAGAGTCGGGCGGAATTGAAAATTGGGAATTTAATAAGGGGTGTTTATGAAAGAGATGAGATAATTGAGGAGCTGAATAAATGTTTGGAAGAGGCTCAGAATGTGAGAGGAGATTTGGAGTGGAAATTGAGGTCTCTTAGAGGCGCCATGCTGGCGATTAACGAGGCGAATCAGCAGGAGAGGAGTGAGAAAGAGGGGCAAATTAGGGTTTTGGAGGAGGAGAGGAGTGAGAAAGAGAGGGAAATTAGGGTTTTGGAGGACGAGAGAGAGAGTTTGTTTGATGAGTCGGTGCGGTTTTGTATTGAGAAGGATGTGTTGGTAAGTTGTTTCAGTTTTGCCCAATATGAATCGGAGTTGAAAATCCAGGAATTGGAATCCGTATTAAGAATCCGGGAAATGGAATCTGAATCGAGAATCCAGGAAATGAGAATCCGGGAAATGGAATCCGAATCGAAAATTCAGGAAAGAAATATGTTGAGTGATGAATCGGCGCGGTTTTATGTGGAAAGAGAGATTGTGTTGGAGTGTTTTGCTTCAGTGCGGAGTGAGTGGGAATTGAAAAACCGGGAAATGAAATCCCGGTTTGAGAGTGAAATGGAGAGAAGCGCGGTTGTGAACAATGAATCTTGGCTTAAACAAAAAGAGGTATTTGTTTTATTTTCATGGATTTTCAGTTAATTTTCAAGCCAGTATGAAGTAAAATCTCATGAAAGTTTGTTTTATATCGAATGGAATTAGCTAATTTTATATAGAAAAGTTTAATTATGGAAATTAGAGACCACACAAGTTAAACACTTCTTTTTGTGAATTTGATTTGATTTTTGCAATCAAAATGAAACCATGAACTTGCTTTTTGCTATTTTATACTAATAATTTAAAAGAAAAGAGATATGATTATTTTGTTGTTTTTCATTCAGGACCTTGAAATGGAGCTAAATGAGGCAAAGGCCCTCTCAGCTCAAAAATCATTAGAGGCTTCAAATCTAATTCAAACGACGCAAGAAACCCTAAAAGACGCGGATGAAACAGTAAATGCCCTAATTCAAGCGAATGAAACCCTAAAACGAGAAGTCGAACGGTACCAACAAACCGAAACCCTAATTTCGGCCGAAAAGAGTGGTTTTCTTGCCCAAATTGAAACCCTAAAAGGAGAAATCGAACTGTACCAACAGGCCGAAACCCTAATTTTGACCGAAAAGAGCGGTTTACTCGCGCAAATTGAAACCCTAAATTCATCTCTCAAAGAAAACGAGGGAGAATCTGAATTAATGCGCGATTTAGTTACGGATTTAGAAACTTATATCACTCAACTGCAAAAATCAGTCTCAGAAAATTTTGAATCTTTATCTTCTGATGTTGACCAAGTCAAAGATGAGTTTAAAACCTGTATTAACTCAACCAAAAATTATTTAGGCGAAACTTGGATGGAAATAATAAAAAAAGATTGCGCAATTTCAGTATTAAATCTTTGCGAAATGGGGATTTTTATGGAGAGAATTACCGGTTTAAACGCAGAAAATAATTTCCTTCAAAACGGAATTTGTGAAAATAATTTAATTATTTCCAATCTTAGAGAAAATAATATCAAAGCGAAAAACGAGCTTGAATTGTGCAGCGTGATAAAAGGAAAGCTTTTGACTGATATTACAAATAATTTTAATAGAATTTCTAAAAAGGAAAATGAGACAAATGAAATGAAACAGAAATTCAAATTTTATGAAATGAAAATACAGGATTTGCATATTCAGGAAGCAATGATGCTTGAAAGATCGAATTGTATGTATGATGAACTCAATATCTTGGTAAATGAGATTGAAAATGATAAGAAATGCGATTTGGAAATTGAAAGAGGGAGAATTTTTAGGGTTTTTGAAGAATTGGAGAGAGAGATGATTCTAAGCAAGATAGACAACGAAATGCTGGAAAATGAAAATTGTAAATTAAGCGATGTTATTAAAACCCTAAAAGAGGAAATAATGCACAAAAACACCCAATTAGAAGAGTCTTTCGCATCGAAAACCGTGCTGCTTGATTTCTTACAAAATTACTCGCAAGAGTTTCTCTCAAAGAGAGAGAGAAATCTTCTCTCAGTAAATGAAAGTATAGAATCAATATCTAATAAAGTACAAAAGGATATAATTCAACAAATAGATACAGTTTCTAAAATTGAATGTGAGATTTATGAAATTGAAACTCTGTTTGAGAGCTTAAATGGAGAGAACTCAAGACTCCAGTCTGAATTAAACAGAAGAGACGAAATTTCAAACGGTCTTTTATTTGATTTAAAATTAATACAAGAATCAGCTTGTATATCAAAGAATGAAAAAGAATTAGAAATTGAGAATTTGAAAAAGGAATTAGAAACAATAAAAGACGAAATTGAAGGCCGAAATGGGGAAATGGAATCTGTTTTGATGGAAATTGAAGAGAAGAATCGGGATTTGGAATCCTTCGAATCTGAAAACTCAGAATTGAAATCCCGGATTTCGGATTTGGGTTCTGAAAAGGATGAAATTGAAGCAGAATTGAACGGAAAATTGGGGATTATTGAAAAATTGGAAGAAGAGTTGGTCAAAATTCAGGATTTGAATTATGAAAAAGGCAGTTTAATTGAGGAATTACAAAATGAATTGAATGAAAAAGATGGGGTAATTGAGAAATTGGAAGGAGAAATGATTGAAAATCGGGATTTGATTTATGAAAAGAGGGGAGAAATTGAGGAATTAAAGAATGAAATAAATAGAATTAAAGGGGATTTTGATATGGCAAATGCAATTGCTGAAGAAAATGAAGCTATTGCAGCTGAAGCTCGGCAGGTATTTATTTATTAAATTAAATTAATATAAGTAAATCTTAGATTTTATTTAATTATATATACGCAATTTTCAGACCTCATTTATTTTTTTATATATTAGTTTAGTTATTCTTTTTTAGATATATGTGGAAGCAAAGTACCCTTATTAAATTAAATATACACAAACTTCTGATTATTTATTTACCTAATTATGTATTCACTATTTTAATGATTTTTAGATACTCAAAAAATGAAGGTGACCTTATTAAATTATATGTACACAATTTTCACATTTTATTTTATTTATTCATTATTTTATTCTTTTAGATATGTGAGGAAAAAACAGAGTATGCAAGGGAAAAAGAAGAAGAGGTGAAACTACTAGAGAACTCCATTGAAGAGCTCGAATCCACTGTTTATGCACTTGAAAGCAAAGTAAATTTTTTAATTTATTTTATTTTTTACATTTTTCACATTAGCTTTTTTGTTTTTTATAATCTTCTCAATTTCTTAGCTAATGTCAGATTTTTCTTTAAAAGTTTTGACCTTATGTTTTGTATCTTTTTTTACATAATCTTCTTATAATAATTATGAATTTTGAAAAATTTAAGGTCGATTTGGTTAAAGCCGAAACAAAAAAAAGAAATAATTTGATAATTATTCTTTATTTTTTATATACAAACTGTGAATTTTTGTTCTGATTAATACAAGAAAAAGAAGCATTTTGAAAATTATTCGTTTATGGAAGTTTATTTATTCATTTTCTAATATAGAAATCTTTTTTTTTTTTTTTTTTTTTTTTTAAATTAAGGTGGATATGGTGAAAGAAGAAGCGGAAAAACAGAGGAAAAAAAGAGAAATGTTGGAAACCGAATTACAACAAATGAAAAATTCAGTTTACACAAAGAATCAAATTTTGGAACTCGAGAGAAATGTCGAAACGCTTCAGAAAGAATTATCTGAAAAAGAATCAGAGGTGCGATTTTCTCATTTAATCAAATTAATTCAAACTGTTTATTATTTATTTATTTATTTATTATTATTAATCTCATCATTTATTTATTTATTTTTGAGGCAGATTAATCAATGTAAGGGGCATATTTCCGAACTCAACATGCATGCTGAAGCTCAAGCAAGAGAATACAAACAAAGAGTAAGTAATTTCCTTAAAGTTCCCTTAAACCCTAAACCCTAATTTCTCTCTCCAAACACCCAAAACCGAAAATCTCTCTCTCCCAACACCCAAAAATGCAATTATTCATAATTTATTTACAATTTCTCTCTAAACAAAGAGTAGGCAACTATTCCCAATTCATTTCCTCAAAACCCTAAACCCTAATTCTCTCTCTCTCTCTCTCTCTCTCTCTAAACTCCCAAAACCCTGTATTCTTCTTATCCAAACAGTTCAAGGAACTGGAGTCAATGGCAGCACAAGTCAACACCAACAGGGCCGAGCCAAACGGGTCAAACGGGTCAGCCAAATCCATCAAAACCGAGCCAACAAACGGGTCAAACGGGTCAAAATCCAACAGGGGCTCAAATTCCCCTTTCAAAGGAAACAGAGGCTCGAGCTCGCCGTTTAAATGCATTGGATTGGGAATAATTCAGCAGATGAATTCTGAAAAAGATGAGGACTTAAACGCATTAAAAAGGCAGATTGAAGAATTGGAGAGTTTGGCTTCAAACCGCCAAAAAGAGGTAAAAAAAAAAAAATAAAATAAAATAAAATAAAATAGAAATTGTGTGTTTATTGTTTTTGGTGTTTGTGGAAAGATATCATACTGATGTTGAGTTTTTGTTGTGAAAAAGGGTGACTTTAGTGTTTTTTTTTTAATAAGAAATTTGTGATAACATGTTAATATATTTTGAAATGAATTATAGTGGGTAAGTGAAAAAGAAAAAGATTGTGTATTGTTTTGGAATTTGTGAGAAAATATAATACTGATATTGATTTTTTCGTGTGAAAAAAATGTGACTTTAGTGTTTTGTTTGAATAAAGACTGACTTGTTTGGAATAATAGGGAAATAATATGTGAACATGTTAGTTTATTTTGAAATAATAAATGAATAAGAAGTTTGTTATTTTCAGTTTGATGTACGTTTATAGATAAATAAAAATATAAAGTTTGTTAATTTTAAATTATAGGTAAATAACCCCAGGTTAATTAGCGAGCCCAATAAAAAAATAATAAAAGTAAAAAATCATAAAAATATAAAATTATTGACCAAATATTAAAAAAAAATTTTATATAGATTTTTATGCTGAACACAAGGCTGGCTGCAGCTGAAAGTATGACTCATGACGTAATTCGCGATCTTTTAGGGGTCAAAATGGATATGTCCTCTTATGCAGTAATTATCACTATACTTTCATTTATTTATTTTCACATATTTTAATTTTGAAATTAATTTAGGAAAGTAATTTCTGTATTTTTTATTTATTGATCAGTCATTATTGGATAACCGTCAAATGGTAACTATGGAATCTGACGGTCAAGAAATCTCGCATGAAAAGGTTCTCTCTCTCTCTCTCTCTCTCTCTCTCTCTCTCTCTCTCTAACAATTTGTTTATAACAGGAGCAGGAAATCAAAAGACTGAAGAAACGGCTGAACGAATTCATAGAAGAGCGACAATCGTAAGCACTTTTAACAATCTTTTTTCATAAAAGATTAAAAATATATCCATTTAAAACATTTCATTAACAAATGAACCAATTTTTAATCAATTAAATATTATTTATCATACAGATGGATCGATGAGATAAATCAGAGACAGGCAGAAATGATGAAGGCTCGAGTTTTGTCCGAGCAGCTCAAACAGAGAGAGAAACTCCTTCTCACCGAAAATGAAATGCTCAAAGTAACTTAAATTGAATTTAATTTAATTTTTGGTACCTTTTAATATTATTTTATTTTTTTATAATGTTTTATTTAATGTTTTGCAGTGTGAGAATGTGAATTACAAGAACAGGGTTTTGCAGCTAGAAGACGAAATGCACAACAGATTGCCTAGTCAGCACAGTCTCCATTTGAGGATCCATCATCACGCCAAAACTAAAGTACGTTTTATAAATTTAGGGTTTATAAAATAAATTTCCTTATTATTATTATTAGGGTTTGTAAATTTAGGGGTAAAAACCTGTATTTTATACAAATTTTGTGATTCGAATATTATTATAACGATATTGTATCTATGCTAAGCCCTAAAATTGAGTATTGAAAAAGTACAAAATACTAATAAAAAAATTACATCTTGTAGTAAAGATAAGTTTTTTACATGCAATAGTTCCACATAATAAATTAAATATTACCGCACCTAATTGAATTTTCACTCAGAATTATTATTATATTATATATCAAACAGGAAGAGAATTCTGTACTTAGACAGAAAAACGAGGACCTTTGTGCAAAACTGCAAAAAACGGAGGGCCTGCTTGCAAATGTGAGGAATGAGCTGGCGAGATTTAGGGTTTCGAACGGAAAATCAGATCCTCGTTATTTTGAGACTCAAGAAGAACAAGAAGACCAACTGACAAATCAATTAGAGGTATAATTTGCTGATTTAATAAGTGAAAAACACAAAAATGTTTGTAAATTACCAAAATGCCCTTGCAAAAGTTGTTATGCTAAATCTGACTCTTTAAATAGATAGGATGTAGTTTTATTCAATGCCAAGGGTATTTAGGTAATTTATCACCATAAACCTTCTTTATAACCTTTCGTTAGGCAAGGGTATTTTGGTAAATTTTATCAAGGAAAACCTTCTTTATTGATTTGAGCAATTTAATCTTTTTAAAAATAAACTTATTTGATTTCAATTTGTATCAGGAAAGTGAAGATAATAGGCTAAAACTGGCCGAAAAGCTACTGAATTTATGCACAAACGTCTTAAAGGTACCATTTAATATTTTCACAAATCCAGTTATATAAATATTATTATCAAAATATTACTTTACTTTCCTAACCATATTCATGATTTTAAAATAATGTAAAAATTTTATGTTATTTACAGGTGGCTGGAATTACAAACACTGAAGCTGATGTAAGCCCAGATTTAGCAGAAACTGCTCTGGATTTAATCAAAGATCGTATAATTTCATTAGAGGATGAAGTTCATGATCTTAAACTTAAGGTAAAGTTTATTTTTTAATTTTATACCTTTTCTTATTGCAAAATGGCACAAAAAACAAACAAAAAATAGTAGAATTTCATGTATTTTATTGAAGTACTAAATGAAATATTATGTATATGGTATTTATATTTTGCCTGTACAGATGAGAATGAATGAGATGTTTTTAGAAAATGTTGAGAGAAATTATAATAACAAAAAATGAATGAGAATTATATTTTCAGGTTAATTTAATTTCGCATGAATTTTCTGTTTACCAGTAAAGCACATTCCATTTAACACATGATTTATTTTATTTCCCCTCTTTGTGCAGTGTAAATTACAGCGAGAGAAAGAGCGTCTGGCAGAGCTGAAGTGGGAATCGTCGCCTCTCAAAAAGAGATTAAATGAAATTTGTTGTAATTCTCCAAGTAAAACTTTTGATTCATGATTAAAACATGGTAAGAAATGGAATATAGTGTAAATTGAGGGTAATTAGGTAATTTGTGTATATAGTTTGTTATTGCCTAATTCTATTCAACATTCTTTAATTTGATTTAATGCACAAGTTAAATTTAGTTTCTTTTGTTATGAATCTGCGTCAATTGATTCGCATGAATTTTTAGGATATATCATAAGATAATGAAATCTAATAACTTGTTTCAAATGTAAATCACATTGAAAAAATATTTGACCAAATAGATAGAAAGCTAGAATGGGGTGATTAAAATTTCAAAATATGAATGATTTTTTAATAGTTGATTTTGTGTAGATATATATTATTTTTGAATTGGTCATGTGATTTACGTTTTAATGTTCACGAGTTCAACTTTTAATATATTACTACAAGTAGTAAAATTATTAATTGTGTAGAATATATATAGATTACTAAAAATAAGTTAAATTTTAATTTGTAGTAATATATTAAAAGTTTTACTTGTGAAAATTAAAATGTAAATCACATGACCAGTTCAAAAATAACAATTAATTAGTAATATATTACTAATATATTTTAAATTGAAGTTGCATCTCTCTCAAACTTTTAATATATATATATATATATGTGAATTTCAATTCGGGAGAAAGATTCAAAGAACAGAACAGAACAGCAGCGATACCAATAAAGTAAATAAAATACAAAGAAAACAAAAGCCATGATGTTCATACGCATGTTTCACTGCATGCCGATTTGAAACAGATAAACATCCAAGACTTGCTTCTTATTCTACCAACACTAAAGCTGCCTCTCTCTATCTCTCTCTCTCTCACACACACACACATTCTCTCTCTCTTCCCTTCTATGTGTCAGGCAGGTTCAGAACTCAGAAGAGAATCGAATCCCTGATCACTCTGCTATAGAATATTTTATATTTTTTTACTAATAATCAATGCTTGATATTCTAATTTTCTATTTTCAGGCCAAACATCTCGTTCCAAAAGCATTTCCTGCTCCAGTTCCACTTTCACACTTCACAACAACTTTGAACGAATCGAATCTTCAAACAATCCATTATCCATTAAATATCAGCTTCCCATTCCATGTGTCTTCATTTGATTGGACTCTCAAGTATAAAAACACAAACCCCAGAAATTTTATAAATTACACATCAACCTCGTAAAAGCGCAAGACGTGGTATAAAGAGAAGTATTCGTTCTTTTTTGTTAATAAAAAGAATGATATTATTCTTGTGGGACGAAATACAATTGAAGATTGTATTAAGTTGAGAAATGTATAGACTGAACTGAAAGTTACTCACCATTTTGTAATTCAATTCATATCATTTATAATGTACATTGTCTGTTAAATGATTAATAGAAAATCTACCTAACACAAGTTGTTTTCTTTACCTAACACGAGTCTTTTTTCTTTTTTGGAAAATAAATGCTATATACATCAATTGAATCGTATGATATCATGTTTTTGTGTATATTGTGATGTCCTGATTTTTATATTTACATCTAATTGAATCGTATGATATCATGTTTTTGTGTATATTGTGATGTCCTGATTTTTATATTTACATCTTATTATGATATTATGATTTTTGTATTTATATCCTCTTATGATGTTATGATTTTTTATTTATATTTCTTCTTATGTCATTGTGATCTATATGATATTTTGTTAAGAAAATGAGGTGCATCATAAATTAAATTTAAATTTTCTTTGAACCTAAAAAATTTACTCATAGTGAGTAAATTCAAATTTCTGTAAGACGAAAAAGAAATTAGAAAAAGAGACAAAACTAGGAAGTCCATTTAGAAATAATATAACAAGTTAATGATCACATAAACCCCACAAATTTCTTCAAACCATTACAAGGCCATCAAGAACTAACATCACCACACCAAATATTATATATATAATCATAAAAACCCTAATCATAAAAACCCTAAATCAATTTCTAATCTCAATTAAATGAACCATTAGCACTTTGCATATCCACTCCTTGACTCCAATATCCAACTTCACCCCCACTCAAAGAAGCTGGCTCCATTACTGAACTCTGAATTACATTCCCACCATTTGTAGAACCAAAACCAGCCACATTACCTACCACTGCTTGTAATTGATCATTACAACTTAGGTTCGTTTTAATCCTTTGATACATCTCTTGCGTACCAAATACCGGTTCAGTTTGGTATCTTGGTACCTGCTGATGTGGCATCGCATAACTTGAAAACTGCCCATGACCGTACAAACTATCCAACCCGTTTAAAAAACTAGGCACACCCAAATTAGGGTTAGGGTTTTGTACACCAGTCGTCTCTCTCAACAGAGCAACAAGTTGAGCAGTGTGTGGTGCCGACCAAGCAATCGGTCCAGCCGGTCCAGCCAGCTCGTGCGACCAAACACCAATCTTTCCTTTCGTACCGACCGATTTGGAACAAATAGTCGGCATGACTTTGGCCTTTCTACAGCCTCCACCAATCGGTACATTACGTAAGGCGCCACCTTTTGTCCAGTACCTGCGACAGGTTTTGCAGAAGTGACGTGGCTGAGTGAGGTTGTAGTTGTTGTAGTAGCAGAACTTTGTGTTGGTCGAGTCACAACGCGGGCACGGAACTGGTTCTTGAAGGGGAGGTAAGGGTTTTGGAGTAGGGGGTTTTGGGTCGTCCATTAATGGTGCGAATACTTCTTGCATTGTTGGTGTGTTCAGGGTTTTGTGAGGGTTTAGAGTTAAGAGGAAAGGAGAGGTTGTTTGAAGTGAGAGAGAGAGAAGGGGTAGATGTTATTTGTTTGATATGATGAAAGAGGATAAGGGGTTTATATATAAGAATGTTGAGAGAGAGAAGGAGTAATTGAATTTTTTTAGTAAAAACTGATTAAATTTACTATTAGGCTTATTGAGTGGTACTATTAATGTGGGGGTAAGGACTTTACTACTTGACATCAACGTAAGGAGAGATAATGGGACAGCTCAGCTCATGACATTAAATCATGGAGACAATGATCAAATTTTGACACGAGATGATTCAAATTTCAAAAACTTGATGAAATGTATTTTGTACATCATGATATATTTTTCTATAAATAGGCATATATATCATGAATATATATATAGATTTAAGCTAAAGGAAGAGGTACAAACTTGTTATTATTGTGAGGGGTAGTTGTGTAAAATGAAACTCGTTAATGAATTTGTTTAGTGCTAATTAATATATTTTCTTCTTTTCATTTTTCAAAAGAAACAATTTCTATAATTCCCAAAAAGTTGAATGTATTTGAGATGTGTTATCCTCACTGACTATTTCACTAAGCAAGTGAAGTTAAGCAGGATAGCTTTATTGTTCTCAAATATAAAAGACGTGTTGTTAAGTTCAAAACATTAAGTAAGGATTTTTGCAATTTCCAAGATTTTTTTGCTATAATTCATAATATAACATAATTATTTTACAATACAAGCTGTATTCACTTCATCTATGAAATATATAATAACTAAAATTAAAATATGATTAAAACACAAATAACCCATCAAAAACAAAAATATATTTAATCAAGAAAACATTAGTGGATCACAAGACAATTAATAATTGGAGACAAAATCTTATAGCTATATGGAGCTGATGAGCTAGAAACACGAATTCCAACATATTCTCTCATTCTGCTGACAAACCGGGGATTCTGATTGTGATTTGATTTTGATCCTAGCTTAATTCCTTGCCTCTTAAGCTTCTCTTATCTCCAATCCTCTGTTGTTTCTAAATTGCAACATATGCAATCTTAATATTTTATATTTTTCATGTACGATTAGAGGGATTATTAATGCATTGACTGCTTTGACCAATTAATATTTTTGATATTTGAATATTTGGGTATAATCAATCAGTCAAAAGAATTTGTCCCTTTATTGGAATATTAATAATATATATACCATTTAATTTATTGCATATACCATTTGTAGTTTCGTTCGAATTTTCTAATGAATGAGTTTTTTCGGTGTAGAAGACACAAGATTTTATTACTTGATATCAGTAAGATTTAATGCACTTCTCTATAAAATAAAATAAAAAAGATTTAATGCACCTATAGTCCTACAAAATTTTAATTTTAATTGTATAATGCAGTTAGCTTTTATTTTGAGTGATCAATGATTAGCGATTCAAATTGTAATCGTAAACTTTTGCAATTATAATTGGTTGGTCTGTATAAAATTTACTATAGTTTTTCTGTCTTTTACAACTTTGAAAATGGTGGCCCGTTCAAAGATAATGATTACGATCAAATGTAAAAAGGATTCGAAACACAAACATGCCTCGGAATTCGTGTAAAGGGAAGAATGTCTCATTTCGTTTTGAGAGCCCTACCATTATTCCTTCTCCTATCTAAAATCCATCATTACAAAAGCCCTCTGATCTATTGTGTATCATTGTTATGAGCTCCTATCTAATATATCATTATAAAAAGCTTTCAATCATGCATGCGTCGCAGCTAAACATGGCCTCCTATATGCGGACCAATTTTTAATTCTGAATTATATACGACGAGCCTTTTGCAAAATGTATTACAAACTAACATGTGAATGGATGACTGTTGACTGTTTTTTGTTCTTCTTTAAGGAAAGGCAAGCGATGGTCTGTTTCAGTTCGATTTTTATTAAATCAATAAAAAATTTACATCATATATAGAAAATAGAAATTACACAATGAAATTACATTAACTCTAATTCTAAGAGCCCGATCAGTAATATAGAATAAGAATGAAAGAGTGGAAGAATTTGGAAGAAATTTACTTATTCCGTCTAATAAGAATATAAAAAGATAGAATAAAGGAGTAGAAGAGTGATTTAACTTTATTCTATGGGAGTGGAAGAGAGGTGGAACAAAAAAAAAATTCTTTCTTCTCTCTCATCTTTTGAAATTAAATAAATATTACATTAATTATTTATTCTACTATTTCACTCATTTATTGTGCCGAACATTCTTGGAATAAAATGGAAGAGATACTCTTCCATTCTTCCACTCTTTCGCTATTCCACTAATATGATAAAAAAATTAGATGACGTAATGTCAAGTTTGACGCGACGTGCTCCAAGACTTAGGAACAACAGCAGCCAAACTTGCCATGACTATCGAAGATAGACAATAAAGAAGAAGAGCGTCACTTCTAGATTCATCCGAAGAAAAAGCAGTTATTCGCAACGGCAATACCTTCTAGGTCATGGTCTTAGTGTAGCGAGAGTGGACGATTACGCCGGCTTTTATGCCTAGGATTAGGGTTTCTACACGGCCATCTAGGTTAGGGTTTCGACGCCATCATAGACGTACTGACATGAGAGATGAGACGACAAGCGAGGGATGTAGAATTTCTCCATGAGCGAAAGATGGCACCCAATGACGTCATGGCTATTGTTTCGCCGCACGGGTGAGATGGCATCGAATAGTGCAATGGCTAGAGTTTCTCTGCACCATATAAAATAATGTTAGAGTTTCACCGCAACAAGACGAGTTTGGGATCAGAGCAAGGGGGAAGGAGAACCGGAGATTGGGGAAGGGAAGGGAAGGGGAGGAGATGCGGTCGAGGTAGGGTAGAGTGGAGGTGGCGCCACCACCTCCACACCATATTTGAAGTCATTTTTTGGGGAGAGGGGATGGGTAGGGAGTGCTAGAGGAGGGGGTACTGGAGGAGGGGTGGAACCATCCATGGGTAGGCGCCAGCGGAAGAGCCGAAGGGGTCACTTCTTTTAGATCGGAGATTCTTTTTTTTGTCAGCTAGGATTTCACAAGAGAGACATAGGGGAATGTGAGGTTGGGATTGGGATTGGGATTGGGATTGGGATTGGAGGGAGAACGGGGGTCGGGAATGACGGCGAAACCGCCGGAAGACCCGGGAGAGGTGCCGGAGGGCCACCTCCCCCTAGATCCGGGATCTTTCTTTGGCGGCTAAATTTTCCTCCTTCTCACAGGGGATAGAAATTTTTCTATTTTAATGCTGTCATCGACTGCTGACTGTTAAAAGCCAAAATGTGTCTTTCTGTTATCTTAAGAAGATTTGGTACTACGCTATAAGAATTATTGAGAAAATAAGTATAAATTATTATTTTTCTTCAAACCTTCCAAATTTCCTAAAAATAATTATTATTTCTTAGATGTAGTAAAAAAAATATTCTTCCTTGAGTAAATTGGAAGATTTGGTCCCTGTAAAATACATTAAATATTGGGAATGTAAAATGGAGTTTAAATTAACACACATCAATGTTAGAGAGGACAAAATACTAATATATGGGGGATAAGAAAGCAAGATAGTAGTATATAATAGATTGATGTATTTAGGTATAACACACACTGAGATATGAGAGATTTTTTTATTTTTTTATTTGAGAATGAACCATAATTAATTTGTGGCTTGATAAATTTTACTATGTGGTACAATAATTATGTTTATCAAAACTCAAACTTAAGACATAATTAACCCCAACCCCTTATTTTTCATCTACTTTTGAGCCTTCTTAAAAACCTACATCATCACTTTTATCTCAACCGTTAGATCAATTTTTTTGGCGAATCTTAGCCATTCATTTTCTCAAATTTATTGATATTTTATGGCAATTTGTGTGTGGTTATTAAAACATAAACATATGATTGGTTGAATTGGTATTTTATCTTTCATATCTAATTTAATGAGAATCATTATGAGTTTATTTGTGACCATCAGATCTTAATCAGATGGTTTCAATGATCATGATGCAAATTTATATTCAAGTATTAATACCAATAGTTATTGAAAAGTTAACTCATTAACACATAAATATTTTTTTTTCTTTAAAAACAATATAATTATTAATGAAATATTTTATTTCTAATGTTCAATCGTCAAATATAAGTTTGTTCGAATTTTCTCTTTATTTTGAGTTCTATATTGTTATGGTTTCAATTTTTTTTTCTTACTAAAATATATGAATATAAACTATATAAAAGAAGATGTACAAAAAAGATATAGTCATTAAATTATACTTTATACCTTATTTTTCATCTCTCTTTGAGCATTCTCAATAGAACTATTGCCAATTTTATCTCGGCCGTTTGATCAATTTTTTTTAAATGTCAGATTTTCATTTAAATTATTACCACAATATAACCTGCACCAATAGTTAATGAAGAGTTTATTCATTAAAATATAAATAATTTTTCTTTTCTTCTTAAAAAAATTATAATTCTTAATGAAATATTTTATTTCTCATGTTAAAATCATCAAATATAAATTTATTGGAATTTTCTCTTTATTTTAAGTTTCATATTGTTATGGTTCCAATTTTTTTTCTTGCTAAAATATGTGAATATAAACTATATGAATGAAGATGTACAAAAATAATATGCTCATTAACTTATATTTTATACCTTATTTTTATATCTTTTTGTGGATTCTCAATAAACCTATTGTCAATTTTATCTCGTCCGTTGGATCAATTGTTTTTGAAAATCTTAGCTTTTCATTTAAATTATTACCACAATATCACATAAAAATATATTGTTATGATTCTAATTTCAATTTTTCTTGATAAAATACGTGAATATAGACTATATAAAAGAACATATAATAAAATTATAAACTCATTTACTTTTATCATATTCTTTTTTCCTCTTTGAAAATTCTCAAGAGAAATATTATCAATTTTCTCTCCGCCTTTGAATCAAAAAATTTATCAAATCTTAGCTCTTAATTTCAATTATTATCATAATATCACAAGATTAGTTAGATTAATATTCGGTGTTATATCTGCGTTATGTGAGAACTGTATTATATTACTTACTATATTACGGGTTTCAAAATAATATATGTGTAATCCATAGCATTTTAACATATAAAAAATAAAGAAAAATAGCGGTGACAAATTTTTGAAGAAAATGAGTAATGTTACATTTTCGTATGTACTATACATATTTTTTTCATATATATAATATTAAATATAACTCTTTTTAAGTTAATCATCTATTATTTAATCTTATGTAGTTTTAACTAAAATATTCGAAATAAATTATCTTGCATTTATTTTTTTGATCTCATTCATCTAATCGTGATTAATATTTAATTTTTTTTTCTCATATAATATTCCAATACATAATTTCATAAGAAAATAAAAAACAATAATTTTGAATTCTTATGTATTATTTATGTACTATGAATTTACAAACTTTAATTTTGAATTTTCATAATTAGAAGTTAAGCATTATTAGATTAAAATAACTATTAAAATTGAAATACTCGCCACGAAGCGCAAGCATTATCCTAATGTTTTATAATTTCGACTAGCAAGTTTTGGCGAGACGTGAGATAAGTGCGCTTAGAATTAATATTCTATATAGGTGTTATAAATTTTGATTGAATGTTTTTTTTTATCTCTAATGTATTTGATCCCTAATGTGATATTTGACCTCCCATCTTATAGGTGTTATTCAATGTCTTTTAATAATCTATTTTATTTTAGATTATTAACCAAAAAATTAACTAAAACTCCTCAAACCTACTTTTTGCATTTTTTAATTCTTTTGATAAAAAAATTTATTAATTTAAAGACCCTTCTAATTATGGTACTTACATCCATGATAAAGCTTGACCAGATATTGGTGGTCAATCTTTTTCACCATTTTGTGTTAAAGTTGAGAGTTAAAAATATATAGAAATATATTTTTTTTTTCAAGATTTGTTTTTTATTATATGTCTAGTAATACATACTTATTCCGTTCGAATATTAAAGAGCCCCCATAACCTCAGCCCTTGTACAACTCGGACCCTGCTCTACACGAAACCAAACCATACCATTCAAATGTGTACCATCTTATTTGAATGGTGCCAAATCCAATCCATGCACCAATTAATCTCTCTCTCCCTCTCTCTGCATCTATCATTCTATCTCTCGGATTGCTAACTCCTCGAAACCCGGGCGTCTCTCGATGCCTTTAGACACACATAAGACTGCGATTCGATTCATGACATGAGATTCCTTTCCCCTCTCTCTCTCTCTCCCCCTCACTTCAAAGTTCAAACCCTAAATCTAACCTAACCAGCTTCCTTTTATCGTTTTGTCTGACATGGATGGTGGATGGTGGGGCATGAATGCATGTCAGTGACGTGACAAGAAATGGAAACGACGAGACATGGAGACGTACGTCCTCCCATGCACTCTCAGTTTCTTCTCCATTTTCATCTGTTTTCTTCCTTCAATGTAGGCCCCACTCAGCTTTGTTCCTTCATTGGAAGACAACTCTGACATCTGACCAGTCCTAGGATTTATGGTTTAGGACTAGGTTAGGATTATAATTAGGGTTAGGGTTTAAGAATTTCCTTCAATTTATTTTGAGGCATGTAATAATTGGATACCATGTTTTGTCTGTTTTGAGGATGGAAAATTTCAGTAAATGAATGAATCATTATTTGTGTTTTGGGTTCTAGGCATCTTGTTTTTGCACACTTTGTTATTCCATGGAAACTGACTCAAAATACATATTTGTAAAAAAATAAGTAATCCAAAACGGATATGAGTAAGTTATGTTTTGTTTAACTGTTAAATGTGTTTTAGTTATCACGAAGGAGCGGCAACAAAATCTGGAAAAAAGAGGCATGAATCATATTCAAATCTCTTTTGCTGTCGTAGCATGATGACAAACAAAAGTTTAGTAGTGATAAACAAAAATTGAGGTACTGACATGAAACCCAGTATAGAATACATATGGATTCGCATGCAATTCTGTTAGAACCCCATCTTATATAATCCTATTTTTAAATTGTAATATTTCTACCATGTTGGTTTAGTAAATAAATAAATTAAGGACAGTGCTTGCCTCCAAATAAACAAATAAATAACAACAGCGCATGTAAGAATGGCACTTCTTTAGATGTTAATTAATTGCATAAATGAAGTAACATATAAAATAATATGAAGGTAGAATGGCTACTTACATAAAAACTTGTTCACAAATCCGAGAAGATATATACTTTGTTGAGCTCTATAAGATGCAGCTTTTTAAATCTCAGATTTCAATGAAACTGACGTAGCTAAATATAAAGAAAAAAGAAAAAAAAATACTAACATCGTCAGGAGTAATAACATTGCGGCATCTGTCCAAGAATTTGTGTGATCAACGAGATATATATTTACAAAGACAAGTATGAAAAGTATATTGAATATGTAACTATATTAGTAAACGAAAAGAGGTTTATTGGACAAGTTTAAGAATATATAACCAAAGAGTAAAAAATTATATTGGTACTAAGAGAAAATATTGGGCAGAAGTATAACTAACTAGGTATTAGTACTGAATTCTGGCTGGTGGTTTTGTGCTGTTAGTTTTAGGCTACATGATATACTTGTCAACTTATTTGAAGTACGGACTTGCGTATCTACGATTTTCATTTGTTAACTTACGGCCCAGTAGAAACAAGTGTAGATAGAGCTGGAGGTGAAGGAACGACAGACAGAGACAGCCGGAGATTTTCTGTTGGAAAGAGAAACCCTATATTGATAGGATGATGTTAGAATAATGCTCACGCTCCGCGGTGAGTATTACAGTTTTAATAGTTATTTCAATCTAATAATGTATAATTTATGATTATGAAAATTCAAAATTAATGTTTATAAATTCATAGTACATAAATAATACATAAGAATTCAAAATTATGTTTTTGATTTTCTTATGTCATTACGCCTTGACATATTATATTAGAAATATAAATTAAGTATGAATCAGGCTTAAATGAATGAGATCAGAAAAAATAAAATGCAAGATAATTTATTTCGAAGATTTTAATTGAAACTACATAAGATTAAATAATTTATGATTAACTTTAAAAAAAATTAAAAAATTATTATTATATTTAATATTATATATATGAGAAAAATATATATACTACATAGCAAAAATGTAACATTACTCATTTTCTTCAAAAATTTGTCACCGATATTTTTCTTATTTTCTTAGATGTTAAAATGGTATGGATTATACATATGTTATTATGAAACCCGTAATGCATTAAGTAATATAATATAGTTTTCAATATTCGAAATTTTGCTTGAGTTGATAATTCTCACATAACTGGGATATAACACTTGAATATTAATCTAACTAATCATGTGCTATTATGATAATAATTTAAATTAAAAGCTAAGATTTGATTAAAAAAATTATTCAACAGCGGAGAGAAAATTGATAATAGTTTTCTTGAGAATTTTCAAAGAGGGGTAAAAGAATATGATAAAAGTAAATGAACTTATCATAATATTAATATATTTTATTAAGAAAAAATGAAATTGAAATCATAACAATATGTCTTTATGTGATATTATGGTAATAATTTAAATGAAAATCTAAGATTTCAAAAAAAATTGATCCAACGGCCAAGATAAAATCGACAATAGGTCTCTTGAGAATGCTCAAAGAGAATTGAAAAATAAAATATAAAGTATAAGTTAATAAGCATATCATTTTTGAACATCTTCATTCATATAGTCTATATTCACATATTTTAGCAAGAAAAAAATTTGAAACCATAAAAATATGAAACTCAAAATAAATATAACATTCCAACAAATTTATATTTGATGATTTTAGCATTAAAAATAAAATATTTCATTAACTGTTGATATTAATAATTAATCCCAACCCCTTATTTTTCACCTACTTTTGAGTCTCCTCAAAATGCCGCATCATCATTTTTATCTCGACCGTTCGATCAATTATTTTGTCGAATCTTAGTCATTTATTTTCTCAAATTTATTAATATTTTATGGCAATATTTATGTGGTTATTAAAACATAAGCATATGATTGATTGAATTGGTGTTTTGTGTTCCATATCAGATTTAGTGAGAACCGTTGTGAGTTTATTTGTGACTATTAGATCTTAATCAGATGGTTTCAACGAATCATGATGCAAAGCTATGTTCAATTATTAATATCAATAGTTAATGAAGAGTTCACTCATTAAAATATAAATCATTTTTCTTTGCTTCTTTAAAAAATTATAATTCTTAATGATATATTTTATTTCTAATGTTAAAATCATCAACTATAAATTTATTGGAATTTTCTCTTTATTTTGAGTTCCATATTGTTATGGTTCCAATTTTTTTTCTTGCTAAAATATGTGAATATAGACTATATAAATGAAGATGTACAAAAATTATATTCTCATTAACTTATACTATATACCTTATTTTTCATCTCTCCTTGAGCATTCTCAAGAGACCTATTATCAATTTTATCTCGGCCGTTAGATTAAATTTTTTTGAAATCTTAGCTTTTTATTTAAATTATTACCACAATATCACATAAAGATATATTATTATGATTCAAATTTTATTTTTTTCTTGATAAAATATATGAATACATACTATATAAAATAATATGTAATAAAAATATAAAAGGATACCCTTCTTTGAAAATTCTCACGAGAACTATTATCAGTTTTCACTCCGTGTCGAATCAAAA
The DNA here is from genome assembly GCA_024447665.1 of Juncus inflexus. NCBI lineage: Eukaryota > Viridiplantae > Streptophyta > Magnoliopsida > Poales > Juncaceae > Juncus > Juncus inflexus. The sequence goes on from JAJHPC010000010.1 coordinate 3,582,875, forward strand.
AATTTATTAAATCTTAGCTTTTAATTTAAATTATTATCATAATATCACATGATTAGTTAGATTAATGTTAAGGGTTATATTTCTGTTATGTGAGAACTATCATCTCGAACAAAATTTCAAAATATTGAAAACTGTATTATCTTACTTAATATATTACGGGTTTCATAATAATATATTTGTAATCCGTACCATTTTAACATCTAAAAAAATAAGAAAAATAATGGTGATAAATTTTTGAAGAAAATGAGTAATGTTACAATTTTCTATATAGTATACATATTTTTCCCATATATATAATATTCAATATAATTATTATTTTTTATTTCTTTTAAAGTTAATCATCTATATTTTAATCTTATGTCGTTTCAACTAAAATCTCCGAAATAAATCATCATGCATTTGATTTTTTTCTGATCTCACTCATCTAAGCCTGATTAATTCTTAATTTATTTTTCTAATATAATATATCAACACATAATGACATAAGAAGATCAAAGACAACAATTTTGAATTCTCATGTTTTATTTATGTACTATGGATTCACAAACTTTAATTTTGAATTTTTATAATTGCAAGTTATACATTATTGGATTGAAGTAACTATTAAAATTGAAATACTCGCCGCGAAGCGCGAGCATTATCTTAGTTAAACATAATTTTGCACCATAATTTATTGAAACCATCTGATTAAGATCTGATGGTCACAAACAAACTCAAAATAATTCTCATTAAATCGGATATCGAACACAAAACATCAATTCAACCAATCATATGCTTATATTTTAATAATCACATAAATGTTGGCATAAAATATCAATAAATTTGAGAAAATGAATGGCTAAGATTCGATCAAAAAAATGATCTAACAATAGAGAAAAAAATGATGATGTGGCATTTTGAGGAAACTCCAAAAGTAGATGAAAAATAAAGAGTTGGGGTTTAAATTGATTCACTCAGCTGGGCATCTTTGGGCCCGTTAAATAGGATTTTATTCACTTGAGTTTTTCGGTTCTATAGGGCTATTTTCGGTTTTATAGGGTTTTATTGGGCTTTTATTTGCCTAATTAGATAGAGTGGAAATTTTTCTTTCTTTTGGATTTCTTTTAATTTTTAGGGGTGGATTTGTCTAAAAAAAAATCAGATGTAGAAATAGGATGTAAATATTGTAAATACTTAGGAAAAAAATTAATGAAAATATATACGTTGGAAGGGGCACAACAAAAGCCCTCTCCAAAAAAAATTAAAAAAAAAAAACTTACGGTCCAGTAGTAATTAAACGGCCCAAAATACCTAGCAGATGCAAACAAAGACTAAAATGCTGGTATAGTGCAAAAATTATCTCCAAAGCTTCATATGCAATTAAGCGTCAATTTAGCTTCATTTGCATCCACTAACTCAATAAGTTTGTTGATGAAGCAGTTTAACACACTTTATGGAGCATGAATTGAACTCCTTTTTTTTGTCTATCTAAGAGATTTTCATACAAGAGTCAACTTATGATTTTCATGAAAATGAAAATTATTGAAGTTTGATTTTAGCGACACCTATGAAATTCGACAACGTAAGGTACAAAAAATGGATGTTATAAAGGATCTTTGGATTCTTTTTACTTTTTAGGAACCAAGGTCTCTAATTTTTTAGTATTTAGATATTTTAGCTACTTTATTTTTATTATTTGTGGATAGTTATTATGTTTTCCGTTCCAAGTTTAACAACATTGCTAAATTCCACAAACCGCATCACAATTCATTTATTCAAATCACATATCACAACCCCACCAAACCAACCAACCAACAAACACACAAAAAATAATACTAGTAGAACTCTAAATCAAAAATCCAGCGGGTAAAGCACGTGGCCTACAAACAGAACAACTCCAGTGATATCCTCTTTAATAACAAAAACAAAGGGCCGATCTGCCACAAATTCTTCCTTCGGTGGCGGAGGAGGCGTGCCAGCCATCATTGAACAAAATGTTGCCGTGGCCGCTGCCGCTTCGGTCCCCTCTTCGTTTACCCCCACAAATGCCTTATGGAAAATCTTTGAAATACACACATTCTCATTTGTCGAAGAGTCAACCATTTCGGTCAACTCACTGTGCGGACTGAACGGCAATTCCAACCCTAATTTTCTCAAAATCTCGGAACCCTCAAACTCAAATGAGATTTTAAATCTAGGGATTTTGAATCTCCTCAAAGAGATTTTGTGTGTTGGCGTGTGGCGGGTGAGGAAATCGGGCTCGTTAAACATTTTCTTGGTTAATGTGGGAATTGAAATCCAGGATTTATGGGGTAGAAAAATGTACATGGAAAACTGACGTTTGTCGACGCCTTGATTATACGGGAGTTTAAGTACCGAAAAATCATTGAAGTATGAAACATATTGTTTTTTGGAATTTGTCATGAAAGGAACTCTAATGGTCGTGCCGTCGAGTAAATAAAATTCAGAATTTTGTGTTCTTGATTTGACGAATTTTTCCAACCATGAGCCTTTGAAGTAAATTGCGTTGCTTAATATGAGTCGAGTCTTGTGGTCTACTGAACCAGGTGCAAGAAGATTTGTTATGAGCCCCCTTGTGATATTGTTTATCCATGAATTTACTTCACTTACAACCTCATCTGCCTTTGAAGAATAAAATAAAGAAAATGTAAACAAGTAATTTAAAAAAATATATAATTTTTTATTTGTGAAAAAAATGGTATATTGATTGCCCAATTGCATGATACAAAAAATGGTATGTTTAAAAAAAGTTTTTTAATAACTATATCTCTCAAATTTACCTTCTTAAAAAAGATATTAATTTTGTAAGGGATGCAATCAACAAATTATACAAAAATTGAACAAAAACTAACCCTAAATGTAATTATTTTATTTGGTTCTTTCATAATCAAATTGATACATAAATAATAAAAATTTAAGTACCTTGTTTAAAAAGTCGACAGGCTTTGTCTCAGCCTTATAGCATTTCGTAATAATCTCTCTAAATTCATCTTTCAATATCATCGTCTGATCAAACCAGACTCCGCTAGCAAACGCCAAAAGGGGCCCGCCCAAACCCGACCCGTCAGCCATTATCAAATCGACAATCTGAGAAGACAGTATATTCAAATCTGATGCAGATTTTGTTAGATTCGAACCCGGATTGAGAAACGAGAGAAGTTGTGTGAGTGTGGACCCCTTTGCGCCCGTGGCAACCAGGCTGAGCGCCACATGGAGCGAAATAGGGGAGAAGACCATGTTGGAGTTTGTTTGGCCGGCGAAGTTGCTGACGTGGTGCGCCAAGCCTAGCGAGAAGGCCGTCTGGTTGGTGATTGATTGGCTCATATCCATTTTTTTGTTCTTTTTTCGAGAGGGTTTAAGAAATTGATGTAAAATCAAAGAATAGAAAAAGAGAGAAATCAGAGGAGATAAAAAAAAAATTGATTGGAATGGATGATAAAATAGCTAATACTGCTTTTACATAGTAGATATGGTTTTATGGTCAAGAAACCACTTACCTAATTTTAAGTTGTAATATGAAAACTTGCATATAGAAAGCTTGTCTAAATACAATAACAAATAATGTGTAATGAAATATACTACACCCTCTTTCTATTCTATGAAACACTTTCCTAAATTGTCGTTGCTTAAAAATTAAGCAATTATGATGAATGAATTGACCATCCTCTGTACAAAGAATCTATCTATTTAAGAAAGCACATGGAAAACACTAATTTATTTAGATTTTTTTTTTTACTCTCGTTGTGCTACAGCTGGTCTGCTATACCTGCACAAGTAATTTTGGCATTTGTTTCATTTATTTGTAAAATATAAACATAAAGACTCTGAAAATATTGTATAAGATAATATTTTCTTTGTATAAGATTTTTTTTTGCTTAAATACCCGTAGGTTTTCTCCATTAATAATTAATCTTTGATTACATTGGAGTGAAATAAAATTAAAATGACAGCTATGTTTCATAACAAAATAAAGCATACAATTAAAATTAACTTAAAACTATGCATTTACATCCATGTGATTGCGAGCTTCATTGTTGAAGGATACCATCCCGCTTGTCGTCTCATCGGTGAGAATTTGACGAAAGGGATGAATTGTATAGAACATCCTCCATTGAGTCATTTAAGACTTTGTCATCATCTTTCTTTTAACTTACAAGCATAGCTGTCCAATCCAAATTCACACTTTGAAACTCTAATTTTCGTAGAGAAGAGGAGAATCCAAATTCGAAAGGAAGGAAAAAGAAAGTATTTGGAAGAAGAAGAGGAGTGCGAGAAGGAAGTGTAGAGAAGAAGATAAGAGAGAAAGTAGCAAAATAAGTGAATGAGATAGAGGAGATATAGAGAAGAACATAATATTGAGAGAAATTGAGAAGAGCCGGCAAAGAAGAAATAAGAAATATCAAATATGTGATCAAAAATCAAATCTAAGAAAGGGTATAAGATAAGAACAACAAATTAAGGTATCGTCAAGATAGTTAAAATAGATTACAAATGGATTTTGCATGCAATTTAGTTAGAGGTCCATTTATATTATCTTATTTACAAAATTGTCATATTTCTAACATGTTTGTTATTGTTGGGTTTCGGTAGCAAAAGTTGGGTTATAAGTTTGTAATATTAGTAAAAAGAAATCATTCAAACAAAAATTAGGAGAAAAAAATGAACAATGCTCTTTTTTCCAAAATAAATAGGAAGAGCGCATGTAATCATAGCAATAGCACTACTTGTTATGTTAATTAATTGTTCAAATAATAAGATAACATCTAATACAAAATCAAGGTCTGACTGGATTTAGTATATAGATATACTCACAGACTTGTTCACAAATCCGACGAAAAGAATTTTGAAGCTCTATACGAATAAAGATAAAGCCGCACCTTACGGACATAACTCAGAATTGTGGATTCTTAATTTAATATTAGATTTATATGTAAAATAAATTTATCTTATATTATTGTTAAATGATTAAATAAAATGATTAATTTGATTTAACAATATGAAATATTTTTGTACTAATTAAGATGTACTAATTAAGATGCGATTGTAGAATCAGATGATATATTTGAAATTCCTATACTCTTACAATAATCTATAAAGTGAGATAATTCAAAATAACCTAATTCAAAAGACAATCTATCAAGCGAGACAATTCATTCAAATTACAAATAGTCCATTGATTACCCAACCACGCACTCCAAAGTCCAAACTCCACAAACCATATCACAATTCATTTATTCAAGTCATATTTTACAAACCGTCAAAACCAACCAACCAAAAAACAAAACAAAACACAAGATCACATCACACTCACTCAACTGATGGGTTAAGCACGTGACCCACAAACAACACAACTCCAGTCATCTCCTCTTTTATAACAAACACAAACGGCCGATCGGCCACAAACTCTTCCTTCTGTTCCATAAAAACCGCTCTCAAAACGACAACAGCTGCGCTGGCCGCAGCCGCTTCGGTCCCCTCTTCGTTCACCTCCACAAACGACTTGTGAAAGACAGAAGAAACACACAAATTATTACCTACCGATGAGTCAACCATTTCGGTCAACTCTGCGTTCTGACTAAACGGCAGCTCGAGCCCTAGTTTTTTCAGAATCGCTGAACCTTCGAACCCGTACGAGATTTTAAATTTGGGAATTTTGAACTTTTCGAGCGAGATTTTGTTGGTCGGGTTATGGCGGTTTAGGAAATCAGGCTCGGTGAACATCTTCTCGGTTAAACCGGGAATTGAAATCCCGGATTTTGAGTGGGGTAAGAAAATGTACATGGAAAACTGTCTTTTGTCGGTTCCTCGGCAATACGGCATTTTGAGCACCGAAAAATCGTTAAATGATGAGACAAATTGTTTTTTGGAACTTGTCATGAAAGGCACCTGGATTTTCGTGCCATCGAGTAAATGAAATTCCGAATTTTGGGTCTTTGATTGGTCGAATTTCTCGGTCCATGAGCCTTTGAAGTAAAGTGCATTGCTTAGAACGAGCCGAGTGGTTTGGTCCACAGAACCGGGTCCAAGCAGGTTTTTTATGAGCCCATTTGTGGTTTTTTCGGCCCATGAGTTTACTTCACTTGCCGCTTCATTTGCCTTTCGAAAAATAAAATAAAATAAAATAAAGAGAAAATTGATAATTGTTAGAAAATAACTTTGTACGAGACGGAAAAATGGTATATTGATTGATCAATTGCGTGACGCAAAGGCTATAAATTGGACAGAAACAGTATATGGGTTACTTATAGAACACCGAAATAAATAAATTAAAGGATAATTAACCCTAAAATACGTAACAATTTTAGTTATGTAATGTTAAATCAAATAGAACCGATCTATAAATACACATAAACACTGAAAAACAACTTAAACAAACAAATTACCTTGGTCAAAAAATCGACCGATTTAGTCTCAGCCTTATAATCCTTAGTAACAATCTCCTTAAACCCATCCTTCAACTTCAGACTCCGATCAAACCAAACTCCATTAGCAAACACCAGCTTCGGCCCGCCTGAGCCCGACCCATCAGCCAAAACCAAATCCACAATCTCCGACGCCAACTTCCCCAAATCCGACGCCGATTTTATTGAATCCGAATTGAGAACGGAGAGGATCTGAGCAAGCGTGGCTCCCTTTGCGCCGGCAGCCACCAGGCTGAGCGCCGCGTGCAGCGACAGCGGCGAGAAGACAAGGTTGGTGACGGAGGAGGAGATGAGGTGGTGGGAGAGGAGGAGTGAGAAGGTGGTCTGAGAGGAGATTGATTCCCGTAAATCCATTGTATGGTTTAGTTTTGTATACGTTCTTTGTTCTTTGTTCTTTGTTCTTTGAAGAAGAGAAGAGGAATATGATTGTATGGTACAGTATTTATATAATATCTACGTGAAAAAGGAAAGCAGAGGAATATGATTCTGGGCTGAAAAGAAGCCCATTGAAGGACAATATTTGATTGATGAAGAAAAATATGTACATTGGGCTAGTTAAAACTATTAAATAATATGATAATATATATTATAAGAATTTAGTGAATAAAATTTTGAAAGCGGTGCATTATTAATTTAGGGGTGTCAATGGATCGGGTTCGGGTCGGATTCATGTAGTATTTATATGCGAATTTAATATAAATTCAAAATATTCAAATGCGAATCTAAATCCATAAAAAAAATGAAGATTCATGTGTAAATCCAAATCCATTAACTAAACGGGTTTTGGATCGGATTTTGGATCTTATCATCAGGTTCAAAAAGTTATAAATGAGTAAATAAAAAAAATTATTTCTAATTAGTCATTTGTCAAATATTCAATGTCAAAAAAAATCTCGCTAATTGGCCAATTGGGAATTAGTCAATGTGAAAAAAAATCTTGTTAATTGGCAACTTACCAAATATTCACCATAATTAATTTCTTATTAATATCTCATAAGATATTCGATTTCTTGCCCAGTTTTTATTGTCGAATTCATATCGGGTTTCGAATTCGGATCTACTAAGATCCAAATGCAAATCTAATAAACTAACATATTTTTTTCAAAAGTCCAAATGCAAATTTATTTTATTATTGGATACATTTTTTGGATCCATATGCGAATTCATTCATTCGGATTCGGATCGGATTATCGGATTATGGGTACCCATTGGCACCCCTAATTACTCTAAGTAGGCCCCTAAAATCCTGTACGTATATATGTAATCAATAGTGTTTAAAAAAAATTGTCCTAATAATATTCAACCAATCTCTGCCACTATTTATGGCCAAATAATACCAAAATAATGTGTTGTTACAAATAATAGTGTGAGTGTATCATCACTCTGTAAAGGGACTCTAAATGTCACACAATTTGAAAGGTACAAATAATGTTAGGTTTGAAAGCGAAATAAAAATATTCTAATTTTATCTAGAGTCTTGTCGACGTTGTCGTGTCCCCTACACAAGTAATTTTGCCATTTATTCCATTCTTTCGTTGTTATTTGTCACCAAAACATATGTCAAAATAAATAATTATAGAGATTGTCAAAATAAATAATTGTAAAGATTGTGGAAGTCTGAGATAAGAACAAAGGATTAAGAATCAAATCATGGGACCTTCTGTCATGACAACTGGTACTGAAAAGCCTATAGCTTTTTATTTTAGGAATAGTATATTCTTTTTCTCCTTTTTTATATTGAATCTGATGTGTGAATGTATTTTTTCTTATCTTCAGTCGGCAATCCCCTTCAGTTGAATTGACGTGGCTTAAATTTCCCTTTCATTCAATATTTTTTTAACTTGTATAAAATACATGTCTATTTTGGCTTAAATTTCCTTTCATTCAATATTTTTTTTTGTATAACATACATGTCTATTTTGTTTTTTTGAGGTAGTAGACAAATGATCTATTAAAGACTTTTAATTAATTAAAATAAAAAAATACAAAAGTTCATATCCATAATCCTTATCATCATTTGGTATAAATTTTCCGAAAATAAAATAAAAAAATAAAAATTAGCTAAAATTTTACTAAAGATAAACCTAAAATAAAATTAAGTAAAAATCAAAATAAAAATCATCTAATCTTACACTTCAAAAATAACTTTATTATATCACATGAATCTTTACCTATAATCTTTCTCGGACTATTCTTCTTCTTCCTTAAACACTGGCCTAGCAAATCGACTTTTTCCCAACTTTCGAAATCTCAATATTTTTCAATACGTGTCTAATTTGTTCAATTTTTACATCATTTTTAATTTTTTACCAAATTTGTCCAGCACTAGAAAAAATTTACATTGCAATTCCACTTCTACAAAATCCAATGAAACAACTCTTACGTGTAGTAAAACAGTAAAAATAAGTCTTGGTCGGTGCCGACTTCTATTTTGTCATTCAATTCATGAAAAATTTATTTATTTATCCAATTCAAAACAACATTTTTTATTTAATTTTCTGACAGTTGGTACCATGTGATTTGTTGGAAATTTAAGACTCAATGTCTTGTGAATTTTGATGGCTCTATTTGCAAACTGCAAAGTACTCACTTCATTTAATGATTATTCAACCATTCATCAATCTCCTTGTATATTTTTTTAGAAAATGAATAAAAAATGATTTGATAGCACACCTGAGACATTGTTTTTGAAATAACATTGTAATTGAAATATTTATAAAATATTATTTTTATGCTTGAATTTGTATATAAAGCATTTTTCGAATTTTAAGAGTTCAATTTCATTTTCGTTTTGTTTTCTATTTCGAAATTGGAGAGTTTCAAATAGCCTTTTTTGAATATCAAATTATATTCAAATATAAAAGCTTTATTTTTTTTTTTTTTTAGGCTTAACATAAAAGCTTTAATTTCTGCAACATTTTTTCATTAATGATTATTTCAAAAAATGACTCAGCAAAAGCCTAGTTAGGTTTTATTTTAGTCAAATCAAATTAGGCTCGAATGATTACGATTTAGATAAATTTTGGTACGAGTCCATTTTGAGTTTGTCCATTTGGTATGAGTATATTTTTAATTTAGATTGCTTTGGATCAGGGCTCATATTCAAGTTTTCTTTAAATTATTTTATTAGATATATTTCAGTCTTTTTTTCTCAAATGAATTTATTAATTGAGAGAGCATGATTTAAGATTCAGAGGCCAGATCTTGAAAAGTACGTACAAAATAAATGAAGTACCTTTAATTACTCTGAAATAAAGGATCATGGGGAAAGGTGACTTCATTTAATAAGCAACAAAAATTAATGTATTTAGCATGCATTGATTGTACTTATTTGGTCAAATATTTTTGTAGTGTGAATCTAATGAGTAATTAATTCTCTGTGGCCTTTGATTGATGAAATATCTGAAATCCACGCTTTGTTTGATTTGAGAGAAAAACTTGGAAAAGAAAGGGTATTATAAGAAAGTAGTTTGATTCTTGTGTTTGATGGTTGAAAATTAGCAAAAAATTTGTTTCTTGATGGAAATCAATATACGTGGGTTTCATATTTTTGGGGTATATCCCTACTAAATCTCAAAATAGTTAATAGTCTTTTTACCCATTTTCCATTAGATATAATGGAAAAGTTATTCTTGGATAAATTTGATACTAATTGTATTTAAGGTGGCGTTCGGCAAGATAGAATAAGAGTGGAAAAATGGAAGAAGTGGATTATTCTAGCCGAATAAGAGTGAAAGTAAATAGAATAAATTTGTGGAAGAGTAAAATTTCCTAATTCCATGGGGGAAGGTGGAACAAGGGTGGAAGATCTTAATTTCATGGAATAAGTCAAATTTTGAGACTAAAATACCATCATTTCTTCCACTTTTAGATGACATGACATTATCAATTAATGCACTATTTCTCTCTCTCATTTCTTTCTATAATTTTTTTGTAAAAAAATATGAATGAAAAAATCACTGATTTTCAATAATAATTTCATAAAATCATAAATATGAAATGTGCAAATAATTTTACTCATATTTCCCTTTCTAAAGAGATATTTTTGAATAAAATTTTATTTTTCTTTTATTATTGTACTTTTAGTTTAACATTTATATTTTTTTATTTTTTTATCTTATTTAATTAAAAAAATAGAGGTTATTAAATAAATTAATAGTAAAATAAGGATATTATAGTAATTAGCAATTATTTCTTTTTTTAAAATCAACTTTTTATTCCATGAAACTTGCCGAACAATGATGGAATAAAATGGAAGAACCACTCTTCCACTTTTGATATAGGTGGTGTTCGGCAAAAAGTGGAACAGTAGAAGAATGGAAGAATGAAAGAGTGTATCTTTCATTTATTCCAAGAATGTTCGGCACAATAAATGAGTGAAATAGTGGAATAAATAATTAATGTAATATTTATTTAATTTGGAAAGAGGAGAGAGAAAGAAAAAAATCTTCTTATTCTACCCTCTTCCACTTTTTCACCGCCCATGGAATAAAGTTAAACCACTATTTTACCCCTTTATTCCATCTTCTTCCACTTTTGTTCGGTGGAATAAGTCAATTTTTTCCACTTTCTTTCACTCTTCCACTCTTATTCTATGTTACCGAACGGGCCCGTTGTTTAGGAAGGATATATTTAATATTTTGAGTTTTAGTAGGGATATACCCGAAATTACCCTCACATTTTTAGTGCAATTTGCTTTCTTGTTAAATTGGAGAGAAAACAAATTCTCTCTTCTCATCTCAAATAAAATAAAATATTATAGTATATTTTCATAAATCTCACCTCTAAGAAAATAAAAATTTTAATTCAAATAATACTTTTTTTTGAATATTTTTTAATTTTATATTTTTATTTAAAAATAAATACTTTCATTTTTAAATAATATATTTTATTTTTTGTAAATAAATATTATGTATTTTTAAAAATAAACATCCTTTATTTGTTAAAAATAAATACTCTTTATTTTTAAAAATAAATATTCTTTATTTTTAAAAATAAATAATCTTTAGTTTTTAAAAATAAATATTTTTTATTTGTAAAAATAAATATTGTAACTACGTGAAAACGTGTCGTGGTATAATCACGTGTTAACAAAATAATTTATAATTTCCCTAATTTTCAATCTTTAGTATATATATGGTATTAAGTTTTAGGGGTCGAACACGAGAAGCAAGGCCTTAAATTGTTAACTTTTTTAATCTCATTTTTTATTAGTGTAATGGTTAAAGAGAAATTGTGGTTGTTTAAACAAGATTTGGATTCAAGAAGAACAATAAAATAATAAAAAAAATAGAAACAAATTTTCGTTTTTTAAAGGATAAAAGAGAAATAGTAGGGAAATAATGACGATTTGTGTAATTTGAGAATCACTAATCACAAAGGATAACAAATTAATTATATAGTATTTATAAGCAAGGTTTAATTAATTGCTTTATAAAAATTAATTATTAAACTCATCAACCTTCAGATCCATTTAAAAACTTCTATTTTTAAGTGTTCTTATAATTGATTCAACCCTTATTTGAATAAGGAAAACTTTTCTAAGTCAATATTATTGAAACAAATCTCTAAAAATCTTTATAAATATTTAACGTCAAATCATTCTTCTAAATAACTTAACTTTAAATCTCATAAAAATATTTCAAGATTTAACTTTAAAATACTATAATAAATGCAAAGTTTACTTAAGATTTCATCATCAAGGCCACACAAAAAGTCTTTCCCTACTCTTAAAATTACTCACTCATGTCCACAAAATAAAACATATTTGCAACAAAATTAAAATGCAAATAGGAGAAAAGAAAAAGAAAAGAAAAAAATCAAGTCAAACTCTAAAGAAGTGAATCGTTCTCAATCTCTTCCCTTCTTGATTGATTTAGCACTTTCCCCTTCTAGTTCAAGCACTTCTCTCTTCTCTAAAGTTCCATCCTCTCTCTCAATTCTCAAGAATTAAAGATTTGAAGTTTATGGACATTAATGGTGGAAAAGAAAAAAAATAGGGTGGAAGAGATGGAAAAAAAAGAAATGGGTGTATGAATTTGATGTAAGAATGGATGGATGAATGAAAAATGGGTGTATAATGATATCCTTTTTTAGAGAGAAGGAGGGGTCTTTTTATAGCGAAATTTACCCTAGAAAATATTTAGAATTAGGGTTGTGGGACTAAACAATTTAGTTTGATCCGGATTCTGTTTTGGGTAGCAATTTGGGGGGTAAATTACACTATTTCTTTCTTTTCTATACAAATTCAGCTTGGGTGCAAATTCTGGGTACATATAGCATTTCATCCTCTATCTCATCCGTTCCAACGGATTGTACATGTGGCGCTCAGGGATTGGACTGATCAAAATTAGATTTCTGATTCAACGGCCACGATTTTGCCACGCGTCTCCCCCTCAATTTATGTTGAATCGAACTTGCCACGTGTCACACTTCCATTAGCCAACCCTATCCTCGTACTGACGCGTACTGATCATCGTACTGACTTCGTCAGCCTTTCCAGAAAACGCGTGAGTTTTCTTCTCCGGTTCAGCGCAACAGACGGTCCAATTCTCCGCCGAACGTGTGTTATAGAGGCACTGGAGGCATGCGGTTCGATGAGAAACGGAGAAGTTTCAAAATGTTCAGAGGTTGAACGCGGATTCCACAGCGCGTTTTGCCACGCTGCGAGATGTGATTGGCTGAAATTCGAATCTCGTACTGACGCGTACTGATTTTGTCAGCGATGCCCCCTAATAAAAACGCGCCACGTGTCCTTCTGTTGCTGATGATAACAGAATTTGTCACGTGTCGCTTTGTGATTCGCTAATTTCCAACGGAATTTGCCACGTGGCAGCCTCTTGATTGGTTGAAAATTGTTTGACCAGGTCAAAGATTGACTTTGACCAAGGTTGACCAAATCTTGTATCGCATTTTCTGGGAGTTCTAGAAGGTCTTTTTTCGCAAGGTTTGCACCGTTGGATTCGTATCGTCGCGCTCTTCGATTTGACACCCAGTTTGACCCCTTTTGGAAAAGTTGAATTTTGGTCAACTCGGCGATTTCCCGGGTTTGACTTTTCGTCTTTTTGTGGATTTTGTAGGTCTCGGCTTGGATAGTCGACGGATAAGGTTTATAAGAATTTTGAGGAATCATGTGTAGGGTTTTCGCGGATATTTGTCGAAAATTCGGCCATCTTTGGCTCATGATTTGCGAATCGGTCCGTCATTTGGAGTTGACTTTTTGCCGAGGTCTCCAAATATCGTTTTCTCGGTCTTTTTACCTGAAAAATCACACAAAAGTGTATTAAGAGTTTCACAAATAATTTTTATTAATTTTAAGTATTTTTCATACAATTTATGTGATTTATTGATGAATTTTTCATGATAAAAATCCTAAAAATGTGTATAAAAATACACATTACAAATATTCTTTATTTTTAAAAAATAAATATTCTTTATTTAAAAAAAATAAATATTCTTTATTTTTTTAAAATAAATATTTAATATTTTTAAAAAATAAATATTCTCAATTTTTTAAAAATAAATTTTCTCAATTTTTTAAACTAAATTTTCTTTATTTTTAAAAATAAATATTTTATTTTTTTTAAATAAATATTTTTTATTTGTTCTAAATAAATATTTAAATTATGCTTTAACTAATTTCTCAAATAAAAAATAATAATTTACTAATTTTAGTATCTTCACATTCATATTTGTTAATCAAAATATCTTATCGCAACTATTATTGTTGATGAATATAAATAAAATTATTATTGTTAATAGAAGTCAATTTCGTAAATTAACATCATACAATTGAAATTGAAAATGAATCAAATTTCTTAGAAATGAGATAAGAGAAAAGCATTTTTAAGAATTGACTTTAGGCCCGATATGACTTCATCTGGCTGTATACTCTGCCCATAATGCCACACATAATTACTCATATTAAAATTATGTATATGATGAAAAACTATATCCATTCTCTGTGGTCTACTTATTTATAATTTTTCACTCTTCTAATTCAAAAGCAGTTCTAAATTACTCATATTAAAATTATATATTTTTTAGATTAATATTTTGATTAAACTGATAGAAGGATAAATATTCTTAAACAAAAACATGAATAAAGTAGTATTTCTAACAAGAAAAATGGTATACAACATCATATACTTTCGGAAACTATGAAAATAGAAACACAAAAAACAATACAATTTTTATAAAAACTTCCACCAATAGAATTATTCAAATTAAAATTTGATAGATCAACAAGAACCAGAAAGTCAAGTTGTACTATAATTATATGAGATGAAGAGAGCAAAAAGATGATAGCATATGCTAAATAATTATGTCATCGACACTTACTTAATGCCGATGATGAAAAATTTTATGGGGTTTAGAACTTTATCGTCAGTTGCTATTTCGACACCTTTAATAATAAATAATAAATTAAAAATATTTTGTTAACATTACAATACATGGCTACATTTTAAAAACTTTTATAACCATTTTTTTTAATCTATTTTATAGAAAATATTACTCTAAATTAGTATACTATTGTCATGTACAAAAATACTTACTTATTTATAAAATAAAATATATTTTAGACAACACTATTTTAATATCAGATGATATTGTTAGAACATGCAACAATAATTAATCACTCTATTGTTGGATAAATATTACTACAATTATTTGCACATTAGAACAGACAAGTCAACCACAGAAAATACTCTACCATCTGTTCTATTTTATCAAAATATGTTCTATAAACTCCTACAATCATATCTTTATACCTCACATGTAACTGGTCAACTTTTATAGTGTTAATACAACTCAGTACGTATAGACACGTATAGTTTCTAATTTACAATACTTCATCGTCTCCAACAGTTCAGTCTCAACTCTCACTCCACTCCAAACGAAAACAATACAAAACCATCAAAACAAAGTAGAAATTTCGATGCATTGCACCCGAAAGAGAAAGTCTAACCACGAAACCTCTGCAGTGTAACAGAAGTCACTTTCTCTCTATAGTCTTCCCACTAGCAATTTTCTTCTTCTTCTTCTTCTTCTTCTTCAATAACAAAGTCGAAAGCAGAACTCTCGGAATATATTTTCATTCAGAAACAGAGCAGAAAACAAACTCCATTAAGAATGGGGGGAGAACACAACCACCAGCCGGTGCAGGCGCCGCCGATGGCCCCGCCGGGGATGATGGCCCCGCCGGGGATGATGGGTCCGCCGGGGATGATGGGCCCGCCGATGATGACTGGAGGAGCGATTCACCCGCCCAACGAGCAGCTCTTGAATCTCCCCTGTTGTGTTCACTCAAACCCCACATGGAGTGAGTCTCTCTCTCTATTGTTATTTTTTCTTTTGAGCTGATTTTTGAGATAAATTCAACCAACTGGAAGAAGTTCAATTAAGTATTTTTTAGCTGATTTATGAGAATTATATGTTTTTGTTCTCTGATTTTTCTTTCTTTCTTTCTTTTGTGTTACTTTTGTTGATCTCCTGGAATTTCTGGAGCAAAGCTCTGAAATTTTGGCTTCTTCGGTTTTAAATTCATTTTTATGTTCATGCAAAAAAGCCTATTTGTTTGTCTCAGAAGTGAAAAAACGAAAAGAAAAGGGTTTGTTTTTTCTTTCCCTTCTGTCTAATCCATGCAAACATTTTATTTACTTGTGAATTAATCCAAATATTGATCATTAGTTCATAGATTTTATATTTGCATGTGAAATTAATTAATTAATGCTAATTACGATTTTTCTTTCAGTTGAAGTGGTTCTTCTCGCCTTTATGCACTATGTAATAATGCTCGGATCAATCGTTATGATTTCTTCTATTCTGGTCCCTCAAATGGGTGGAAGCCATGTAAATAATGTTTTTTTTAATACACATTTCTTCCTTTTTTTTGGTATATACCCTTCAAAAGTACAAATATCCCTCATAATTCTCCTCTTTATAAAAAAAATCCCTCATAATTAACGAAAAATGTAGAAAATATCTCTCACAGTTATGATTCTCACGTTTACTATGTCTATATTGGGGGGTATATTTGATATGTTTTTAAGGCAAGTTTTTGTAGCTAACCCTTATAATTTTTGAAATATCCAAAATAATCTGATTTCAACTTATTTCTTAAACTAACCCATTTGGGAGATTCAAGTTCGGCCTCAAATAAAAAAATGGATTTCAAATTCCACTTCATGATAATAAGTTAATTACGGCCTGTTTAGTATTTTAAACATGGTAATCGTTAATTACGAACCAGGATTTGAAATCCCTTTTTTTTATTTGAGGTGGAATTTGAGATCCCATTTCTTTTTATTTCAGATGAGATTTGAATTCAGTTAATGAGCCAAAATAAGTTGAAAATCAAGTTATTTTGTGTATTTCAAAAATTGAGTGGTGCTAAATAATAAATACGAAAACTTTTCCAAACATTTTACTTAACTTATTATTTTTTTTTTCTTTTCAAAAAAGGGAGATAAAGCGCGAGTGATTCAAACCTTCCTATTCATGAGCGGCATAAACACACTTTTCCAAACGTTCCTCGGCACGAGACTCCCGACCGTGATGAACGCGTCTTTCGCGTTCATAATTCCCGTCTCTTCAATCATAAGCGATTATTCAAATCGTACTTATCTAAATGATCACACGGTACGAACAAACCTCTTTCTATTTTTTATTTTTAGAGAAAGTTTCAAAAAAAAGCCTAACTTTTGGAATGTTTAAAAGAAAACTCTTGTTTTTAACTTCTTATTTTCCAAAATCTCCCTAACTTTGGAAGGTCTCATAAGACTACTTAACTTTAAATCTCTCGAAATAATGTTGGAATAATATATAATGATGAATGATATGTAAACACAATTTGCGACTTATTTATCTATTATTTCAAAATAAATTAAGGTGTTTACATATTATTTCTCTATTATTTCATAATGAGTTGAGGGTTTTTGAAAATAAAAAGTTAATATGAGTATGAGGCTTCAAAGTAACTTCTTTTAATATTCCAAAAAATAGGCATTTTAATAAATACCAGATAATTAAATTAAATTCCTTCTCTTTTGATTAATATAGAGGTTTCTACACACAATGAGAGCAATTCAAGGGGCCTTAATCGTTTCTTCATGCCTTAGCATGGTTCTTGGTTTTAGCAAGGCTTGGTATTATTTGGCAAAGTAATTTATTTATTTAATTTCTATTTCCTAATTCTAGCTAAGTACAATAATACTTTCGATAAATGGAAACCTGCACTAAATCCCCTTAAATTACAAATATATCGCGAAAAGTTTCCTCCTGTAATGTAGAAATTGATCTTTTAATGTAAAAATTTGGCACTGATTGTTCTTTTTTTGTATTTATTACTTTACCAATTAATCCTTTTATTTTATTTGTTTATTTCAGAAAGCTGACTCCAGTTACAATTGTTCCTATAGTGTGTGTAGTGGGTATCGGGTTGCTGGAATGGGGTTTTCCACAGGTATATTTTTCTTTTTTTAGATCTTTTTTAGTTTTAGTTTAAAATTCAAAAATATTTAAAATATGAGAAATTATGATATATTTTTTGTACTTTTAGGTCGGAAAATGCGTGGAGATTGGTTTACCGATGCTAATTCTATTTGTTGTAGTGCAACAAGTGTGTATTTTATATTATATAATCTAAAATCAATTGTGTCCAATTTGCCATTATTCTAACCCCCAAATGTACCAAAATAGCCTCAATTTAAACAATCACACATTTGTGCCCCAATTTAGCTTCAAACTACCCTCAATTATGCAAATTACACCCCAAACAAGCCCCCCCCAAAAAAAAATAAACAAAATGATACTGTAGAACCTTTTTTTTGTCAATAAACAAAACCAATGAATTAAATCAACTATCCTTTATTAACATATAAAATAATAAATTTAGTGTTATTAACTGCACACAGAATCATACAAAATACTAAATTTACCGATAATAACTTCCGACTTAACATGTTATTTCCCATATTAAATAGAAAACCTTCCTTTCATGCCAATATCACTACCCAAAAAACAACAACAATAAACAAAACAAATCCACTAAATTAACTCCCTTTTCATTTTTCTTCTTTTGCAGTACTTCAAAAGCTACGCACCTGAAATAGCACACAACTTCATAGAGCGATATTCATTGCTTTTATGCATTTTTATCATTTGGACTTTCGCTGCTATTCTAACGGCAGCTGGCGCGTATAATCACGCGTCTTTAAAAGGACAGTTGCATTGCAGGACAGATAAATCGTTTCTTATTTCGTCCGCTCCTTGGTAAGCAAGCATTGTTGAAGTAATAGACTAGTTGGATAAGTTGGCTTAGGCATTTTGAAATGTTGATTAGACATGACAACAAGTATATTCTTGATACATTATGAATAATGTTTTATTATTTTGTTAAGGATAATTTATATTTAAACTAACGAAAATACATGTTCTATAGATTATTTTATGCACCAAGTGGAAAAATGTACTATTATTTTGAAAAAAAAATTCAAATATGTCATATGGAGTAACTTACGAGTTACAAGTATCGTATGAATATCGGTATGAGAGTATCCAGTACTATACAGATTTATTTATGAAGTATCAACGTTTGATAGATTACAATATGGATGGATGAGTGATTGTATAATTTTGCAATTATGATAAATTGCAGGATAAGAATACCGTACCCGTTTCAGTGGGGCACTCCGATTTTCAGCGCGAGTCACTCTTTCGGCATGATGGGCGCCGTTCTTGTTGCTTCAATCGAGGTAATAAGATAATATTAAATAAAATAAAATATTCTCAATTAAAAAATATAAAGAGAAATTTGCGAAAGAATCCCTGCATTATGCTTAAATTTGAAGAAAAGACCGTCCATTATTGGAAATAGCAAAATAGTTCTAATGTTTGTAAGATCTAACGCTGTTGGTTAACTCATCGTAATCATTCTAATTATTTTTTCTTTGATAAATTAATTTCCAATAATGGAGGGGCTTAATTTTTTTGCATTTCAGCATAACGTAGGGTCTTTTTTACAAATATCCCAAATACAAAACACGAATTCTTACTGTTCTAAAAACCATCTTCTTAATAATAACATTTTTTCCATTTTTTATGTTTTTATTTTATTTTATTTTATTTTTTTTGTGTTAAAATAGTCAACTGGAGCCCATTTTGCAGCGGCCCGTCTTTCAGGCGCGACACCACCTCCATGTCGAGTTCTCAGCCGAAGCGTCGGCTTACAGGTCCTTTTCTAAAAATACATACTTTTGAGGGGTTAAATTGCAAATATTCATCTTAATTATCTTTTGCTTCTTCCTATTGTTGAGTAGGGTGTATGAATGTTTCTTGAAGTGATTTTCGTTAATAAATCTGCAAATATTTCACCTAAATTGTAAAAAATGATTAAAAAAAACACCACATCTTAGGAATGTTTATCAGAATATACTTTTTTGAGGGGTTAAATTGCAAATATTTCATCTTAATTTGCACCAACAATTGTTTTTTTTTTCTTTTTATGTTGTGTAGGGAGTAGGAATGTTTATTGAAGGGATTTTTGGTGCGGCTGTTGGTTCCACTGCTTCAGTGTAAGACAAAATAATTGTATTTTTACATTTAGGTCCTTTATTTTTCTGAAATTTGAGTTATGGGCTCATACAGAAAACCACACTTTTTTTTGGGCCTTGATTTTTCTGAAATTTCAGTGATAAACTGATACACAAGAAGCCACACTTTTTGGTCTTTTTTCATTTAGGTCCTTTATTTTTCTAATATTTCAGTTATGGGCTTGTACGGAAATTTCCTTTCAAATTTTTTATGCTCGTCTTAGTCTTAGTCAGTTTGTTTAGAACTTCCCCTAAATGGTCTCAGTTTACATTGTTATATTTTGTGATTTTGCAAATATACCCTCCCAAACTTGTGAGTGAGTTTGCACATAGGTCCCTGTGATCATACCCAATTTTTAGAAAACTACATGCAAAAGTCGCCTAATAAAGAATTTACTTTGACAAAAATATATCTAAATTTTGGGTAATAAATTACAGAGAAAATGTGGGGCTTGTTGGGCTCACGAGAGTTGGAAGCAGGAGAGTAATTCAAGTCTCGACTGGTTTTATGTTTTTCTTCTCCATTTTTGGTGAGTCATTATTTAAAATTTGTTATTAATATATAGCCAAGATATTATGTATATTTTATTTTAATTCTTCTTCTTTCTTATAGGAAAATTTGGGGCTTTTTTTGCATCGATTCCGGTACCTATTTTTGCAGCGACGTTTTGCTTTCTATTTGGAATTGTTGGTGAGTTAAAAATGATTTTAACGTCTTTTTATTACTTGTCTCAAAACTAATACTAAAGTTTGTATTCAAAACATTATTTTACTTCTTGTTTTCTTTTATTTAAGAAAAGATTGTTTGATAGCAAATGAATTTTATTTGAAACCCCAGAATCTTTTAAAATGAATGAAAAAGACTCAAAAAGTTCAACTTCCATTATTTATTCAAGAATTATTGTACTTGTTTTCTTTTATTTAAGGAAATATTGTTTGATGGCATTGAAATTTTATTTGAAAAAATCATGCAATTTTGTGTAGCGGCGGTGGGAATTTCATTCACGCAATTCATAAACAACAACTCGATGAGAAACATGTACATAATTGGACTCTCTTTATTTCTTGGCGTTTCGATTCCACAATATTTCACTGAGTATCGTGCTTCCGCTAGCGGTATGGGCCCCGCAAGATCCAATGCTGGATGGGTAATTTTAAATATTATTTTTTTCATTTTTTTTGTTAATATGGTTATAACTGAATTTTGAGCCGAACAGAATAAACGGAATTTTATTTCGGTTTATTCGGTTAAAATGATTAGAAAGTAATTTGTAGTTAACCAGATGATTGTAGTTAAAATTACTAAACTTTAGACTAAATGAATATGTAGTTAATATTGATATGCATAATCTAAAAATTGTTTACGTCATTATAAATTAACAGAATCTATAATTTATTCGGTTTTGATAAACCAACGTACCAATAAAACTGCCTAGCATAAATGTTTGAACTTAACCGAACCGGATTAAAAGTGACTGGATGAACACCCCTACTAAAATAAAACTAAAATCTCAAGGTGGAACTACTATTCTTATTAGGTCGTAAGTATAACAAAAATAAAACTAACGTCACACTTTTTTATTATTTTTTTGCAGTTCAACGACATATTAAATACTTTATTTTCATCCGCACCGACGGTCGCTTTAATAGTTGGCACAATTATTGACAACACGTTGGAGGTCCACAACACCGCTGTCGACAGAGACAGAGGTCTCTCGTGGTGGCGTCCATTCCAACGCAAGAAAGGCGAAGTGAGAAATGGCGAGTTTTATGGCTTTCCGATAAGATTCCACGATTGGATCCCCACGCGGTTTATTGAATAGGGTTAACTTGCTATCTTGTAAAAAATGTGCAATCGGAATTAGTGCAGAAATAGTGTGCTCACTTGTTGAATTATTTCTTCTTTTTAGACTCTTTTTAGTGCTTTATTATTTTTGGAGATATGTTCTATATTAGAAAATGGGTTCATGTTAAAAATATATACATTTTTCTTTTAGGCATAATTTCACATGGCCATATATTTACATCCTCGAAATAAATATATCTACGTATTTTCTTGATTACATCTCATTTTTTGTTCTTCTTGTCAAACAATAAATTTTATGTGTAGCATAACGAATTCTTACAACTTTAATTTAGTTACAAGCTGTGATCATCCGCGCTAAAAAAAAGAAAACATTTCTATTTTTTAGGCTGTTTTGATCCGTCTTCAAATTTCTAACAAAAGAATTATGTATTAACTATTAAGGATTTGTTGTGATATTTATTTAAACTTGTAAATTTCATTTGAGGGTCAATTAAACTTAATTCTTTCTTTTGCTAAAGAAGGAATAAAAGAGGGAAGACAATCAACTACACCAGACAACACGACCATTTTCTGAGGTATTTTCAGAGGTAATGTTTGATAATTGTAATTCTCAAATACACAATCTGAATTCTTATTTTCTGGGAATTGTTTAAGAATCCCCTATATTTTCTGAATATTGGAAAACCACACCAATATTTTCATATACTTTCCCTCCGTTATTAACTCAACACAAGTTAGATTTTATTTTGGTAAAAAAAAAAATACCCTTCATCTAAGTTTATCATTTTCCAGATTTAATTTTAATTAAAGTAAAATAAGAAAAAATATTTTTCATACATTGTTTTCTTTTTTTTTCCCGGCTTCTAAAGTTTTCAATTTTCCACACCAAACAATTTGGGCTGGAAGAAAACTTTTGAAGGGCTATATCCGAAATTACCTCTTTTTCAATATTATGTTGCCGTCATCTTTTCTTCACTTCAAAGCGGATTTTAATGCAATGTTTATATCACATATTAAATGATCTTATTTATCACATGTTTCATTTATCACATTTCTCATTGCAAGCTAATTTTTCCCTCTAAAAAGCAGGAACAACAAATGCCTGACGTTACATCTTTTAAGTTTGTATTGCTGACAGTTTTGCATATTTATTTCATTATTCATCTCAAAAGTGACGAGGCATCATATTTGCGTTCATTCGGCCCATTTTTAAGCCTTAGTTCTTGCTTGGTAAATTTCATTGCCTTTTTCTATATGTTGCTCTGTAAATCTGAACGAGTTTCGAAGAAATTATCGTAGGGCATGTGTATTTATTCTTTTGTGAACTACGGCGTCGCTGGAGTGATAACTGCATCCCTAATGATTCCGCTGTTGAAAGCCCTAAGTCAAAAGAAATAATATTTGTATTTTTTTCTATGTAAATTCATTTAGAAAATTGTAATACATGTATCCACCATCTAGAAATATGAATCATGTACTTGGATAATTGTGTGAGTATAATGTTAGTTTAATGTGATTCATGTATGCATGAACCATTTAACCTATAAATAGAACACATTTTCATTTTGTAAGAGACAAGAAGAAAGAAATATATTAAGAAAAATTAAGAAAAAGAAAGTTGTTCTTCTTCCATTAAAATTGTGAGTATGCGAGGGTAAATCCACAAATTGGTATCAGAGCCGATGGCGAATCCCAGGAGAATGTCGTTTGGGGGTATGCCACTGCCACGATTGACGAGAGTTAACTACAACAACTGGAGCATCCAGATGCGAGCATTACTCGGGGCCCAAGATGCATGGGACGTAGTCGAGAACGACTACACCGAACCAGAGAATACCGACGATATGACAGTAAGTGAAATCAAGGCGTTGAAACAAAAGTGAATGAATGACAAGACAGCGCTATACATGCTGTTCCAAGCAGTTGACGAGTCAGATTTTGAAAAGATAGCAAGCGCGGTAATGGGCAAGGAAGCATGGGATACATTGCAAAAAGTTTTCAAGGGAACCGACCGAGTAAAGCAAGTAAGACTCCAAACTCTACGCGGCGAGTTGGAGTGTATGAAGATGAAGGAGTCAAGAAGGTGTATCCGACTACATCACACGTGTGCAAACCGTGGTAAATCAGCTCAAGTGTAATGGTGAAACTCTAAAGGACTCGAGGGTCGTGGAAAAAATTTTACGGTCGCTAACCGACAATTTCGAGAATGTCGTGTGCGCCATCGAAGAATCGAAGGACCTAGAGGAGCTAACTATTGACGATCTCGCTGGGTCGTTGGAGGCACACGAGCAACGCAAGAAGAAGAAGAACGAGTCGCTTGACTAAGCGCTGCAAGCCAAGATGCCTATCAAAGACGAAAAGGCACTCTACACTCAAAACTTTCGTGGAAGAGGGCGTGGCCGTGGAGGTCACAGCAATGATCGCGGTGGTGGAGGCCGCGGTCGAAGTGGATGGAGAAGGGGCAGTCAAGCCAACAAAATTGGCGAGGTAGAGGACCTGATCGTGGGAGAGGCGGCCGGTCAAATCACTATAATGTCAAGTGCTATAAGTGTGGCAAATACGGTCACTATGCGAAGGACTGCAACTCCGACAAGTGTTACAATTGCGGCAAGGTCGGGCATTACGCAAAAGTTTGCTATGCCGAAAGGAAAGTGGAGGAGAACACCAACCTTGTCACGGAGGATGAGATGAAAGATGGGTTTCTCATGATGGCATACAACGATATCAACACCGATGGTGATACAGTCTGGTACCTCGATACCGGTGCAAGCAACCACATGTGCGGGCACAAGCACCTATTCAAGGAGATGCGAGAGGTTGAAAATGGACACGTGTCATTCGGAGACGCATCAAAGATCCAAGTAAAAGGTCAAGGTACGGTTCACTATTTACAAAAAGGTGGTACGGAAGGGTCAATTGAGGATGTTTATTACGTACCTGATCTTAAGAGCAATATTTTGAGTATGGGACAACTCATGGAGAAGGGATACTCGGTATTCATGAAAAACCGGGTACTACAATTAAAAGACAATCAAGGACGCTTGGTAGCACAAGTTGAAATGGCCAAAAATCGCATGTACAAGCTCAACTTGCGAAATGTGCAGGAAAAATGTCTACAAGTCGATATGGAGGATAAATCGGCATTGTGGCATCTAAGGTTTGGTCACCTTCATTATGGTGGCCTAAAAGAGTTGGCCAAGAAGAACATGGTCCATGGGCTACCAGACACGGACTACATCACCAAGTTTTGCGAAGGATGTTTATTCGGCAAGCAAGCAAGGACCTCATTTTCGAAAAAGGCAAAATACCGAGCAGAAATACCTCTCGAGTTGGTGCATACCGACATATGTGGCCCAATTACACCCAAATCGTTCAGTGAGAA
This sequence comes from Juncus inflexus, assembly GCA_024447665.1. Classification (NCBI taxonomy): domain Eukaryota; kingdom Viridiplantae; phylum Streptophyta; class Magnoliopsida; order Poales; family Juncaceae; genus Juncus; species Juncus inflexus. The sequence continues at coordinate 3,608,078 of JAJHPC010000010.1, forward strand.
AAGATATTTCATCACATTTGTTGACGATAATACAAGGAGGACATGGGTTTATTTTTTGAAGGAAAAATCCGAGGCTCTCGAAGTGTTCAAAAGGTTCAAAGTTTTAGTCGAGAAGATGACCGGGACTTACATCAAGGCGTTACGGTCGGATTGAGGCGGGGAGTACATGTCAACCGCTTTCACGAGTTATTGCGAGAAGTATGGGATTAAGCGATTCTTGACTGCATCATACTCTCCTCAGCAAAATGGTGTGGCCGAGAGGAAGAACCGGACCATCCTCGACATGGTTCGGTCGATGTTGAAAAGCAAGGGTATGCCAAAAGAATTTTGGGCCGAGGCGGTACAATGTGCCGTGTATATACAAAACCGATGCCCACATGCGAAGTTAGGTGAGATAACACCCCAAGAGGCTTGGAGTGGTCAAAAGCCGACTGTATCACATTTCAAAGTATTCGGTAGTGTGGCCTATGCACACATACCGGATCAAAGGAGGACTAAGCTCGACGATAAAAGCAAGAAGTTCGTGCTCATTGGATATGACGAGAAAACAAAGGCATACAAGCTCTTCGACCCAATTGGAAGGAAAGTTATGGTGAGCCGGGACGTACATGTGAATGAAGAGAGCGCGTGGAATTGGAATAACAAAGATGAGATGACACATGATAAGGCCGAGTTAGATGAGGCTGAGAAAGGAGAATCACCGGCATCAACCTTTGTACCGACTAGCCCCGTACCATCTGATGTTGAAGATGAGCCAAGACAACCAAGGATGCGAATCATGCAAGATTTATACGACTCGACAAGTGAGGTACATTTAATTTGTCTTTTGGCGGATGCCGAAATAATTACATTTGAGGAAGCGGTACGAAATGAGAAGTGGCAAGCAGCCATGAATGAAGAAATAAAAGCAATAGAGCGAAACCAAACTTGGGAGTTGGTTGAATTGCCAAAAGGAATAGGAGTAAAATGGGTATACAAAAAGAAGATGAACGCTCAAGGCGAGATAGAGCGGTACAAAGCAAGGCTAGTTGCAAAGGGCTATCGACAAAAGGCGGGGATAGACTATGATGAAGTCTTTGCCCCAGTTGCAAGAATGGAGACAATTCGCCTTCTCATAGCTCAAGCAGCTCAATTCAAATGGCAAATTTTTCAAATGGACGTCAAGTTAGCATTTTTGAATGGCGTGCTAGAAGAAGAGGTGTACGTAGAGCAACCACCTGGGTACATGAAAATCGGGGAAGAGAAGAAGGTGCTGAAATTGAAGAAGGCACTTTACGGGTTAAAACAAGCACCTCGAGCTTGGAATACTCGCATCGACATTTACTTCAAGGAGAACGGGTTTACTCAATGTCCATACGAGCATGCACTATACGTAAAAAAGAATGAAGGCAATTTGCTCCTTGTCGCTCTTTATGTTGATGACCTCATCTTTATGGGGAACAATGGTGAGATGATAGAGGAGTTCAAAAGCATGATGACTCGGGAGTTCGAGATGACAGATTTGGGCTTGATGAAGTATTTCCTTGGTCTGGAGGTTAGACAAGGAAAAACTGGGATTTTCGTGTCACAAGAAACATATGCAAAAGAAATTCTGAAAAGGAACAAAATGGCGAATTGCAACCCGGTATTGATACCGATGGAACCCGGGGCGAAACTTTCTAATTTTGACGGTGGTGAACGAGTAGATGCGATCAAATACTGAAGTCTAGTTGGGAGTCTCCGCTATCTCACATGCACAAGACTGGACATTTCTTATAGTGTTGGAGTTGTAAGTCGATTCATGGAGGAGCCGGTCTATACGCATTTAAAAGCGATAAAGAGAATTTTGCGGTATATTCGGGGAACTAAATCGTTTGGGTTATTCTATTCCAAAGCTGAAGATTTCAAGCTAGTGGGATATTCCGATAGCGATTGGTGCGGAGATGTTGATGATCGTAAAAGCACATCGGGGTATGTGTTTTACATAGGAAAAACGGCATTCACATGGTCCTCAAAGAAACAACCAATAGTGACATTATCGACGTGCGAGGCGGAATACGTAGCAGCATCTTGGTGTGTATGCCATGCAACTTGGTTAAGGAACTTGTTGCACGAGTTGAAACTGACGCAACACGAGGCGACCGAAATACGAGTCGATAATAAATCCTCAATCGAGTTAGCAAAGAACCCAACACATCATGAGAGGAGTAAGCACATTGATGTGCGTTTTCATTTCATCCGAGAGCAGGTGAAGAAAGGTGATGTGTGAGTGAGTCATGTGGCAAGTCATGACCAAGTGGCTGACATATTCACGAAACCACTTCCGACGGCGTTGTTTGAAAACTGTAAGGCGATGATCGGGATGAAGAATGAGCTTGCGCTTAAGGGAGGAATTTGTTGATAAGCCCAAGCCAAAAGATATAATATTTGTGTTTTTTTCTATGTAAATTCATCTAGAGAATTGTAATACATGTATCCATCATCTAGAAATATGGATCATGTACTTGGATAATTGTGTGAGTATAATGTTAGTTTAATGTGATTCATGTATGCATGAACCATTTAGCCTATAAATAGAACACATTTTCATTTTGTAAGAGACAAGAAGAAAGAAATATATTAAGAAAAATTAAAAAAAAGAAAGTTGTTCTTCTTCCATTAAAATTGTGAGTTTGCGAGGGTAAATCCACATCCACAGCCTGAATCTTATATATGCACGCAAATTTTTTATTGGGGTAATGTCTCATGTTTTATGTTTGTTGGTTACATTCTGACAAGCGTATATATTTTCGAGAAGGTAATAGTTATTTTTCTATTAAATTTTGAAGTTATTTAAGGTTTCAAAGGAACAAATTATTTAAGATTTGAGTTCATTCATTCATGCAGGATCCCGCATTTTAATAAAAAAATGGTTAAAAAAAGAGAAGAACATCTTAGACAACTCAGAGTATTTGTTTTCACCACTTTTTGTGTTTTGTCTCTCTTTGCAAATTCAATTTAAAGTTACTAATGCTCTGTATGTTTTGTTTCAGGAAGCCATCACTTGCTTAGATAGTTTAAGATGAGCCAACTGATAGAAAATATAATCAAGTCATTCAGCATTCGCATACTTATGTTATGAGATATATTCTTTTATTATTGGAATCTAAAAGTCACCAAGTCAGTAAAGTATTCACTATTCATTCAAATAAAAGGAGATGGTGATAACTCTTCAATTTAATTAATTTTATATAGTTAATTTTAATTTACAGAATACAGATACAATAGATCGGAAAATTAAGTTTGTTTTATATATTATTTTTGTTGTTTTATATAATATTTTATATATATTGTTTTGTGTTTTTTACATCCTTCATTTCATTTTATATACGGGTTTTTAAAATTTTCTGGTTAATCAACAGAATTGTGAATGTTGGGCTAATGCTATTTTTCCTTAAAATTTATGCCTAAATATATTTTTTTGGATGTTTGAATATATACAGATATTTGGGCGACAAGACATAAATTTTAGTATCAATTTATGTCTTTGAGCTATAATATATCTTCCTAAGTTCTAATATGCTATTTTGTAGTGTTGATATATATTTTTAAGTGATAATGTATGTACTTTTTTGTTGATTTTAGGCGTTAATATACTATTTTGTATGCAAATTTACTATTTTCAACATGAATGTATCATTTTTGCAATTATATGTAATATATATTTGATGCCAAACATACTAATTTTAGTGTTGATATCATAATTTTGTATAAATATAATATAAATGACAATATATTATTGCGGTGTCAATTGATATAATATTTTATAATATATGATGAGAGATCCATGAGGAAGGGTGAGAAACAAAATAAAGTAAATGAAGCGTGAGGAAAAATTGGATGAAATGGAGAGGTGAAAACACACATCCAGAATAAGAAACAAGAAAAATGCGATGAAGTGGAGAGGTAAACTAATTTTAATTAAACTCGCCAGTATAATCAAAGTTATAAATTACAAGTGAAACTGAATAAAGCGGTGTTAAAAATGTAGCATTATCTCATGAAAAGAATGCTTCGTACTAAAAGCTTTATGGTTGATAAGGAATCAGTTGAAGACAAATAAGTGGAATCTAGAATATAATATATGTAGCTAGGTTCATGATAGATGAACTCTTTTGTCAATATTCATAAGCATCTATTATTATTGAATACCAGAGACTAATCGCCTTACGGAGTTTTTCTGACATAAGAAAGTAGACTATTATTTATTTCATTGTGTAGAGTTTTAGTAAAAATGTCAAAAATTAAGATATTTTTAAATAGTTAAAATCAAATAAATTATTTTTAGAAAGAATATTTGCAAGATAATAAAAAAACATAGTAAATTACAACAATGTTAAAATTAAAACTTGTCTTGCTTTTCATTTTTCAAAAGAGGAAGAGTTTCTTTTATTAAGTAGAACTGAAACAAATATTTATTTGGAGGGTTTATGCGAAAAGTTTGTGATTGAATTTGTTAAAATCTTGAATTTAAATCATAAAGGAGAAGAGAAAATATTTATGATATAGCCTAAATCATATCACATATGCTCAATTTACACTAAGTATTTAAACTCACTTAGAATGCTTCTTAAATCTTGTAGATATTTTAGTGTGTGTTTATAGATATACTCTTACTAGTTGGTACAACACTTAAATCATGACCATACAATTTACATCAAATGGCCTAGAAAAGAGTGGATGATGTGGCTCATTTGGGTTTGGGTGAAAGAATTGTAACAAAGAGGGTTTAAAATTAGGAAATTAATACTGCACGACGGGTACTATAGAGATCCGTAGCGACGGTATATAAAAGCTGAAAACAAACAGTAAATAAAGAATTCATTTAATAAAATAATATATATTTAAAAAAATGAAAGCAGTATATAAAAACATATAAACTGAAGACAAACAGTATATAAAAATTCATTCGGTAAACAATATATATTTAAAAAAAATGAAAACAATATATAGCGTATATAGAAACGCGATAAACTATTGTATAATTTCAATCCGTCACTACAGGTCGCTATAGTACTCCGTCGTGATTTCTCATTTCCCTTTAAATTATATATACTAGGATAATGCTCGCACTTCGCTACGAGTATTTCAATTTTAATAGTTATTTCAATCTAATAATATATAACTTGCAATTATGAAAATTCAAAATTAAAATTTTTGAATCCATAGTACATATATAATGTATGTTATTATGACTTGACATATTATATTAGAAAAACAAATTAAGTATTAATCAGACTTAGATGAATGAGATCGAAAAAATAAAATGCAAGATAATTTATTTCAAATTTTTTAGTGGAAACTACGGAAGATTAAATTATAGATGATTAACTTTAAAAAAAATACAAAAAATAATAATTTTTAATATTATATATATGAGAAGAATATGCATACTACATAGGAAAATGTAACATTACTCATTTTCTTCAAAAAATTGTCGAGTGCTATTTTTTTTAGATGTTAAAATCATAGATTACACATATATTATTATGAAACCCGTAATGCATTAAGTAATATAATATAATTTTTAATATTCTGAAATTTTTGAGATGATAGTTCTCATATAACGAAGATGTAACACTGAGCAACTAATCATGTGATATTATTATAATAAATTAAATTAAAAGCTAAGATCTGATAAAAAAATTTAATTCAATGGCGGAGAGAAAATTGATAATAGTTCTCTTAAGAATTTTCAAAGAGGGGTAAAAGAATATGATAAGAGTAAATGAGCTTATCATTTTATTACATATTCTTTTATATAGTCTATATTCATATATTTTATCAAGAAAAAAGGAAATTGGAATTATAACAATATGTCTTTATGTGATATTGTGGTAATAATTTAAATGAAAAACTAAGATTTAAAATAAATTTAATCTAACGGCCGAGATAAATTTGACAATAGGTCTCTTGAGAATGTTCAAAAAGAGATGAAAAATAAGGTATAAGATATAAGTTAATGAGCATATCATTTTTGTAGATCTTCATTTATATAGTCTATATTCACATATTTTAGCAAGAAAAAAAATGGAACCATAAAACTATGAAACTCAAAATAAAGAGAAAATATCAACAAATTTATATTTGATGACTTTAACATTAGAAATAAAATATTTCATTAAGAATTATAAATTTTTAAAGAAGAATAGAGAAATAATTTATATTTTAATTAGTGATCTCTTTATTAACTATTAGTATTAATAATTAAACATAAGTTTGCATCAATATTCATTGAAACCATCTAATTAAGATCTGGTGGTCACAAACAAACTCACAAAAATTCTCACTAAATCGGGTATGAAACACAAAATACGAATTCAATCAATCATATACTTATATTTTAATAATCACATTAATGTGCCATAAAATATCAATAAATTTGAGAAAATGAATGGTAAAAATTCGACAAAAAAAAATGGAACGAATGGTCGATTTAAAAATTATTATGTGGTCTTTTGAGGTGACTCAAAAATAGGTTAAAAAAATAAGGAGTTGGAATTAATTAATAGATTCGTTTAAACATAAGACAATTATTACAACTTTAAATGGCATTTTAGTGATATAGGTTCCAACTTTTAACATAGGTTATGATGAGGATCAATACTAAATATGATTTCATAGATAAACACCCAACTAAACTGATTCGACAATTAAATTTTCTTGCCAAAAATATATGGAAATTTTGGGTAATAAATTGCAGGGAAAATGTGGGGCTTGTTGGGCTCACGAGGATGAGAAGTAGGAGAGTAATTCAAATCTCGACCAGTTTTATGTTTTTCTTCTCCATTTTTGGTGAGGCATTATTTTTAATTTTGTAATTAATATATAGCCAACACACACACACACACACACACATATATATATATATATATATATATATATATATATATATATATATATATATATATATATATATATATATATATATTATTTGAACTTTTTTTTTAATAGGAAAATTTGGAGCTCTTTTTGCATCGATTCCACTACCCATTTTTGCAGCGATGTTTTGCGTTCTACTTGGAATTTTTGTTGAGTTAAAAATGATTATAATATCTTTTTTATTACTTGTTTCAAAATTAATACTAAGTTTGTATTCAAAACATTATTTTACTTCTTGTTTTCTTTTATTTAAAAAAAGATTGTTTGATGGCAAATGAATTTTATTTGAAATCCCAAAGTCTTTTAAAATGAATGAAAAAGACTAAAAAAGTTCAACTTCCATTATTTATTCAAAAAATATTGTACTTGTTTTCTTTTATTTAAGGAAATAGTGTCTGATGGCATTGAAATTTTATTTGAATCCCCAAAGTCTAAACTTTTTAAAATGAATTAAAAAGACTCAAAAAGTCCAACTTCCATTATTTATTTTACTATCAACAAGATTGTAAAATTGTGCAATTTTGTGTAGCGACGGTGGGAATTTCATCACGCAATTCATAAACAACTCGACGAGAAACATGTACATAATTGGACTATCTTTATTTATTGGCGTTTAGATTTTGCAATATTTCACCTAGTATTGTGCTTCCGCTAGCGGACCCAAATAATAATTTGCATGCTTATAGATGATTTAGGCTGCGGATTTATCAGGGATGCGGTTATCATTAGAACGAAGCCAAAGTTCACAAAAGAATATATACGCATGCCCCACGACAATTTCTTCGAAACTCGTTCAGATTTACAGAGCAATATATAAAAAAAGGCAATGAAATCTACCAAGCAAGAACTCAAGCTTAAAAATAGGCCGCCGAATGCAAACAAATATGATGCCTTGTCACTTTTGAGATGAATAATGAATTAAATATGCAAAACTGTCAGCAATACAAACTCAAAAGATGTGACGTCAGGCATTTGTTGTTCCTGCATTTTACAAGAAAAAATTAGCTGGGAATGAGAAATGTGACAAAGGAAACATGTGATAAATAAGATCTTATTTAATGTGTGATATAAACATAAGGAAGCAAAAGGCTGGAGAAGTTTTTTGAGAGGCATTATATTAAACCTTGCTTTTAAGTGAAGAAAAGATGATTAGGCCCAAGAGGTCTGGACGTGGGGATTGAAATTTTTAGGGGCCTTATTTGTATATATATTCTTATAGCTATATACAAAAAAAAATAAAGAAGCCAGCCCATTAAAAAAATAAAAAGCCAGTCCAATAAGAAAAAAAAAGCAACCTTTCTAGCTGTGAAACCACGAAGTTCGTCTCCGCCTCTCCATGGCCAGATTATAAACGCCGGTTAAGGAAGATTGCCGGTCTCCTTGCTCCACTCAAATTCTTCAATAAGTCACACCCGCACCTCTTCTCTCCCTCCCCTTCCGTCTATGTGAAATTGAAAACTCGTTTCCTTTTTCTTTTCTAATACTAAAAGGAAATCCAAATCACTCATATCAAATACTAAATTGCTAATCCTAAACTCATTATTAATTATCATGTATCAAATAATCTCTGAAAAGCATCAATAACTCTCAATTTTGAAGCTCAGATTCCTTTAAAATCCTCCATGAATATAAGAACCCAAAAGTGGTTGTTCGATAAAACTAGAAAATAGCTCATATATTAATATGTACGGTGTGTGGACTATAAATTTAGATAAAATTATGTATTTCTATTATTCTATTAGCATATTTCTTTTAGTTTAGAAAGGATGCAAATTCAACTATTTTGACATCTTTAATCCGTAAATAAATAAAGTTGAGATATTGTTCAAGATTTATCCTTTTTTTTAATAATTTTATATGTAGAATTTTATCATGCATCCATTAAGATATTAGAAAAGGGAAAAGAGACAAAAAGAGAAAGCATTCATCAATTCACAAAGAATGATGGTATTTTCTTTTGAGGGAACTGGTTGACACAAACTTAGAAAATGATGAAAATTAGGAACCGGGGAAAATGATAATGTAGATAAAATGGAACTGGATGAAGGCATTTGAGATTTTTTTCTAAGATTTGATATATATTTTTTTTAAGATTTGAAATATTTCAAGGTCATTTTTAAAAAATGTAGGGCCCCGAAAACCTGAGGCCGGCCCTAAGATGATGGCAACATAATATTCAAAAAGAGGTAATTCGGATATAGCCCTTCAAAAGTTTTGTTAGAGCCCAAATTGTGACCTTTTTTAAATAGTATTTGTTTGGAAAATAATTCATCAATAACATTATTTTGAAAACAATTCAGCAACTAGCATTTGGTAGCAGTGTTGGCGCATACGAGAATATTTGTGCTATTTTGTGTCTCACGGTGTTGGCGGTCTTGGATGAACAACCTTTTTTTGCCTAATTAAGCGTGTTTAAGAACCCCAAATTATCGAGATAAAAAAAATTGAAAAAATCTTGTTCTGTCAGGTCTATTGATGGGTTGTTCCTCCAGAAGGCCTGGCGGAAATGCTTGTTGTTGAATTATTTACAAAATGATGATATTTGATGAATTTTTTCCAAACCAATGCTATTTAAAAAAAAGTCATGTATGTCTATTCATGGAGGATTTTAAAGGAAATAATTCAACAAATGATGATATTTTAAAGGCCTGGCGGGTTTGAGCTCATCGACCTCTTTAGTTACGCAAAATTGAAAATACGTAGATATATATTTGAACAAAGATTTCTTATCACAAGTTAAACACACTGCATAACTCTGACAAAATCGGACCTGACCCGACCCATCTAAACCCAAACCCGACCCGACCCGAAAATGTTGACAATTCAACAACCCGAAACCTGAACGATCCGAAACCAGAATAACCCGAAACCTAACCCAAGACCCGAACGACCCGAGACCCAAATGACCCTAACCCGAAGTGACCCGACCCGAATCCGACCCGACCCACCCATTTGCCACCTCTAGTTGCCACTGACTTACAATCACCCATCTTATACTTCTTCAAAATACTCTCTGCATACTTCTTTTGCGATATGAAAATGCTAGTATCATCTTGCATCTTGGCACACTTCAATACCGAGAAAATAATGTAGCAAGCCTAAATTACACATCTCATACCTCATCATATTTCTCTTGAACTCTTCAGCCATCTTCTCGTCACTTCCGGTATAGATGAGATCATGCACATATAATGAAACTATCAGAATATTAGTACCTTTCTTCTTCACGTATAATGTAGGCTCGCTTTTGCTTTTCTCGAAACCGTTGTTGGTGAAATACTTATTTATACGGTTATACCACGCTCTTGGTGCTTGCTTTAATCCGTACAATGTTTTCTTCAGTTTGTACACCTTCTTTTCTCCCCCCTTCAACTATGAACCCTTCCGACTGCTCGAGATAACCGTTCAGAAATGTTGATTCAACATTAAGCTCCATGCTTATCTAGTTTTGACTAAAGAAAATTCATAAAAATTCTATAGTCTTCATCTTCTAGTATCTTCTTCATTTATTTTTATTATTTATTTTAGAAAATGAATTAAATATTTCAACACCAACACCGTGAGCCGCAAAATAGCACAAATATTCCCGTATGTGCCAACACTGCTACCAAATGCTAGTTGTTGAATTATTTTCAAAACAATGTTATTTGATGATGTTATGAATATATTAATTATGGATGTCCAAATAATTATCCCCTTAGCATGTGAAGAGTTATTAATTATGGATGTCCAAATACATTACCCTTGGCATGTGAAGAATTAATGCAAATCTCCACTTGTAAAGATGTAAATATCTTGTATTCTATGAGGAGTTATTGTGGGGTATTTATTTGTATATTTTGTACTAAATTCTAGGATAGATTCTAGAGTAGAATGTTGAATTCTAAAATAGATTCTAGAGTAGAATGCCCACCCTTCACTATATAAAGGGGTAGAGATGTGTATTTGGTGCCTCTTCACCATTTTCTTTTGGTGACTCTTCACAAGTTGGAAGAATCAATTTCTCTCTTCCAACCTCTAAGAAATACTTACCTCCTCCCAATCCACCTCTCTTATATTATTTTCGTTTTTTATATTCAACAGATGAATTATTTTCCAAATCAATGCTATTTAAAAAAAATTCACAATTTGGGCTCTAACAAAACTTTTGAAGGCTATATCCGAATTATCTCTTTTTTGATATTATGTTGCCATCATCTTTTCTCACTTGAAAGCAGGGTTTGATATAATGCCTCTCGAAAAAATTCTCCAGCCTCTTGCTTCCTTATGTTTATATCACATATCAAATAAGATCTTATTTATCACATGTTTCATTTGTCACATTTCTCATTCCCAGCTAAATTTTTCTTGTAAAATGCAGGAACAACAAATGCCTGACGTCACACTAGCCGATAGTGCGACTACACACTATACTTAAGAATGTAAAATATTTTGTCAATTTGACAAAGATAAAAGCAAATATTAATACTATATCAGGCACCTCAAACTTAATTGAGGGCTCCGGAAGAGCCACTATCTTACTGTCTAGAGGAACAAAGTTCATTATAGAGGATGCTTTATTATCTAGTCAATCAAAAGAAAATTTGTTAAGTTTTAAAGATATCCGTCGAAATGGATATCACATTGAAACAATGAACGAAGGTAATATTGAGTACCTTCACATAACAAATATTGTTTCTTGGTAATAAACGCATCTTAGAAAGATTGCGTGCCTTGTCAATAGGCTTATATTATACTCGTATCCGTACAATTGAGGTACATCATGCTATAATAAAAAATGAATTTGATAATTCACAAAGCCATTTTATGGCTTGGCATGAACATTTGGGTCATCCTGGAGCAGTAATGATGCGAAGAATTGTAGAAAATTCAAATGGGTATCAATTAAAGAACTAGAAGATTCTTTCATCAAATGAGATATAATGTGCTGCATACTATAAGGGAAAACTAATCACTAGACCGTCGCTAACTAGGGTTGGGAATGAATCACCTAATTTCCTTGAGCGTATCCAAGGTGATATATGTGGGCCAATTACACCATCATGTGGACCATTTAGGTACTTTATGGTATTAGTAGATGTATCTATTAGATGGTTACATGTATGTCTATTATCTTCTCGGAATGTTGCATCCGCGAGATAGCTTGCTCAAATAATCAGATTAAGAGCACAATTCCCGGATTATACAATTAAGACTATTCGTCTTGATAATGCTAGTGAATTCACATCAAGCATTTAATGACTATTGTATGTCAATTGGGATTAAAATTGAGCATCTGTGGCCCACATACACACGCAAAATGGTCTAGCCGAATCCCTTATTAAACGATTACAATTAATCGTAAGACCCCCAATTATGAAATCAAAATTATCGTCATCTGTATGGAGCCATGCAATATTATATGCTGCAGCACTAATTAAATTAAGGCCAACTGCTTATCATAAGTACTCCCCCATACAACTGCTAAATGACCAGCAGCCAAATATATCCCATTTAAGAACTTTTGGATGTGCGGTATATGTTCCGGTAGCTCCACCGCAACGCACAAAAATGGGACCTCAAAGAAGGTTGAGAATTTATGTTGGTTTCGATTCTCCATCGATTATTAAATATCTCGAACCATTAACTGGAGATCTATTTACAGCAAGATTTGCTGACTGTAAATTTGATGAAACCATGTTCCCAGCATTAGGGGAAGAGAAACGAGGAATGCTGGAAAAACAAGAAGTTATATGGAATGCATCATCAATGTATCACTTTGATCCTCGAACAAATCAATATGAACTAGAAGTTCAAAAGATTATTCATTTGCAACAAATTGCAAATCAATTACCTGATGCATTTGTCGACACAAAAAGAGTAACTAAATCACATATTCCAGCAGCAAATGTGCCGGCTCGTATTGAAATACCCTTGGATAATCCTAAGTGTGATATACGCCAGAAGCATGGTCGACCAATCGGTTCCAAAGATAAAAATCCAAAGAAGAAAAGAATGCACAATAAAGTTGGCATAAATGAAATTATCAATACTCCTGAAGAGGTAGAATCCTCTGAAAAGAATATTGACGATAAAAGAATAGATGACATAAATGAGCAAATAAACCCAGAAGAGGTTACAACTCCTGCAGAGGTTCATGTACCTGATAATATTGAAAATAATGAGATCTCAATAAATTATGTCACTACTAGAAAGAAATAGAACCGAACTAAAACTATCATTGACAGAAAATTTGCATATGCAATCGCGATTGATATAATTAATGAATACGAGGATCAAGAGCCCAAATCAATCGAAGAATGTTGACATAAGAAAGAATGGCCAAAATGGAGAGATGCAATTCTAGCATAATTACATTCTCTTGAAAAACATGAAGTTTTTGGACCTGTAGTCCAAACACCTGATGGTGTACAACCCATAGGATACAAATGGGTATTTGTAAGAAAGCGTAATGAGAAAAATAAAATTGTAAGATACAAAACAAGACTTGTTGCACAAGGATTTACGCAAAAATCAGGATAGATTATGAAGAAACGTATTCTCCTATTTTAGATGCAATTACATTCAGGTTTTTAATTAGCCTGACAATCTCTGAAGGATTGAATATGCATCTCATGGATGTTGTAACAACTTATTTATATGGATCACTTGATAGTGATATTTACATGAAAGTCCCTGAAGGATTAAAAATGCCTGAAGCATGTGATGTCCCAGAAGGATTAAAAGTGTCTGAAGCATGCAATAAAATGTCTCATGGAATGTATTCCATAAAATTAAAAAGATCTTTGTATGGGCCGAAACAATCTGGAAGAATGTGGTACAACCGCCTAAATGCATACCTTACAAAAGAAGGGTATCATAACAATTCTATTTGCCCATGTGTTTTCATTAAGAGATCAAAATCAGGATTTGTAATTATTGCAGTATATGTTGATGATCTAAATATCATCGGAACTCCTGAAGAGCCTGAAAGTACTACTACATATTTAAAAGGTGAGTTTGAGATGAAAGATCTCGGGAAGACAAAATTTTGTCTCGGATTGCAAATCGAACATTTGAAAAATGGGATATTTGTTCATCAATCTACTTATGTAGAAAATGTTTCAAAAACGATTTAATATGGATAAAGCACATTCATTGAGTTCACCTATGATAGTCCGATCTCTTGAGATAAAGAATGATTGTTTTCGTCCAAAAGAAGATAATGAAGAAATTCTTGGTCCAGAAGTACCATATTTAAATGTAATTGGTGCATTAATGTACCTAGCCGATAATACCAGGCCGGCCCGGGCAATTATTTTCTTCTCCAAGGGCTGTTAATATTTTTTTTGTTTGAGTTTTTTCTTCGGCCCTTTTAACAGCCTAGTGGCCCTCTTTTTTATTTTTTTACGTGGCCTATCAAATTCTACAGCATAACAATTTCTTGTAACTTTAATTTAGTTACAAGCTGTTATGTCCGCGTTAAAATAGAATACATTTCTATTTTTAGGCTGTTTTGATCTGTCTTCAAATTTGTAACAGAAGAATTATGTACCAAGGATTTGTTGTGATTTATATAAACTTTTAAATTTCATTTGAGGGTCAATAAAATTCAATTCCTTTCTTTTGTGGAACAAGGATTATAATGACGAAAGACAATCAGCTACACCAGACAACGCGACCATTTTCTGAGATATTTTCAGAGGTAATGTTTGATAATTGCAGTTAAAAATATATGATATGAGTTATTGCTTTTGGGAATTGTCTAAACATCATCTATATTTACTGAATATTTTGGAAAACCACCAAAGTTTTCAAATGCTCTCCCTTTTTGATATTAACTCGGTATTATTGACTTTTTTTTTCAAATAGCATTGGTGTGAAAAATAATTCAACAAATAATATTGTTTTGAAAATAATTAAGAAATTAGCATTTTCACTAGCTTTCCTGGCGGAAAGATGCTGTTCCGCTAAGGGTGCTAAACGAACATGGTATATTTTTTTAATTTTTCTTAAAAAAATCTTAATTAGGTTAACAAATACAGTTCCGCCAAACTATTTGGTAGAACAGGTTAAAATTTTAATTTTTTGTTAGTTACAAATTAGAAAGAAAATTTAGAAAAAAATATTGTTCCGACAAACAGTTTGGTAGAATAGTGATTTCTTTTTCATGGTTGTTTAGATGCAAAAAAATATAAAATAGGCCGTTCCGCCAGAAACTTGGCGGAACACATAATTTTTTTGTTGTTGGTTAATTTCTTTCCTAAATTTGCAGTTAACATTGAAAATTAAAATTTTAACATCTTCCGTCAAAGATCTTGTGGAACAATATTTTTTTTTCTAATTACAATTGTTTAAGGCTGCTAAATGAATCCGAACATATTCCCCCGGGATCCTTGATAGAACAGGTTCAGTTCCTTCAAAAGGACCGACAAAAGTATTAGATTGTTAATTATTTTTAAAACAATGTTATTTGATGAATTACTTTTAACATCAATCAATGCTATTTGAAAAAAAAAAGTCTAGGGTATTTGGGTTGTACTAGATCAGCAGGCAATTTGGGTTCTAATAAAAATTTTGAAGGGATTCTTGTGAATGAAAACGTTGACCTATCCTGTTCATGATTGGAATGCCAATCGATACACATAACAAGCCTATTTTCTAATTCTCTATCACGCATCCATGTATACGTCGAAATTATGTCTTTTATAATATTGTATTGTTCTCATCTTTTCTTCATTTGAAAGCCGAATTTGATATATGCCTCCTCAAAAAGTTCCCCATACACTTATTTCTTTATGTTTATATCTTTCATTTGTCACATTTCTTATTGCAAGCTAATTATTTCCTCTTAAAAGCAGAAACAAAAAATGCCTGACGTCACATCTTTTGAGTTTGTATTGCTGACAATTTTGCATATTTATTTCATTATTCGTCTCAAAGGTGACGAGGCATCATATTTGCGTGCGTTCGGCCTATTTTTAAGCCTTAGTTCTTGCTTGGTAGATTTCATTGCCTTTTTTTATATGTTGCTTTGTAAATCTGAACAAGTTTCGAAGAAATTATCGTGGGGCATGCGTATATATTCTTTTATGAGCTTGGGCCTTGTTGCGTTGATAACTGCATCCCTGATAATTCCGTAGCCTCAACCTTATATATGCTTGCAAATTATTTATTGGACTAATGTCTCAAGTATCATGATTGTTGGTTACATTCTCACAAGTGTATATATTTTTGAGAAGGTAATAGTTATTTTTATATTAACATTTTGAAGTTATTTAGGGTTTCTAAAGAACATATTATTAAGATTTGAGTTATTCATTCATTCACGCAGGATCCCGCAGCATGGTTAAACAAATGGTTCAAAAAAGAGAAGAACACCTTAGACAACTCAGAGTACTTGTCTTCACCACTTTTTATTTCATATTTCTTTGCAAATTCAATTTAAAGTTACTAATGCTCTGTATATTTTGTTATAGGAAGCCATCAATTGATCAGATAGTTTAAAGATGAGCCGACTGATTGAAAAAATAATCGGTCATTTTTCATTCGCCGTCCGCCATACTCAATTATTTTATGAGTCGGTCAAGTATTCAGTCTTCTAATTAATTTTTCTTTCTTTCTTTCTTTCCCTTTTTTTCTTTTATTCTTTGTGGTAGTTTTTTATGTTTGTTTATGTACAGTTTTTTCTTTTCTCCTTTTGTAAACAATTTTTATTTTAATTAAATAAGGTATTTAATTCTTGTCCGAGAAGTATTTGAAAAATATATGCGATTATTTTAAAAAGAATATTCAAATGTCATATGGAGTAGCTTACGAGTTTCATATGAATATCGGTATGACGGTATCCAATACGATACATACTGAGATTTATGAAGTATTCATGTTGCATAGATTACATTATGGATGGATGAGTGATTGCACAATTTTACAACTATGATAAAATTGCAGGATAAGAATACCGTATCCGATGTGAAAAATGAAAACAACATATACAGTATATAGAAACGCGGGAGAAAAAATATACAGTCGTTATGGGGTTGATACCAATCTCGTCGTGATTTTGGATTTTCCTAAATTTTATGTCTAGCATAACGAATTCTTATAACTTTAATTTAGTTACAAATTGTTATAATCCGCGCTAAAAAAGAAAGAAAACATTTCTACTTTTAGGCTATTTTTCGATCCGTCTTCAAATTTGTAACAAAAGAATTATGTATTAACTATGAAGGATTTATTGTGATATTTATATGAACTTATAAATTTCATTTGAGGGCCACTAAAACTCAATTCTTTCTTTTGCAGAAAAAGGATTATAATGACGGAAGACAATCAGCTACACCAGAAAACACGACCATTTTCTGAGATATTTTCAGAGGTAATGTTTGATAATTGTAATTCTTAAATACGTAATACGACTTCTTTTCTTTTCGGAATTGTTTAAAAATCCCCTATATTTTTTAATATTCTGCAAAACCACCAATGTTTTCAAATACTCTCCCTTTCTCGGTTATTAACTCAAAACACAAATCTAGTTATATTTTATTTTGGTCAAAAAGTACCCTTCGTCTAAGTTTATCATTTTCAGAGTTTTAATTTTAATCAAAGTAAAATAAGAAAAAATAATCTTCTTGGATACATATATGATCTTTTTTGGTATTTAAAATCTTGTTTATTTATTTATACATCAATATGATAAAAATATAACATAATAGGATTAAAAAGTAGAAAAAATAATAGTTTATCATGAGAGGGAGAGAAAAAATTATAGTTTATCATAAATTATTATATTGTAGAATACTTTTCTCCATTAATTAGTAATTGCTTTTATTTAAATTAAACAAACTTATAAGGAAAACAAAACTTAAGCATTGTTTGAGTCTTCTTAGGGTGCGTTTACTTCGAGGGGAAATGAAACATATTTCGAGAAAAGTTTGGTCATGGGAATCAATTTATCATATTTATCATGCTATTAAAATCCTACATGGCGGTTATCTCATATTTCGAAGGAACATATCATTAAGATTTGAGTTAATTCATTCATGCAGGATCCCGCAGCATGGTTAAAAAAAGAGAAGAACATCTTAGACAACACAGAGTATTTGTCTTTGCCACATTTTTATGCTTTAGATTTCGTTGCATATTCAATTTAAAGTTACTAATGCTCAATATATTTTATTACAGGAAGCCACAAATTGCTCAGATGGTATAAATGTTCTTTTATAATTCGAATTTGAAATTCATCAAGTCGGTCAATTATTCAGTCAAATAAAAGGAGATGGCGATAACTCTTCAATTCAGTCATTTTTATATTAGTTAATTTTAATTTTCAGAATAAATCGGATTATTAAGTTTATCTTAGATAGTGTTTTGTTATTTTATATATTATTTTTATAGGATGTATCTTTCATGCCCACCAAAAAATCTTAACTCAGTAAAAAGTTTTTGACCGAATTCAATTTTATTAGCCCTCCAATCATAGAAGGGCAATTTAGTCAAAAAAATTATTTCCCGGTCACCACATTTTATTTCCTTTCTTTTCCTGGCACTTCTATCCCACCTTGCCTTCCGTTTTTCTCCCCCTTCCCTCCATTCAATTGAAAATATTTGGTAACCATTTTTTAGTCAAACTTTTGCATGAATGGCCACGGGCTTTGGAAAAAAAAAACTTTTGCACGAATGATTGTATCAATATATGTGCATTAATTAAAAATATTTGGCATGAATATGTTTCTTCTTTACTGTCTACATAATTGATTGATATTATGTAAGATTGTATTCATATATAGCAAGAAATAAAATATTTTATATACGATTTTTTAAAGTATGATAATAGTTTATATTATATTATATTATATTATATTATATAGTTAATATCATATTATTAAAAATTTAGGTAAAGACATATGAGACTACTTAAAAAGAGAACAAAATCAAGCGATCACTTGTAGTTTTCCCTAAAAAAAAATAATAATATCATATTATATTATTTTATGTTATGATAGATTATGATATAATATAATACAGTATGATACAATATAATATAATAATGTAATATAATATAGTATGATACAATATAGTATAATATAATATAGTATAATGTAATATAGTATTATATAATATGATACAATATAAGGTAATATAATATAGTATAAGGTAATATAATATAATATAATGTAATATAGTATAATATAGTATGATACAATATGGTATATAATATAATATAATATACTGTTTTATTTTACATACGGTTTTTTTTGTTTTATTGATAAATGGTTTTAACTTTAAGAACAATGATAATATAACAATATAATTAGATCATTTCGTATAGTATTTATGCGGCATTAATATATCCTTGCGGAAGAACAAATGAGTAACATTTGAGAAAAACATAGATGTCACTTTTAGTTAAAAAAAATAATTAGGATAAATAATATAATATTTTATAAATTAATGAACTCTTAGACATTTAATAAATGTGTTAATATATGTCAAATTATGACCAGAAGATCAGGGCTTAAAAACAAAGGATAAGGAATAAAATTTGGTAGGAATTGACAATTTGAAATATCAGTGTCAGTTAGGACTTAGGCGCCTTTGTCCTTTGTTCACATCCTCATTCAAATAAAATTATTTATTGTTTACATCCTCATTCAAATAAAACGTTTACATACTCATTCAAATAAAATTATTTATTGTTTATCATATTGGAAGGTATACTTGTACATGAGGAGAGACATTTCTATAAAATAAAAAGTTATACTGATATAGCATGTAAGATAAAATATATAAACTTATACATGGATAAGAAATATTCTTATATAGAGTAATAAGATTGCTGCAAACTAAAATATATGATGGTATAGAATAAAAGGTAAGTATATATAAATATAGGAAGATATAATGATGCAAATGATATATTTGTAAAATAATGTATCCCAAAATTATACTATACAAGAAAACATACACAATCGAAGTTGAAGAAGTTCAACTAAAATTTTGGCCTCCTATAGATAAGAGCTCTTTCTGGTCCCATCTGATTTGCAAAGCTATGATCGTACTAAACAATTATCTCCTTTGTAGGTGCTAGTTGTTGAGTCGGAGCTAGTTGTTGAGTCATTGAGTTGAATTCAATTTGTTGACTCAAATTAATAAGTCTGGATCTTTTATAGTGCTAATTACAGTGCCAATTTATGAACCTCCTATGTCTTTTTCATCGTTTCTAGCTTTTAGTGACATAGTCAACAAATGTCAGCAAAATATATTTTGGTGATAAATAAACAATAACATTCAAAACTGATCACCATCACAATACAGTCCCTTGACCACATCAATGCACTTCATTGATCACCTATCAATAGAAATGAGAGAAAAATGTAAAAACTTCACTTCATATTACACAAATGCAACTTAGGTATCATCACAAGAGAGCTCATTTTTGTCAAAAAAAAAGTTCATGAAAATGAATTGATATAATGTCATGTGAAGTGGGAAAGCAACAAGAGACTGATGGAAAGTGAAAAGAGAATCAAAAGAAGA
The DNA here is from genome assembly GCA_024447665.1 of Juncus inflexus. Taxonomy (NCBI): domain Eukaryota; kingdom Viridiplantae; phylum Streptophyta; class Magnoliopsida; order Poales; family Juncaceae; genus Juncus; species Juncus inflexus. The sequence continues at coordinate 3,628,496 of JAJHPC010000010.1, forward strand.
CTTGGGATGAATCAAGCCACATTCTTCAGTCAAATGAGCATTTGTTGCATTCCTTTGAATTGAACATGCACAAAATGATCTTCTAGAATTTTTTGAAATAATGGCCACTTATAGCATTAACTTGAAATAATGGCCACTTATTAAGGACTCTTAGTGCTGAATTATCCTTTTGAAATAATATTGTAATACGGAACAGTTGTTTTTATCAAATCAAGGTGCAAAAAGTTTTTTTATTTTGAGAATCAACGGACGAATAACCTGCCGAAAAATATATTAAGCAAATAAAAGAGTTTACAAGGTGCAAAAAGTTTATTTCGAACACCAAAAATTTGAAATAGAAAAACAAAAATATCTGAATTCTTAAATATGAAAATATTTTTTCGAGTAAATTAAATATGAAAATGATATCTACACAATTTAAAAAATAGACGTTGTTTTGCAAATTCTCTTTATATTTAAGGGCTTCTAGTGCTTGATTTAAAATAGATAAGAGTACAAGAAAATTTAGAGGTTTCTTATAATGATCCCTTTTTCAAAATACGGAGGAAATAAATATCAAAATTTAGATGATATGATTAATTTCAATACAAATCTGATCAACAAAATCTTTAATCCATAAACTTGACTCCTTTCACTGACTGTCACATTAAAGTTGGAATTCGTTGAGTTTTAGATGATTAATTTCAATACAAAGCTGATCAACAAAGTAAACCTTTTTTAAGGGTTTTAAATGCAGAATTCTGATGGGATCCGGTGTTTTAGCATTAGTATAATCGTATCCAACAACAAAGTAAACTTTAATAACTAAAACCCTAAATTGGATTCCTTTCAGTAACTATCACATTAATTTCTCAAGCAAGTATTAAAAAAAAAACTATCCCATTAATTTAAGTTGGATTTGATTGGCCAAACCATTTCTTATTTCTGGGAGTAAATTAAACTTCAACTTGTTTTCAGGTAGTTGCGACTATTTGTACTTATTGTAATTTTTTTGTTTGTTTTTGAATTGATAAGAATGCAAGATGCAATTCCTCGTAATTCATTATATAGGTAATAATAATAAAGGAGTTATGTAAGCATTACATGATAGTAATTATTTGTACTTATTGTAAAGATGCGGACAATATTCTTTTCAACGGATATCACACTCAGACAGAATTTGATAGCGATATAAGATAATACCAATGCAGCCTAAGTAATACAACTATTTTGCAATCAACCTCAACTCTTTATTTTTTTAATCTATTTTTGAGTATTTAGTTGTGACTTCTATTAGATATTTTTTGGTCTATATTTATTAATTATGGATGATAATTTTGATATATGCCTATCAAGAATGTAAAAAAAGAACAAGTTCAGAAAAAAGACGCACCAAACACTAAAAGCGAATCAATAGTCGTAAAAAATTAATGATTAACCACTTAAATTATATTTTTCATGAGTGAAATAAAAAAAAATAAAGATATCAACTAATTTATCATACATACTATGAAGAACAAGATCTTAGTTTGCCACAATAATTGAATACCTTCAGGAAAAAAGAATGAATGGAGATAGAGCATAGAATAGACTCCCACAAAAGTGACTCTCTTAAAATAGCACGTGTCTTATTCAAGTATAAAGCATTTGAAATTAATACCCAAAATTTTTACCATTTATATCTCTAATATAATCAAAATTATAAATTATTAGTATAAACATAAGACAATCATTATAAGTTTAAATGGCATTTTAGTGATATAGATTCCAACTTTTACCATAAGTTATTATGATGAGGATAATATAAATCAGATTTCATAGATGTCGTTTAAATCAAAACATGAGTCTTATCATGAAAAGATTAATGAATTGGTTCACTCCATTTTGATAATTGAGTTTTGAATTTATTTAAACGTTATTTCATAAATGTTACCTTTATTTTAATTAATATTTAGTATTTACACATAAAAATATTGTGGTTGGATTCAAGTTAGGTCCAATTATGAAGATTATTCAAGAGACTTGAATGCATGTACAACTTATTTACCACCAACATCGACAGATTTTAAATGTATAATGAAATTATAAAAATATATATTGACATTCAAAAAAAAAATATAATGAACATATAAAAAGATGATGTTTAAAAATAAAATGTATATCAATATAATAAACTTATGAAAGTACATAATATTTTCATAAAAAAATATATAAAAATATGGTAGGCCGTGTTTAAGTGTGAATTAAGAATATCTTCTCATTAATTAATTGGTCTATGTTGATAATTGAGTTTTGAATTTATTTAGACGGTCTAACCTCAAATGTTACTATTTGAGTTTAATATTTGCACATTAAAAATACTGTATACATTGAATACAAATAGTTCTACTACATGCCGGTATTTTTGGCGCAAGTTTTCATTTCTCTAGTCAAATGAACAAACAAAACAATATTTGAAAAAATGGACTATTTTCAATTCTTAATCAAACGTTCTATGTATTGTCCCTATCAGAAGGCTCCCTGTTAGTTAGTATCACACACAGTACGTTCCATTATATGTGGCGCGAAATAGCCGCCAGCATAACTTCATAATACACCCTATAAGTATGAAAATACCTATACATTCTCTTCTAAATTTTACAAATTTGTATATGTGAGTCACTAATATTCAAATAATGAAAATTGTGAATATTTTGAATTTCATGTATTTATTCGACTAGTCGGGCTTAAAGTTTCGAATTTTATCTCAAACTTCATGCAATTTTTTGGTAGTTCGACATGTTAATCATAAAATCAGCTTTTACTATTTGTTTTTATCTGAGGTAGGATTTGAAATTATGAACCGAATCAATAAGAGAAACATGTTAAAATCAAGTTACCTTGAATATTCAGAAAGTTCGAAGATTAGATATGAAAAATAATTAACCGTATATATGTTCCCTCACCCATAATGTAAATATGATATAGTGATATTGGGAAAAAGATGACTACTAAATAATGCAAGCAAATAAGAAAAATAATAACTATATAATATAAACATGTGGGTTCTTTTGACAACAAGTTTATTTGGACAAGATTGACAACATTCGTTATATATTAAAATTTAAAGTGTTAACTCAAATTTCAACCGTACGGATGAAATATATATATTAAGATGTTGTGGATCAATTTTCAAAAGAACCAAAGAAATATATTATCACCGTCATATATCATCAAAATTTATATTTATATTTGTAGAAACATGTTACAAATATATATACATATTTTGATGATATATGATGGTAATGATAAAATTTTCCGATTCTTTTGAAAATTGATCCACAACATATTCAAAACATATCAAAAGAACCCACCTCATATGATATAAGAAAAATTGGAAATCACGCGTGGGGTACTGTAGCAACCCTGTACTGACGGATTGAAATTATATATTATTTTCTCGCGTTTATATATATGCTATATACTGTTTTCATTTTTTTTTAAATATATATTGTTTATCAAATGAATTTTTATATACTGTTTGTTTTTCAGTTTATATGTTAATTTATACAGTTTTCATTTTTTTTAAATATATATTGTTTTATCGAATGAATTTTTATATAATATACTTCGACGTTTTCATTTGATCCGAGAGATAGTTGAGAGAGGAGACGTGAAAGTGTGTAAAATACCTGGCGATGATAATGTGGCTGATCTGTTTACTAAGCCACTACCGCAAGCGAAACATGAGGGTCATGTTAGGACAATGGGTCTGAGGTACCTAGAGGAACAATGAGTATGTATTACTTAGTTCGGCCTAGTGCAAGTGGGAGACTGAAAGTAATAATACCCTAAGGCCAAATTGTTTTGCCGTTTGGGAAACAAATTATGTAGCAGACATTATATTTTGTATTATATATTTTATCTCATAAACTTTTTCATATAATAAATGTGCGTAAAGGTTGTTAGATTATTAATTAACCATGATGTATGTCCGTTATACGTCATCGGAATATGTGATTCTAATAGTAAAACCGTAAAGCAAAGTGAATACAATTCTAAATTATCCCTAATCATATATGAGATGTTTGTAAGACAAACATATTTGAAAATCTCAAATCATATATATAGTTACTAGTATGTTATTTGGATGATGATTACATTTTACTGATCATTGATATTGGATATCAATTCATTAATATAAATATATGTTGGATAATATATATTGGATCGACCCACCATGAGAATATACATGGTATATGTCATTAGTATTTTCTCATAATCTAATGTATAAGTAGTCATTTAACTTGAGGTCATCATAGATTTATGTATGTATATCTTTATACTTTGACATAGTCAAACGTTGTCTTTAACCGGATAATTATAAAAGCTATGATTGGGTATTTAGTAAAACATGAGTTGGAATGTGAATGATCAAGATAGAATTTGTAAATCTCTAATACAAGAGAGATATCTCAGGGACCCCTTGATAAATTGAGATTGAAGAAAAACACACGGCCGTGTACAAAATTTTTAGCATATTTTGTTAATATCTTTTAATTTATTCAGTCTAAATTGAATTCCGAAAATAGAATTGATCAAAATAAGAATCACATAAAATGTCTTATGATCAATATAAATATAACTTCCATAATACAGAATATAATATAAATGTCATACTCCTTCCATTCCAAAGCATAATTTTTTTTTCTAAATGATAAGGCTTCATATGACATTCTGAGATCATACAGGCCACATACAAAAACCATCCCCAGCACTTAAACTGAGCTCTGATACCATAAAAACAAAACACAAATAATGAACTGCTTATACTAAAACCGAGCTGTGAAGCCATGGACAGCAATCTCTTCCTCGGCGACATAGCCGCGGAGCTGACCAAGGAGCTCCTGAAGCTCGTCAAGCGAGCCTACTCCTGCCGGTCGATAGCCGAGCAGCTCAGGCAGACCGTGGACGGGCTGCTGCCCATCGTCAGGGAGATCAGGTACTCCGGTGTCGAGCTGCCGGAGGCCAGGCAGAACCAGCTGGCGGAGCTGGCCAGGCAGATGGACCGCGCGGTGGAGGTCACGAGGATGGCCGGGGAATTGCCCAGGTGGAATGTTTATAGATCTGTGCAGCTTGCGAGGAAGATGGAGAAGGTGAAATTTGGTTGGGGTTTGGGTTGGAATTTGATTTGATTGTTTTGTTTAGGGTTTTGAGTGTTTGATTGAAGGGAAATTGAGCTTATTGAAGCTTAAATCATAATAATAGAAGCTTTTAAATCAAAAACTGAGCTTGATTTTTTTTTTTTTTTTGTG